>CAWUFW010014791.1:0-395990 GCA_963921515.1 Calotriton arnoldi
AGTGCTGCAAGCCTCTCCCACCCAGCCAGCCAGATAGCCCACCATGGAACGTGCTTGCATTGCAGGGAGTGTAAGTTGTCTCTCAGGATGTCAGTCAGTGGTGTCCTGCTGTTTGTTGGTGCACAGTTGCCAGCAGGGCCTTGTGCTCCCCACAGCAGTAGCCAGTGTCAGCCATCTTGTGAGTCCTTCTCCACTCCCTGTGATGTGAGCATGGTTCAGGGTGGTGTTGATGGGACAGTTGTGGGGGGGCAATATGTGTGACTGCGACTCCCATGATGCTATTGGCTACACTGACTTGGCCAGCATACACAGAATTCCTTCCTTTGAGTGGTCTTCACTGTGTGTTGGTGTTGTTGTGGTGGCTACATGTGTGGATGTGTGTGTTAGTTCTATTTGTGCCACTGCCTAGCTGTAGTTGTGGTTGTGTTTGTACATGTGTTGGCACAGTTGGATGTGACTTTTTTGATGGCATGTGTTGTGTTTATCTGACTGACATACACATTTTGGGATGATTCTGTTCTAGTTGCTGTGTAATTGCTATGTGTGCATGGTTTGACTCTCCCCTTGACAGTGATGTGTGTGTTTTGTGGCAGTTTATTGTGTACATTTGTTGTGTACTCACCAGGCTCTGGGATGTTCTCTAGTCCATATACGCTCACTGGCGGAAGGATGGCCCGCACCTTCTCCTCCCAGGGCCTGAGGTATATTGGCTTGGCAGGAGGGCCACTGCCGGTCTGTTGGCTGTTGATGTAGTCTATCTTCAGCAGGTCCCGTACCCTCCTGCGCACGTCATACCACCTGTTCTGGATGTCCGTCTTTGTGCGCCGACATGATGATTGGGCGTTCACCCTGTTGATGATCCTCTCCCACATCTTGGTTTTCTGCGACATGGGGGTCTGTTGGACCAGAGTGCCAAACAGCTGTGGCTCCACCCTGAGGATCTCGTCTACCAGGACTTCCAATTCACAATCTAGGAACTTGGGATTCTTCTTGGGGGCATGGTGATGGGTGGTGATGGTGAGTGATGTGTGTGTTGGTGTGCAGGTGAGGGTGTGTGAGTGTGTGTTTTGCTGGGTGTATGTGAGGTAGGTATTTGTTGGTGTGCTGATGGTGTGTGGCTTGTGTGAGGGATGAGCTGTGGGTGTGTGGTTGCTTTCTCTTGGGTGCTGGCAGTGAAATGGCATTTGCAAAGGCTCATGGTAGTGATTTGTGTCCTTTATATAGGTGGAGTTGTGGGTGTGTCTTTGTTCTCTGTCCCCACCCCCAGTATTTATTGGCTTGGTAATTGCTTGTTTGGCCTTTTTTTGGTTGATTTTTCCTTTGTGCTGTTTGTGTATGTTGGAAACGTTCTTGTGACCGAGTCGGACCCTGCATTGGTCTCGTACGGTGTTTTCCGTTTCGTTCACGCTGTGTTTGTGCAGTTTTGTATGCTGCGTACGCGTCGGTCGCGGTGTATTGTGTTGCTTCGGCTCGGTTTTGTATGCGTGTCGGTCGTACGGCTTGTCCTCCGTCCGACTCGGTCGTGTTTTCGCGCCTTGCATCGTACTTTGCGGGTTGGAGTTGGCGGGTACGATTCGGTCGGATTTGTTCCGGGTGCGTGTCGGTCGGTTGGATTCGCGTGTTTTTCCGGCCGGATTGCTATTTTCCGAGCGGCTCGGTCGGTCGGCTTGGTTTCCTGACGTGTCGGTCGGATTTATCGCGGCTTGCATCGTACTTGGCGTGTCGGGCGCCACTGGTACGTGTCGGTCGGTATTTTTTCCGGATCCGAGTCGGTCGGTGCTTTTTCCGGCCCGAATCGGAATCGACCCTTGGTGTATGTGCTTGGCTGAGGAGCCAATGGGGCGAAGCTGCCATCTGTGGGATTATGACTGAACGCCTCTAAGTCAGAATCCCCCCTAAACCGTAACGATACCACAGTGCCGTGGAGCCTCGGTTGGCCTGGGATAGCCGGCCTCCCTCGGGGGGCCGATGCGTAGAGCCGCTCGCTTGGGGACCGGAGCGCGGACGGAAGGGGGCCGCCTCCATCGCCCTTAGTGCACCGCATGTTCGTGGGGCACCCGGTGCTAAATCATTCGTAGACAACCTGATTCTGGGTCAGGGTTTCGTAAGTAGCAGAGCAGCTACCTCGCTGCGATCTATTGAAAGTCATCCTCTGAGCCAAGCTTTTGTCTCTCCGTGCGTGGGCGCCCGCGGACGCCCTCCTCCACCACACCCAGGGGTGGATCCCTCTGCCGCCGGGCCGGCAGGAGGGATGCAGAGGGGGTAACGCGGGTTCGCGGGAGGCTGCCAACACCACGTGCCCTTTTTCACGGGGGCCACCCCCTCCCGTCCCTGCCCCACCGGGGTGCAGAGATGGGGGCCACCATCCCTTGTGGGTCGGCAGGGTGACCAGATGGCCTGGGCTGGCCAGGCCTCTCCTTCCCGCTGCTCCTGCCCCAGTCGGGCAGGCAGGCGAGCAGCAGCCCCGGGGAAAGAGCCTCCCGAGCAGCTGCCTCGGTGCGCCTGGCCACCCCTCGTCGGACTGCAAGGGCGACTGGGTATGGCACCCTCCCAGGCCATCTGGGCGCTGGGTCGTCCCGGGCCATCTGGTCGCCTGGCTGAGCGACCAGATGGCCCTGCGGGCCGGGTGACCAGATGGCCCTGCGGGCCGGGTGACCAGATGGCCCTGCGGGCTGGGTGACCAGATGGCCGGCCTGCCGGGATGCCTCCAACTTTTGTCCTTCCCCAAAGTTCTGTAAGCCCCCACGTAATAGTCGAGAAAAATGGGCTCCCCGGGCAGGCCGTCGGGGAGAGGACGTGGCCTGGGCTTAACCCTCCTTGGTTCCAGCTGAGGGTCCCGGTGCTGGGGACAGGGGGGTCCCCCGGGGCCCGGGGAGGCTCTCCCCGGCCTGGCTAGGGTTCGGAAGCTGGGTCCGGGCCTGGGGCTTGAGCTCCATCCGGCAGGCCCCGGGGTGTGGGAGCCCCCGTCCTGCAAGCCATCAGAGGGTCTGGGTGCTGGTTACGGGGGTCCATCAGGGCCTGGGGAGGCTCTCCCCAGCCTGGCTAGGGTTCTGAAGCTGGGTCTGGGCCTGGGGCTTGAGCTCCATCCGGCAGGCCCCGGGGTGCGGGATCCCCGCATCCTGCAAGCCAGCCGATGATCCGGGGGGTCCCATCGGGTCCTAGGAAGGCTCCCCCGGCCTGGCTAGAGTTCGGAAGCTGGGCCCGGGGCTTGTGCTCCGTCCCAGGGTGCGGGAGCCTCTCATTCTGCAAGCCAGCCGAGGGTCTGGGCGCTGGAGACGGGGGTCCACTGGGGCCCGGGGAGGCTCTCCCCGGCCTGGCTAGGGTTCGGAAGCTGGGACCGGGCCCGGGGCTCATGCTCCGTCCCAGGGTGCGGGAGCCCCCAATCCTGCAAGCCTGCCAAGGGTCCGGGCGCTGGGGACGGGGGTCCACCGGGGCCCGGGGAGGCCCTCCCCTGCCTGGCTAGGGTTCGGAAGCTGGGACCTGGCCCGGGGCTCGTGCTCCGTCCCAGGGTGCGGGAGCCCCCAATCCTGCAAGCCTGCCGAGGGTCCGGGCGCTGGGGACGGGGGTCCACCGGAGCCCGAGGAGGCTCTCCCCTGCCTGGCTAGGGTTCGGAAGCTGGGACCGGGCCCGGGGCTCGTGCTCCGTCCCAGGGTCCCAGGGTGCGGGAGCCCCAATCCTGCAAGCCTGCCGAGGGTCCGGGCGATGGGGACGGAGGTCCACTGGGGCCCGGGCGGCTCTCCCCTGCCTGGCTAGGGTTTGGAAGCTGGGACCGGGACTCGTGCTCCGTACGGCGGGCCCCGGGGTGCGGGAGCCCCCGTCCTGCAAGCCAGCCGAGAGTCCGGGCGCTGGGGACGGGGGTCCACCGGGGCCCGGGGAGGCTCTCCCCGGCCTGGCTAGGGTTCGGAAGCTGGGACCGGGCCCGGGGCTCGTGCTCCGTCCCAGGGTGTGGGAGCCCCCAATCCTGCTAGCCTGCCGAGGGTCCAGGCGCTGGGGACGGGGGTCCACCGGGGCCCGGGGAGGCTCTCCCTGGCCTGGCTAGGGTTCGGAAGCTGGGACCGGGCCCAGGGCTTGTGCTCCATCCGGCAGGCCCCGGGTGCGGGAGCCCCCATCCTGCAAGCCAGCCGAGGGTCTGGGCGCTGGGGAATGGTGTCCACCGGGGCGCGGGGAGGCTCTCCCCGGCATGGCTAGGGTTCGGAAGCTGGGACCGGGCCCGGGGCTCGTGCTCCATCCGGCAGGCCCCGGGGGCGGGAGCCCCCGTCCTGCAAGCCAGCCGAGGGTCTGGGCGCTGGGGACAGGGGTTCACCGGGGCCCGGCCTGGCTGCTTTCAGAAGCAGGGACCGGGCCGGGGAGAAGGGGTGGCTGGCTTTATCCGCTACGCTGGCGGAGCGTAGTTTTCTGCCCACCCCTAGTATTGGTACTGGTGGTAATATTGGTGGTGGTGGTGGTATTAGTGGTGGTGGTGGTATTGGTGGTGGTGGTACTGGTGGTGGTATTGGTATTGGTGGTGGTGGTATTGGTGGTGGTGGTATTGGTGGTGGTATTTGTGGTGGTGGTGGTATTGCTGGTGGTGGTGGTAGTATTGGTGGTGGTATTGGTGGTGGTGGAGATGGTGATATTGATGGTGGTGGTATTGGTGGTATTGGTGGTGGTATCGGTGGTATTGGTGGTGGTGGTATTGGTGGTATTGGTGGTTGTGGCATTGGTTGTGTTAGTGGTATTGGTGTTGGTATTGGTGGTGGTATTGGTGGTAGTAGTACTGGTATTGGTAGTGGTGGTATTGGTGGTGATATTGATTATGGTGGTGGTATTGGAGGTGGTGGGGGTATTGGTGGTGGGGTACTGGTGGTGGTGGTTGTATTGGTGGTTGTGGTATTGGTGGTGGTTGTGGTATTGGTGGTGGTATTGGTATTGGTGGTGGTACTGGTACTTGTGGTGGGGGTATTGGTGGTGGTGGTATTGGTATTGGTATTGGGTGGTGGTACTGGTACTTGTGGTGGGGGTATTGGTGGTGGTGGTATTGGTTCTGGTGGTATTGGTGGTGGGGTATTGGTGGTGGTATTGGGGGTGGTGGTATTGGTGGTGTTGGTATTGGTGGTAGTGGTGGTAGTGGTAGTATTGGTGTTGGTATTGGTGGTGGTATTGGTGATGGTACTGGTGGTGGTGGTGGTACTGGTGGTGGTGGTGTTGGTGGTGGTATTGGTGGTGGTGGTATTGGTGTATTGGTGGTGGTATTGATATTGGTGGTGGTGATATTGGCGGTGTTGGTGGTATTGGTGGTGGTGTTAGTGATGGTGGTATTGGTATTGGTGGTGTGTTATTGGTGGTGGTGGTATTGGTGGTGGTGGTATTAGTGGTGGTATTGGTGGTGGCATTGGTGGTGGTGGTATTGGTTGTGGTATTGGTGGTGGTATTGGTGGGGGTATTGGTGGTGGTATTGGTATTGGTGGTATTGGTGGTGGTAGTATTGGTGGTCGTGGTATTAGTGGTGGTGGTATTACTGGTGGTGATGCTATTGGTGGCATTGGTGGTGGTGTTGGTATTGGTGGTGGTGGTATTGGTTTTGGTGGTGGGGGTGGTAATGGTGGTGGTGGTATTGGTGGTGGTGGTGGTATTGTTGTGGTTGTATTGGTGGTGGTATTGGAGATGGTATTGGTGGTGGTATTGGTGGTGATATTTGTGGTGGTATTGGTGGTGGTATTGGCGCTGGTACTGGTATTGGCAGTGGTGGTATTGGTGGTGTGTGGTATTGGTGGTGGTGGTATTGGTGGTGGTTTTGATATTGGTATTGGTACTGGTGGTGGTATTGGTACTGGTGGTGGTATTGTTATTGGTGGTGGTGGTATTGATGGTGGTGTTGGTGGTATTGGTGGTGGTGTTGGTATTGGTGGTGGTGGTGATGGTATTGGTGGTGATGGTATTGGTGGTGGTATTGGTGGTGGTGACATTGGTGGTGGTGGTATTGGTGGTGATGGTATTGGTGGTGGTGACATTGGTGGTGGTGGTATTGGTGGTAGTATTGGTGGTGGTGATCATATTAGTGGTGGTATTGGTGGTGGTGGTATTGGTGGTGGTATTGGTGGTGGTGGAATTTGTGGTGGTATTGGTGGTGGTGGTATTGGTGGGATTGGTGGTGGTATTAGTAGTGGTGGTATTGATGGTGGTGGTATTGGTGGTGGTATTGATGGTGGTGGTGGTGGTATTGGTGGGAGTGATATTGGTGGTGGTGGTATTGGTGGTGGTGGAGGTGGTGGTATTGATGGTGGTGGTGGTGGTATTGGTGGTTGTATTGGTGGTGATGTTATTGGTGGTGGTATTGGTGGTGGTGGTGGTATTGGTGGTGGTATTGCTCGTGGTCGTATTGGTGGTGGTGGAGGTGGTGGTATTGATGGTGGTAATGGTATTGGCGGCGGTGGTATCGGTAGTGGTAGTATTTGTGGTGGTGATATTGTTGGTGGTATTGGTGGTGGTGGTACTGGTGGTGGTGGGAATGGTGGTGGTGGTATTGGTTGTGGTATTGGTGGTGGTGGTGGTGGCAATGGTATTGGTGGTGATATTGGTGGTGGTGATGGTATTGGTGGTGGTATTGGTGGTGGTGATTGTATTGGTGGTATTGGTACTGGTGGTGGTGGTGGTATTGGTGGTGGTGGTATTGGTGGTGGTGGTGGTATTAGTGGTGGTAGTATTGGTGGTGGTATTAGTGGTGGTGGTGGTATTGGTGGTATTGCTGGTGGTGGTATTGCTGGTGGTATTGCTGGTGGTGGTGGTATTGGTGGTGGTGGCATTGGTGGTGGTGGTGGTATTGGTGGTGGTGGTATTAGTGGTGGTGATATTGGTGGTGGTAGTGGTGTTGGTGGTGGTGATATTTGTGGTGGTGGTAGTATTGGTGGTGGAAGTGTTATTGGTGATGGTGATGATATAAGTGGTGGTATTGGTGGTGGTGGTATTGGTGGCGGTATTGGTGGTGGTTTTGGTGGTGGTGGTATTGGTGGTGGTATTGGCGTTGGTATTGGTGGTGGTAGTATTGGTGATGGTATTGGTTGTGTTGGTATTGTTGGTGGTGGTATTGGTGGTGGTGGTATTGGTGGTAGCATTGATGGTGGTGGTATTGGTGGGGGTGGTATTGGTGGTGGTGTTGGTGGTGGTATTGGTGGTGGCTGAGGTGGTGGTATTGATGGTGGTGGCAGTAGTGGTATTGGTGCTGGTATTGGTGGTGGTGGTATTGGTGGTGCTGTTATTGGTGGTGCTGTTATTGGTGGTGGTGGTATTGGTGATGGTGGTGGTGCTGGTGGTATTGATGGTGGTGGTATTCGTGGTGGTGGTATTGGTGGTGGTGGTGGAGGTGGTGGTATAGTTGGTGGTGGTGGTATTGGTGGCGGTGGTGGTATCAGTAGTGGTGGTATTTGTAGTGGTAGTATTGTTGGTGGCATTGGTGGTGGTGGTATTGGTTGTTGTGGTATTAGTGGTGGTGGTGGTATTGGTGGTGGTATTGGTGGTGGTGGTATTGGTGATATTGGTGGTGGTATAGATGGTGGTATTGATGGTGGTGGTGGTATTGGTGTTGGTGGGGTGGTGGTATTGGTGGTGGTTGTATTAGTGGTTGTGGTATTGGTGATGGAATTGGTGGTATTGATGGTGGTGGTGTTATTGGTGGTATCAGTAGTGGTGGTTTTGGTGGTATTGGTGATGGTGGTATTGGTAGTGGTATTGGTGGTGGTGGCGTGTAATGGTGGTGGTGGTTTTGGTGGTGGCGGTGGTAGTAGTATTGGTGGTGGTGGAATTGGTGGTGGTGGTATTGGTGGTGGTGCTATCGGGTGGTGGTTGTATTGGTGGTGGTGGTAGTGGTGGGGGTATTGGTGGTGGTATTGGTGGTGCTGATATTGTTGGTGGTATTGGTGGTGGTGGTATTGGTGATGGTGATCTTATTGGTGGTGGTAATGATGGTGGTGATTGTATTGGTGGTCTTGTTACTGCTGGTGGTGGTGGTATTGGTAGTGGTATTGGTGGTGGTGGTGGTATTAGTGGTGGTGGTGGTGGTATTGCTGGTGGTGGTATTGGTGGTGGTGGTACTGGTGGTGGTGGTATTGGTATTGGTGGTGGTGGTATTGGTGGTGGTATTGGTGGTGGTAGTATTGGTGGTGGTGTTGGTATTGGTGGGGTAGAATTGGTGGTAGTATTGGTGGTGGAGGAGATTGTGGTATTGATGGTGGTGGTATCGGTGGTATTAGTGGTGGTATTGGTGGTATTTGTGGTGGTGGTGGTATAGGTGTGGTGGCATTGGTTGTGTTGGTGATATTGGTGTTGGTATTGGTGGTGGTGTTGGTGTTGGTGGTGGTGGTACTGGTATTTTGGTAGTGGTGGTATTGGTGGTGGTATTGGTGGTGGTATAGATATTGGTGGTGGTATTGATATTGGTGGTGGTAGTGGTATTGGTGGTGGTATTGGTGGCAGTATTGGTGGTGGTAGTGGCATTGGTGGTGGTGATGGTATTAGTGGTGGTATTGGTGGTGTTATTGGTGGTGGTGATATTGGTGGTGGTATTGGTGGTAGTATTGGTGGTGGTAGTGGTATTGGTGGTGGTGATGGTATTAGTGGTGGTATTGGTGGTGGTATTGGTGGTGGTATTGGTGGTGGTATTGGTAGTAGTGGTATTGGTGGTGGTGGTATTGGTATCGGCGGTGGTATTGGCAGTGGTATTGGTGGTGGTGGTATTAGTGGTGGTGGTATTGGTGGTATTGCTGGTGGTGGTATTGGTGGTGGTATTGGTGGTGGTGGTGGTATTGGTGGTGGTGGTGATATTGGTGGTGGTAGTGGTGTTGGTGGTGGTGGTGATATTGGTGATGGTGGTATTGGTCGTAGTATTGGTGGTGGTAGTGTTATTGGTGGTGATATTGGTGGTGGTGGTATTGGTGGCGGGATTGGTGGTGGTGGTACTGGTAGTGGTGGTATTGGTATTGGCGTTGGTATTAGTGGTGGTGGTATTGGTGGTATTGCTGGTGGTGGTATTGGTGGTGGTGGTATTGGTGGTGGTATTGGTGGTGGTGGTGGTATTGGTGGTGGTGGTTTTGGTGGTGGTGGTGATATTGGTGGTGGTAGTGGTGGTGATATTGGTGGTGGTGGTATTGGTGGTGGTAGTGTTATGGTGGTGGTGGTGGTGGTATTGGTGGGGGTGGTATTGGTGGTGGTGTTGGTGGTGGTATTGGTGGTGGTGTTATTGGTGATGGAATTGGTGGTGGTGGTATTGGTGGTGGTGTTATTGGTGGTGGTATTGGTGGTGGTTGTGGAGCTGGTGGTATTGATGGTGGTGGTATTGGTGGTGGTGGTATTGGTGGTGGTGGAGGTGGTGGTATAGTTGGTGGTGGTGGTATTGGTGGCGGTGGTGGTATCGGTAGTGGTGGTATTTGTAGTGGTAGTATTGTTGGTGTTATTGGTGGTGGTATTGGTTGTTGTGGTATTATTGGTGGTATTGGTGGTGGTATTGGTGATATTGGTGGTGGTATAGATGGAGGTTTTGATGGTGGTGGTATTGGTGGTATTGGTGGTGGTTGTATTGGTGGTCATGGTGGTATTGGTGGTTCTGGTATTGGTGATGGAGATGGTGGTATTGATGGTGGTGGTGTTATTGGTGGTATCGGTAGTGGTGGTTTTGGTGGTATTGCTGGTAGTATTGGTGGTGGTGGCAGTAATGGTGGTGGTGGTATTGGTGGTGGCGGTGGTGGTAGTATTGGTGGTGGTGGAATTGGTGGTGGTGGTATTGGTGGTGGTATTGGTGGTGGTGCTATCGGTGGTGGTGGTATTGGTGGTGCTGGAATTGGTGGTGGTAGTGGTGGTGGTATTGGTGGTGGTATTGGTGGTGCTGATGTTGGTGGTATTGGTTGTGGTGGTATTGGTGATGGTGATCTTATTGGTGGTGGTATTGATGGTGGTGATTGTATTGCTGGTGTTGGTGATGATGGTGGTGGTATTGGTGGTGGTATTAGTGGTGGTGGTGGTATTGGTGGTATTGCTGGTGGTGGTACTGGTGGTGGTGGTATTGGTATTGGTGGTGGTGGTATTGGTGGTGGTTGTGGTATTGGTGGTGGTGTTGGTGGCATTGGTGGTGGTATTGGTGGGGGTGGAGATTGTGGTATTGATGGTGGTGGTATCGGTGGTATTGGTGGTGGTGGTATAGGTGTGGTACCATTGGTTGTGTTGGTGGTATTGGTGTTGGTATTGGTGGTGGTGTTTGTGGTGGTGGTACTGGTATTGGTAGTGGTGGTATTGGTGGTGGTATAGATATTGGTGGTGGTATTGATATTGGTGGTGGTATTGGAGGTGGTGGTGGTATTGGGTGTGGGGCACTGGTGGTGGGGGTGGTTGTGGTATTGGTGGTGGTGGTATTGGTTGTGGTGGTGGTATTGGTGGTAGTGGTATTGGTTGTGGTGGTGGTATTGGTGGTGGTGGTATTGGTGGTGATGTGGTATTGGTGGTGGTACTGGTACTTGTGGTGATGGTCCAGGTGGTAGTGGAGTTGGTGGTGGTATTGGTGGCGGTGGCATTGGTATTGGTGTATTGGTGGTGATATTGATATTGGTGTTGGTGGTGGTATTGGTGGTAGTTGTGATATTGGTGGTGGTGGCGTTAGTATTGGTGGTTGTGTTGGTGGTGGTGGTATTGGTGGTATTAGTGGTGGTATTGGTGGTGGCATTGGTGGTGGTATTTGTGGGGTTATTGGTGGTGGTATTGGTGCTGGTATTGGTGGTGGTGGTATTGGTGGTGGTGGTATTGGTGGTGGTGGTGGTGTTAGTAGTGGTATTGGTGGTGGAGGTATTGGTGGTGGAGGTATTGGTGGTGGTAGTATTGGTGGTCGTGGTATTAGTGGTGGTGGTATTAGTGGTGGTGATACTATTGGTGGTATTGGTGGTGGTATTGGTATTGGCAGTGGTATTGGTGGTGGTATTGGTGGTGGTGCTGGTGGTGATGGTATTCGTGGTGGAATTGGTGGTGGTATTGGTTGTGGTATTGGTGGTGGTATTGGTATTGGCGGTGGTACTGGTATTGGCGGTGGTGGTATTGGTGGTGGTATTGGTGGTGGTGGTATTGGTGGTGGTATTGGTGGTGGTGGTATTGGTGGTATTAGTGGTGGTGGTATTGGTGGTGGTTTGGATATTGGTATTGGTGGTGGTATTGGTACTGGTGGTGGTACTAGTGGTGGTATTGTTATTGGTTGTGGTGGTGGTATTGGTGGATGGTGGTATTGGTGGTGGTTTTGATATTGGTATTGGTAGTGGTACTGGTACTGGTGGTGGTACTGGTGGTGGTATTGTTATTGGTGGTGGTGATATTGGTGGTGGTAATATTGGTGGATGTTGGTATTGGTGGTGGTGGTATTGATGGTGGTGTAGGTGGTATTGGTGGTGGTGTTGGTATTGGTGGTGTTGGTATTGGTGGTTGTATTAGTTGTGGTGGTATTGGTAGTGATGGTATTGGTGGTGGTGATATTGGTGGTGGTGGTGGTATTGGTGGTAGTATTGGTGGTGGTGATCATAGTGGTGGTATTGGTGATGGTGGTGGTATTGGCAGTGGTATTAGTGGTGGTACTGGTAGTGGTGGTATTCGTGGTATTGGTGGTGGTATACAGTAGTGGTGGTATTGGTGGTATTGGTGGTGGTGGTATTGATGGTGGTGGTGGTGGTGGTATTGGTGGGAGTGGTATTGGTGATGGTGTTAGTGGTGGTGGTGGAGGTGGTGGTATTGTTGGTGGTGGTGGTATTGGTGACGATATTGGTGGTGGAGGTATTGGTGGTTGTATTGGTGGCAGTGGTGGTATTGGTGGTGGTGGTATTGGTGGTGGTGGTGTTAGTAGTGGTATTGGTGGTGGTGGTATTGGTGGTGGTAGTATTGGTGGTCGTGGTATTTGTGGTGGTGGTATTAGTGGTGGTGATGCTATTGGTGGTATTGGTGGTGGTGGTATTGGTGGTGGTATTGGTATTGGCAGTGGTATTGGTGGTGGAATTGGTTGTGGTCTTGGTGGTGGTATTGGTGGTGTTGGTGGTGGTATTGGCGGTGGGACTGGTATTGGTGGTGGTGGTATTGGTGGTGGTATTGGTGGTTGTGGTATTGATGGTGGTGGTATTGGTGGTGGTGGTATTGGTGGTATTAGTGGTGGTGGTATTGGTGGTGGTATTGGTGGAGGTTTTGCTATTGGTATTGGTGGTGGTATTGGTACTGGTGGTGGTACTGGTGGTGGTATTGTTATTGGTGGTGGTGGTATTGATGGTGGTGGTATTGGTGGGTGTTGGTATTGGTGGTGGTGTAATTGATGGTGGTGTTGGTGGTATTGGTGGTGGTGGTGTTGGTATTGGTGGTGGTATTGGTGGGGGTGGTATTGGTGGTGATGGTATTGGTGGTGGTATTGGTGGTGGTATTGGTGGTAGTATTGGTGGTGGTGATCATAGTGGTGGTATTGATGGTGGTGGTATTGGCGGTGGTGGTATTTGTGGTGGTATTGGCAGTGGTATTGGTGGTGGTATTGGTGATGGTATTAGTAGTGGTGGTATTGGTGATGGTGGTATTCGTGGTGGTGGTATTGGTGGTGGTGGTATTGGTATTGGTGGGAGTGGTATTGGTGGTGGTGTTAGTGGTGGTGGTATTGGTGGTGGTGGAGGTGGTGGTATTGGTGGTGGTGGTGGTATTGATGGTGGTGGTGGTGGTGGTATTGGTGGTGATATTGGTGGTGGTGGTTTTGGTGGTGATATTGGTAGTGGTATTGGTAGTGGTGGTTGTGGTATTGGCGGTGGGACTGGTATTGGTGGTGGTATTGGTGGTTGTGGTATTGATAGTGGTGGTATTGGTGGTGGTGGTATTGGTGGTATTCGTGGTGGTGGTATTGGTGGTGGTATTGGTGGAGGTTTTGCTATTGGTATTGGTGGTGGTATTGGTACTGGTGGTGGTACTGGTGGTGGTATTGTTATTGGTGGTGGTGGTATTGGTGGTGGTATTGGTGGATGTTGGTAATGGTGGTGGTATTGGTGGTGGTTTTGATATTGGTATTGGTAGTGGTACTGGTACTGGCGGTGGTACTGGTGGTGGTATTGTTACTGGTGGTGGTGATATTGGTGGTGGTGGTGGTATTGGTGGATGTTGGTGGTGGTGGAATTGATGGTGGTGTTGGTGGTATTGGTGGTGGTATTGGTGGTGGTGGTGTTGGCATTGGTGGTGGTATTGGTGGGGGTAGTATTGGTGGTGATGGTGTTGGTGGTGGTATTGGTGGTGGTGGTTGTATTGGTGGTGGTGATCATAGTGGTGGTATTGATGGTGGTGGTATTGGTGGTGGTGGTATTTGTGGTGGTATTGGCAGTGGTATTGATGGTGGTGGTGGTATTAGTAGTGGTGGTATTGGTGATGGTGGTATTGGTGGTGGTGGTATTGGTGGTGGTATTGATGGTGGTGGTGGTGGAGGTGGTGGTATTGATGGTGGTGGTGGTGGTGGTATTGGTGGTGATATTGGTGGTGGTGGTTTTGGTGGTGATATTGGTAGTGGTATTGGTAGTGGTGGTAGTGTTATTGGTGGTATTGATGGTGGTGATGGTATTAGTGGTGGTTGTATTGGTGGTGGTGGTGGAGGTTGTGGTATTGATGGTGGTGGTATTGGTGGTGGTGGTGGTATCAGTAGTGGTGGTATTTGTTGTGGTGGTATTGTTGGTGGTATTGGTGGTGGTGGTATTGGTGGTGGTGGTATTGGTGGTGGTGGTGGTGGTATCAGTAGTGGTGGTATTTGTTGTGGTGGTATTGGTGGTGGTATTGGTGGTTATGATATTGGTGGTGGTATTGGTTTTCGCTTTGGTGGTGGTGGTATTGGTGGTGGTGGTAGTGTTATTGGTGGTGGTAGTGGTATTGTTGGTGGTGATATTGGTGGTAGTGATATTGGTGGTGGTAGTAGTATTGTTGGTGGTGCTATTGGTGACGGTGGTGATATTGGTGGTAGTATTGGTGGTGGTGATGGTATTTATGGTGTTATTGGTGGTGGTATTGGTGGTGGTGGAATTGGTTGAGGTATTGGTGGTGGTGGTATTGATGGTTTTGGTGGTGGTATTGGTGGTGGTGGTATTGGTGGCAGTATTGATGGTGGTGGTATTGGTGAGGGTGGTATTGCTGGTGGTATTCATGGTGGTATTGGTGGTGGTGGTATTGATATTGGTGGTGGTATTGGAGGTGGTGGTGGTATTGGTTGTGGGATACTGGTGGTGGTGGTGGTTGTGGTATTGGTGGGGGTTTTGGTGGTGGTATTGGAGGTGGTGATGGTATTGGTTGTGGGGTACTGGTGGTGGTGGTGGTTGTGGTATTGGTGGTGGTGGTATTGGTGGTGGTGGGGGTATTGGTGGTGGTATTGGTGGTGGTACTGGTACTTGTGGTGGTGATATTGGTGGTGGTGGTATTGGTGGTGGGGTATTGGTGGTGGTGGTGGTATTGGTGGTACTGGTACTTGCGGTGATGGTACTGGTGGTAATGGTGTTGGTGGTGGTGGTATTGGTATTGGTGAATTGGTGGTGGTATTGATATTGGTATTGGTGGTGGTATTTGGTGGTGGTATTGGTGGTAGTTGTGATATTGGTGGTGGTGGTGGTATTGGTGGTGGTGTTAGTATTGGTGGTGGTATTAGTGATGGTGGTATTGGTGGTGTGTTATTGGTGGTGGTGGTATTGGCGCTATTAGTGCTGGTATTTGTGGTGGCATTGGTGGTGGTGGTATTGGTGGTGGTGGTATTGGTAGTGGTATTGGTGGTGGTGGTATTGGTAGTGGTATTGGTGGTGGTAGTATTGGTGGTCGTGGTATTAGTGGTTGTGGTATTAGTGGTGGTGATGCTATTGGTTGTATTGGTGGTGGTGGTGGTATTTGTGGTGGTGGTATTGGTGGTGGTGGTATTTGTGGTGGTATTGGTATTGGCAGTGGTATTGGTGATGGTATTGGTGGTGGTGGTATTGGTGGTGACGGTATTGGTGGTGGGATTGGTTGTGGTATTGGTTGTGGTAATGGTATTGGCGGTGGTACTGGTATTGGCGGTGGTGGTATTGGTGGTGGTGGTATTGGTGGTATTAGTGGTGGTGGTATTGGTGGTGGTTTTGATATTGGTATTGGTGGTGGTATTGGTACTGGTGGTGGTATTGTTATTGGTGGTGGTGGTATTGGTGGTGCTGGTGGTATTGGTGGATGTTGGTATTGGTGGTGGTATTGGTGGTGGTTTTGATATTGGTATTACTGGTGGTATTGGTACTGGTGGTGGTGCTGGTATTGTTACTGGTAGTGGTGATATTGGTGGTGGTGGTATTGGTGGATGTTGGTATTGGTGGTGGTGGTATTGATGGTGGTGTTGGTGGTGGTATTAGTGGTGGTGGTATTGGTGGTGATGGTATTGGTGGTGGTATTGGTGGTGGTGGTATCAGTAGTGGTGGTATTTGTTGTGGTGGTATTGTTGGTGCCATTGGTGGTTGTGGTAATGGTGGTATTGGTGTTGGTGGTGGTGGTATTGGTGGTGGTGGTATTGGTGGTGGTGATATTGGTGGTGGTAGTGGTATTGTTGGTGGTGATATTGGTGGTGGTGGTGGTATTGGTGGTAGTATTGTTGGTGGTAGTGGTATTGGTGGTGGTGATGGTATTTGTGGTGTTATTGGTGGTGGTATTGGTGGAGGTATTGGTGGTGCTATTGGTGGTGGTGGTATTGATATTGGCAGTGGTATTGGTGGTGGCATTGGTGGTGGTGGTATTGATTTTGGTGGTGGTGGTATTGGTGGTGGTGGTATTGGTGGTGGTATTGGTGGCAGTATTGATGGTGGTGGTATTGGTGGTGGTGGAGGTGGTGTTATTGATTGTGGTGGTGGTATTGGTGGTGGTTTTGGTGGTGGTGGTATTGGTGGTGGTATTGGTGGTGGTATTGGTGGTGGTATTGTTGTTGGTGGTATTGGTGGCGGTGGTGGTATCGGTAGTGGTGGTATTTGTGGTGGTGGTATTGGTGGTGGTATTTGTGGTGGTGGTTTTGCTGGTGGTGGTAATGGTGGTGGTGGTATTGGTTGTGGTGGTGATGGTGGGATTGATGGTGGTGGTGGTATTGGTGGTGGTGGGGTGGTGTTTTTGGTGGTGGTGTTATTGGTGGTAGTGGTATTGGTGGTTGTGGTGGTATTGGTGGTTGTGGTATTGGTGATGGAGTTGGTGGTATTGATGGTGGTGGTGTTATTGGTGGTATCGGTAGTGGTGGTTTTGGTGGTATTGCTGGTAGTATTGGTGGTGGTGGCAGTAATGGTGGTGGTGGTATTGGTGGTGGCGGTGGTGGTAGTATTGGTGGTGGTGGAATTGGTGGTGGTGGTATTGGTGGTGGTATTGGTGGTGGTGCTATCGGTGGTGGTGGTATTGGTGGTGCTGGAATTGGTGGTGGTAGTGGTGGTGGTATTGGTGGTGGTATTGGTGGTGCTGATGTTGGTGGTATTGGTTGTGGTGGTATTGGTGATGGTGATCTTATTGGTGGTGGTATTGATGGTGGTGATTGTATTGCTGGTGTTGGTGATGATGGTGGTGGTATTGGTGGTGGTATTAGTGGTGGTGGTGGTATTGGTGGTATTGCTGGTGGTGGTACTGGTGGTGGTGGTATTGGTATTGGTGGTGGTGGTATTGGTGGTGGTTGTGGTATTGGTGGTGGTGTTGGTGGCATTGGTGGTGGTATTGGTGGGGGTGGAGATTGTGGTATTGATGGTGGTGGTATCGGTGGTATTGGTGGTGGTGGTATAGGTGTGGTACCATTGGTTGTGTTGGTGGTATTGGTGTTGGTATTGGTGGTGGTGTTTGTGGTGGTGGTACTGGTATTGGTAGTGGTGGTATTGGTGGTGGTATAGATATTGGTGGTGGTATTGATATTGGTGGTGGTATTGGAGGTGGTGGTGGTATTGGGTGTGGGGCACTGGTGGTGGGGGTGGTTGTGGTATTGGTGGTGGTGGTATTGGTTGTGGTGGTGGTATTGGTGGTAGTGGTATTGGTTGTGGTGGTGGTATTGGTGGTGGTGGTATTGGTGGTGATGTGGTATTGGTGGTGGTACTGGTACTTGTGGTGATGGTCCAGGTGGTAGTGGAGTTGGTGGTGGTATTGGTGGCGGTGGCATTGGTATTGGTGTATTGGTGGTGATATTGATATTGGTGTTGGTGGTGGTATTGGTGGTAGTTGTGATATTGGTGGTGGTGGCGTTAGTATTGGTGGTTGTGTTGGTGGTGGTGGTATTGGTGGTATTAGTGGTGGCATTGGTGGTGGCATTGGTGGTGGTATTTGTGGGGTTATTGGTGGTGGTATTGGTGCTGGTATTGGTGGTGGTGGTATTGGTGGTGGTGGTATTGGTGGTGGTGGTGGTGTTAGTAGTGGTATTGGTGGTGGAGGTATTGGTGGTGGAGGTATTGGTGGTGGTAGTATTGGTGGTCGTGGTATTAGTGGTGGTGGTATTAGTGGTGGTGATACTATTGGTGGTATTGGTGGTGGTATTGGTATTGGCAGTGGTATTGGTGGTGGTATTGGTGGTGGTGCTGGTGGTGATGGTATTCGTGGTGGAATTGGTGGTGGTATTGGTTGTGGTATTGGTGGTGGTATTGGTATTGGCGGTGGTACTGGTATTGGCGGTGGTGGTATTGGTGGTGGTATTGGTGGTGGTGGTATTGGTGGTGGTATTGGTGGTGGTGGTATTGGTGGTATTAGTGGTGGTGGTATTGGTGGTGGTTTGGATATTGGTATTGGTGGTGGTATTGGTACTGGTGGTGGTACTAGTGGTGGTATTGTTATTGGTTGTGGTGGTGGTATTGGTGGATGGTGGTATTGGTGGTGGTTTTGATATTGGTATTGGTAGTGGTACTGGTACTGGTGGTGGTACTGGTGGTGGTATTGTTATTGGTGGTGGTGATATTGGTGGTGGTAATATTGGTGGATGTTGGTATTGGTGGTGGTGGTATTGATGGTGGTGTAGGTGGTATTGGTGGTGGTGTTGGTATTGGTGGTGTTGGTATTGGTGGTTGTATTAGTTGTGGTGGTATTGGTAGTGATGGTATTGGTGGTGGTGATATTGGTGGTGGTGGTGGTATTGGTGGTAGTATTGGTGGTGGTGATCATAGTGGTGGTATTGGTGATGGTGGTGGTATTGGCAGTGGTATTAGTGGTGGTACTGGTAGTGGTGGTATTCGTGGTATTGGTGGTGGTATACAGTAGTGGTGGTATTGGTGGTATTGGTGGTGGTGGTATTGATGGTGGTGGTGGTGGTGGTATTGGTGGGAGTGGTATTGGTGATGGTGTTAGTGGTGGTGGTGGAGGTGGTGGTATTGTTGGTGGTGGTGGTATTGGTGACGATATTGGTGGTGGAGGTATTGGTGGTTGTATTGGTGGCAGTGGTGGTATTGGTGGTGGTGGTATTGGTGGTGGTGGTGTTAGTAGTGGTATTGGTGGTGGTGGTATTGGTGGTGGTAGTATTGGTGGTCGTGGTATTTGTGGTGGTGGTATTAGTGGTGGTGATGCTATTGGTGGTATTGGTGGTGGTGGTATTGGTGGTGGTATTGGTATTGGCAGTGGTATTGGTGGTGGAATTGGTTGTGGTCTTGGTGGTGGTATTGGTGGTGTTGGTGGTGGTATTGGCGGTGGGACTGGTATTGGTGGTGGTGGTATTGGTGGTGGTATTGGTGGTTGTGGTATTGATGGTGGTGGTATTGGTGGTGGTGGTATTGGTGGTATTAGTGGTGGTGGTATTGGTGGTGGTATTGGTGGAGGTTTTGCTATTGGTATTGGTGGTGGTATTGGTACTGGTGGTGGTACTGGTGGTGGTATTGTTATTGGTGGTGGTGGTATTGATGGTGGTGGTATTGGTGGGTGTTGGTATTGGTGGTGGTGTAATTGATGGTGGTGTTGGTGGTATTGGTGGTGGTATTGGTGGTGGTGGTGTTGGTATTGGTGGTGGTATTGGTGGGGGTGGTATTGGTGGTGATGGTATTGGTGGTGGTATTGGTGGTGGTATTGGTGGTAGTATTGGTGGTGGTGATCATAGTGGTGGTATTGATGGTGGTGGTATTGGCGGTGGTGGTATTTGTGGTGGTATTGGCAGTGGTATTGGTGGTGGTATTGGTGATGGTATTAGTAGTGGTGGTATTGGTGATGGTGGTATTCGTGGTGGTGGTATTGGTGGTGGTGGTATTGGTATTGGTGGGAGTGGTATTGGTGGTGGTGTTAGTGGTGGTGGTATTGGTGGTGGTGGAGGTGGTGGTATTGGTGGTGGTGGTGGTATTGATGGTGGTGGTGGTGGTGGTATTGGTGGTGATATTGGTGGTGGTGGTTTTGGTGGTGATATTGGTAGTGGTATTGGTAGTGGTGGTTGTGGTATTGGCGGTGGGACTGGTATTGGTGGTGGTATTGGTGGTTGTGGTATTGATAGTGGTGGTATTGGTGGTGGTGGTATTGGTGGTATTCGTGGTGGTGGTATTGGTGGTGGTATTGGTGGAGGTTTTGCTATTGGTATTGGTGGTGGTATTGGTACTGGTGGTGGTACTGGTGGTGGTATTGTTATTGGTGGTGGTGGTATTGGTGGTGGTATTGGTGGATGTTGGTAATGGTGGTGGTATTGGTGGTGGTTTTGATATTGGTATTGGTAGTGGTACTGGTACTGGCGGTGGTACTGGTGGTGGTATTGTTACTGGTGGTGGTGATATTGGTGGTGGTGGTGGTATTGGTGGATGTTGGTGGTGGTGGAATTGATGGTGGTGTTGGTGGTATTGGTGGTGGTATTGGTGGTGGTGGTGTTGGCATTGGTGGTGGTATTGGTGGGGGTAGTATTGGTGGTGATGGTGTTGGTGGTGGTATTGGTGGTGGTGGTTGTATTGGTGGTGGTGATCATAGTGGTGGTATTGATGGTGGTGGTATTGGTGGTGGTGGTATTTGTGGTGGTATTGGCAGTGGTATTGATGGTGGTGGTGGTATTAGTAGTGGTGGTATTGGTGATGGTGGTATTGGTGGTGGTGGTATTGGTGGTGGTATTGATGGTGGTGGTGGTGGAGGTGGTGGTATTGATGGTGGTGGTGGTGGTGGTATTGGTGGTGATATTGGTGGTGGTGGTTTTGGTGGTGATATTGGTAGTGGTATTGGTAGTGGTGGTAGTGTTATTGGTGGTATTGATGGTGGTGATGGTATTAGTGGTGGTTGTATTGGTGGTGGTGGTGGAGGTTGTGGTATTGATGGTGGTGGTATTGGTGGTGGTGGTGGTATCAGTAGTGGTGGTATTTGTTGTGGTGGTATTGTTGGTGGTATTGGTGGTGGTGGTATTGGTGGTGGTGGTATTGGTGGTGGTGGTGGTGGTATCAGTAGTGGTGGTATTTGTTGTGGTGGTATTGGTGGTGGTATTGGTGGTTATGATATTGGTGGTGGTATTGGTTTTCGCTTTGGTGGTGGTGGTATTGGTGGTGGTGGTAGTGTTATTGGTGGTGGTAGTGGTATTGTTGGTGGTGATATTGGTGGTAGTGATATTGGTGGTGGTAGTAGTATTGTTGGTGGTGCTATTGGTGACGGTGGTGATATTGGTGGTAGTATTGGTGGTGGTGATGGTATTTATGGTGTTATTGGTGGTGGTATTGGTGGTGGTGGAATTGGTTGAGGTATTGGTGGTGGTGGTATTGATGGTTTTGGTGGTGGTATTGGTGGTGGTGGTATTGGTGGCAGTATTGATGGTGGTGGTATTGGTGAGGGTGGTATTGCTGGTGGTATTCATGGTGGTATTGGTGGTGGTGGTATTGATATTGGTGGTGGTATTGGAGGTGGTGGTGGTATTGGTTGTGGGATACTGGTGGTGGTGGTGGTTGTGGTATTGGTGGGGCTTTGGTGGTGGTATTGGAGGTGGTGATGGTATTGGTTGTGGGGTACTGGTGGTGGTGGTGGTTGTGGTATTGGTGGTGGTGGTATTGGTGGTGGTGGGGGTATTGGTGGTGGTATTGGTGGTGGTACTGGTACTTGTGGTGGTGATATTGGTGGTGGTGGTATTGGTGGTGGGGTATTGGTGGTGGTGGTGGTATTGGTGGCACTGGTACTTGCGGTGATGGTACTGGTGGTAATGGTGTTGGTGGTGGTGGTATTGGTATTGGTGAATTGGTGGTGGTATTGATATTGGTATTGGTGGTGGTATTTGGTGGTGGTATTGGTGGTAGTTGTGATATTGGTGGTGGTGGTGGTATTGGTGGTGGTGTTAGTATTGGTGGTGGTATTAGTGATGGTGGTATTGGTGGTGTGTTATTGGTGGTGGTGGTATTGGCGCTATTAGTGCTGGTATTTGTGGTGGCATTGGTGGTGGTGGTATTGGTGGTGGTGGTATTGGTAGTGGTATTGGTGGTGGTGGTATTGGTAGTGGTATTGGTGGTGGTAGTATTGGTGGTCGTGGTATTAGTGGTTGTGGTATTAGTGGTGGTGATGCTATTGGTTGTATTGGTGGTGGTGGTGGTATTTGTGGTGGTGGTATTGGTGGTGGTGGTATTTGTGGTGGTATTGGTATTGGCAGTGGTATTGGTGATGGTATTGGTGGTGGTGGTATTGGTGGTGACGGTATTGGTGGTGGGATTGGTTGTGGTATTGGTTGTGGTAATGGTATTGGCGGTGGTACTGGTATTGGCGGTGGTGGTATTGGTGGTGGTGGTATTGGTGGTATTAGTGGTGGTGGTATTGGTGGTGGTTTTGATATTGGTATTGGTGGTGGTATTGGTACTGGTGGTGGTATTGTTATTGGTGGTGGTGGTATTGGTGGTGCTGGTGGTATTGGTGGATGTTGGTATTGGTGGTGGTATTGGTGGTGGTTTTGATATTGGTATTACTGGTGGTATTGGTACTGGTGGTGGTGCTGGTATTGTTACTGGTAGTGGTGATATTGGTGGTGGTGGTATTGGTGGATGTTGGTATTGGTGGTGGTGGTATTGATGGTGGTGTTGGTGGTGGTATTAGTGGTGGTGGTATTGGTGGTGATGGTATTGGTGGTGGTATTGGTGGTGGTGGTATCAGTAGTGGTGGTATTTGTTGTGGTGGTATTGTTGGTGCCATTGGTGGTTGTGGTAATGGTGGTATTGGTGTTGGTGGTGGTGGTATTGGTGGTGGTGGTATTGGTGGTGGTGATATTGGTGGTGGTAGTGGTATTGTTGGTGGTGATATTGGTGGTGGTGGTGGTATTGGTGGTAGTATTGTTGGTGGTAGTGGTATTGGTGGTGGTGATGGTATTTGTGGTGTTATTGGTGGTGGTATTGGTGGAGGTATTGGTGGTGCTATTGGTGGTGGTGGTATTGATATTGGCAGTGGTATTGGTGGTGGCATTGGTGGTGGTGGTATTGATTTTGGTGGTGGTGGTATTGGTGGTGGTGGTATTGGTGGTGGTATTGGTGGCAGTATTGATGGTGGTGGTATTGGTGGTGGTGGAGGTGGTGTTATTGATTGTGGTGGTGGTATTGGTGGTGGTTTTGGTGGTGGTGGTATTGGTGGTGGTATTGGTGGTGGTATTGGTGGTGGTATTGTTGTTGGTGGTATTGGTGGCGGTGGTGGTATCGGTAGTGGTGGTATTTGTGGTGGTGGTATTGGTGGTGGTATTTGTGGTGGTGGTTTTGCTGGTGGTGGTAATGGTGGTGGTGGTATTGGTTGTGGTGGTGATGGTGGGATTGATGGTGGTGGTGGTATTGGTGGTGGTGGGGTGGTGTTTTTGGTGGTGGTGTTATTGGTGGTAGTGGTATTGGTGGTTGTGGTGGTATTGGTGGTTGTGGTATTGGTGATGGAGTTGGTGGTATTGATAGTGGTGGTATCGGTGGCAGTGGTGGTATTGGTAGTGGTGGTTTTGGTGGTATTGGTGATGGTGGTACTGATATTGGTGGTGGTGGTATCAGTAGTGGTGGTATTTGTTGTGGTGGTATTGTTGGTGGCATTGGTGGTTGTGGTAATGGTGGTATTGGTGTTGGTGGTGGTGGTATTGGTGGTGGTGGTATTGGTGGTGGTGATATTGGTGGTGGTAGTGGTATTGTTGGTGGTGATATTGGTGGTGGTGGTGGTATTGGTGGTAGTATTGTTGGTGGTAGTGGTATTGGTGGTGGTGATGGTATTTGTGGTGTTATTGGTGGTGGTATTGGTGGAGGTATTGGTGGTGCTATTGGTGGTGGTGGTATTGATATTGGCAGTGGTATTGGTGGTGGCATTGGTGGTGGTGGTATTGATTTTGGTGGTGGTGGTATTGGTGGTGGTGGTATTGGTGGTGGTATTGGTGGCAGTATTGATGGTGGTGGTATTGGTGGTGGTGGAGGTGGTGTTATTGATTGTGGTGGTGGTATTGGTGGTGGTTTTGGTGGTGGTGGTATTGGTGGTGGTATTGGTGGTGGTATTGGTGGTGGTATTGTTGTTGGTGGTATTGGTGGCGGTGGTGGTATCGGTAGTGGTGGTATTTGTGGTGGTGGTATTGGTGGTGGTATTTGTGGTGGTGGTTTTGCTGGTGGTGGTAATGGTGGTGGTGGTATTGGTTGTGGTGGTGATGGTGGGATTGATGGTGGTATTGGTGGTGGTGGGGTGGTGTTTTTGGTGGTGGTGTTATTGGTGGTAGTGGTATTGGTGGTTGTGGTGGTATTGGTGGTTGTGGTATTGGTGATGGAGTTGGTGGTATTGATAGTGGTGGTATCGGTGGCAGTGGTGGTATTGGTAGTGGTGGTTTTGGTGGTATTGGTGATGGTGGTACTGATATTGGTGGTGGTGGTATTGGTGGTGGTGGTGGTAATGGGGGTGGTGGTATTGGTGGTGGCGGTGGTAATGGGGGTGGTGGTATTGGTGGTGGTATTTTGGTGGTATTGGTGGTGGTGCTATTGGTGGTGGTGGTATTGGTGGTGGTAATGATGGTGGTATTGGTGGTGCTATTGGTGGTGGTATTGGTGGTGATGATTGTGTTGGTGGTATTGGTACTGGTGGTGGTAGTGATATTGGTGGGGGTGGTATTGGTGGTGGTAGTATTAGTGGTGGTGGTAGTATTGGTGGTATTGGTGGTGGTGGTATTGGTATTAGTGCTGGTATTGGTGGTGGTGATGGGATTGGTGGTGGTATTTGTGGTGATTATTGTATTGGTGGTATTGGTACTGGTGGTGGTAGTGGTATTGGTGGTGGTGGTATTAGTGGTGGTGATGGTAGTTGTGGTGTTATTGGTGGTGGTATTGGTGGTGGTGGTATTGGTGGAGGTATTGGTGGTGGTGGTATTGGTGGAGGCATTGGTAGTGGTGGTATTGATGGTGGTGGTATTGGTGGTGGTGGTATTGGTGGCAGTATTGATGGTGGTGGTGGTGGTATTGGTGAGGGTGGTATTGCTGGTGGCATTCGTGGTGGTGTTGGTGGTGGTGGTATTGGTGGTGGTGGAGGTGGTGTTATTGATGGTGGTGGTGGTATTGGTGGTGGTTTTGGTGGTAATGGTGGTGGTATTGGTGGTGGTGGTATTGGTGGTGGTATTGGTGGTGGTATTGGTGGTGGTGGTATTGGTGGTGGCGGTGGTATCGGTAGTGTTGGTATTTGTGGTGGTGGTATTGTTGGTGGTATTTGTGGTGGTGGTATTGATGGTGGTGGTAATGGTGGTGGTGGTATTGGTTGTGGTGGTATTGGTGGTGGTGGTATTGGTGGTGGTATTGGTGGTGGGATTGGTGGTGGTGGTGGGATTGGTGGTGGTGGTATTGGTGGTGGTATTGGTGGTGGTGGTATTGGTGGTGGGGTTGGAGATAGTGGTATTGATGGTGGTGGTGGTATTGTTGGTGGTGGTATTGGTCGTGGTGGTGTGGTGTTATTGATGGTGGTATTGGTGGTAGTGGTATTGGTGGTTGTGGTGGTATTGGTGGTTGTGGTATTGGTGATGGAGTTGGTGGTATTGATGTTGGTGGTGGTATTGGTGGTGGTGGGGTGGTGTTATTGGTGGTGGTGATATTGGTGGTGGTATTGGTGGTAGTGGTATTGGTGGTTGTGGTGGTATTGGTGGTTGTGGTATTGGTGATGGAGTTGGTGATATTGATAGTGGTGGTATCGGTGGCAGTGGTGGTAACGGTAGTGGTGGTTTTGGTGGTATTGGTGATGGTGGTACTGGTGGCGGTATTGGTGGTGATGTTGGTGGTAATGGTGGTGGTGGTATTGGTGGTGGCGGTGGTAGTAGTATTGGTGATGTGGTATTGGTGGTGGTGCTGTTGGTGGTGGTGCTATTGGTGGTGGTAATGATGGTGGTATTGGTGGTGGTATTGGTGGTGCTGATATTGGTGGTGGTAGTGGTGGCGGTGGTATTGGTGGTGGTGATGGGATTGGTGGTGGTATTGGTGGTGATGATTGTATTGGTGGTATTGGGACTGGTGGTGGTAGTGGGATTGGTGGTGGTGGTATTGGTGGTGGTGGTGGTATTAGTGGTGGTGGTGTTGGTGGTATTGTTGGTGGTGGTATTGGTGGTGGTATTGGTATTAGTGCAGTTATTAGTGGTGGTGGTGCTGTTGGTATTGGTGGTGGTGGTATTTGTTGTGATGGTGTTGGTGGTGGTATTGGTGGTGGTGGCATTGGTGGTGGTGGTATTGGTGGTGGTGGTATTGATGGTAGTATTGGTGGTGGAGAAGATGGCGGTATTGGTGGTGGTGGTATTGGTGGTGGTATAGGTAGTGGTGGCATTGGTTGTGTTGGTGGTAGTGGTATTGGTGGTGGTGTTGGTGGTGGTATTGGTGGTGGTGGTATTGGTGGTGGTGGTATTGATGGTAGTATTGGTGGTGGTAAAGATGGCGGTATTGGTGGTGGTGGTATTGGTGGTGGTATAGGCAGTGGTGGCATTGGTTGTGTTGGTGGTAGTGATATTGGTGGTGGTGTTGGTGGTGGTATTGGTGGTGGTTTTATTTTTGGTGGTGGTAGTAGTGGTGGTGGTGGTGGTGATATTGGCATTGTGGAGGTGATGGTGGTGGTGGTGGTATTGGTGGTGGTGGTATTGGTGGTGGTGGTGCTATTGGTGGTGGTGTTGTTAATAAAACAGGCTTTTGAAAACAACCTGTCAGGTGGCTTTAGTGCAGACGACATGTAACACAGATGTGCTGTTGTCAGCTTCAGCCCATTAGTACAGGATTATGTGCTTCCTGGAATTGTCATGACTTAATTCTCTAATCATTTCTAAATTGCTTTAACTTGAGGGGTTGAAACAGACAAGAGATAATGCCGGGTTAAAGTGATTGAAAACAGGCGCCCGTGTTACGGGGGCTGCCGTGCTTCTTAAAAATACACAAGTGGTTTCAGCTGAAGCCTGCAGTTAGAGTAACTCAATAAAGTAAATAGTGCTTACAGACTAATAACAGGTCCTGGGCAACAACCGAAGTAAAGGGGCCAGTCACCATGGGAGGGTACAAATGAAGACAAGGCCGTACTAAGGAGGGACTAACAAGCCTATTAACGAATCTGAAGGCAGCATTTACGAAAGACAATGACACAAGCCAATGAAAAATATGGGAGGAGAGTGGGCGCGGCTTCTCTCCCATACTCTACCACAGCAGTCTCGCAGAGCGAGCAGTGCATGCGCGCTGCCGCTAGGCTCTACCTAAAAAGGGAAGAGAGACTAAAAGAGGAAGGGCAATGGTAAAGGGAAGGAGCTCAATGAGGATAGCCCATGCTAAACAATGGGTAGGAAGTTAGTGAATAATAAAGGAACACTCTTGAAAGATGTGTGTGTGAGAGAGAGAGAGACAGAGAGAGACAGAGCAAGTGAAAGAGATGAATAAAGAGAAAATGGAGTGAGAGACAGGATGGATGCCAACGAGATAAAGGAAAAACTCAGAGACAACAGGTCAAAGAGAGGTAAAGACCAGAAGGAGAGTCATGTTTGGGAAAGGTAGAGAACGATAGAGGGAACAAACAGGAAAAGAGAGTACGAAAATAGGCATCAAGAGTGACCTCTACTGAGCAGAGAATGTCTGAAGAATAAGACTGCCTAAAATGAGGGCTAGTCCCAGAGCGTAAGGGAGACCTTACGGAGTAAGAAGAGGCACAGAAAATGGATAAATTGTAATAGCAATGAAAGAGAGGAGGAAAGACCAAAGGAGAGTGAAAACTGCATGTTGAGAGAGGAGTGAGAACAGAATGGAAAGCGGGGCATCCAACAGGGAAAAAGAGGGATGTTGGGCTGGAAGCAGTGATTTACGAGGGGAAGGCAAGACACCGGGAGGAAGCACACTGAATGTAACCTGGATCAGTACAATTATGGTCTCTTCAATGTATACTTTATGTCATGTAGCAGAGCTCTGAGAGGGTGTACTGGTGAGTTCTCAGTGCTCTCCTCCAGGATGGAAAACATACATTTAAAGAACTGCAGAACATGTGTTTTGGGTCATTTGGAAACTTTGAAAGCTGTCCCAGCTGTCTCACCCAGGTGTTGTCAATTATGAAGGAAAACTTTACATGTAAAAGAAGCAATGTCCAACATTCAGAGGCTCCTTGGGATATGGAGGCAGTCCTGATGGTCTTAGCCGCACCACCACTCCCAGAGTCACAGGGATAGAACCCATCTTCGTTCTCCTTTCCATCCTTAGACCGCAGACACATGTGCAAGCCAAATCTACATAGAATGTAACTCTGTTTGTGGTGTGCAGTCATCATCTGCATTCTGCACTGGTCTGGTGATGATCCAGTTGCATTTACTTAGTCAGATCTTATCTCTAGGGAACCAGAAAACCCTACCTCTGAGAAGCCGGACCACCAATGAAAGGAACTATCCTCACACCAAATCCATGAGCGTAAGTTTGTCATTGTTTAAACAGTTTCCTACTGGATTCTGACTGAGAGCAGGCTGGATAAACCCACACCCCAAAACTGAGGCCTAACTTCATTCACTCATCCAGGTCTTCTGTAAGAGCCCTTCGCCCACACTTTGAAATTACAAATACCATGGGCTAACTTCCTAAGCAATCAGTGGCTTGCAAAAATAACGATAACTTATTGCTTACATTTCTATAGAGAAGTGTCAGTCTGTTGCACTGTTTCTTCACACTGAACACAAAAGGGTGCAGCATGGTAAATGATATCAAGAAAACAACCAAGCCAAATGGCTGAGACGCAGTCAGGGCCTCCTGCACCGTGGGGGCTGTAAGTGTGTGTAAGGCACCTGTATGAGCGCACACAGACGTAAATACGCCCATACCACCTCACACACACAGAGGTCTTTAATCTATTTAAAAATGTTCTCTCTCTTTCTCTCTCTCTCTATGTCTCTCTCTCTCTCATACACACTCTCTGTTCACAGTCTCTCTGTTATGCAGTGTTTCCCAAACTGGTGGACCACACACCAATTTTTGTGAAAATCCATGCAATAAATAAAGATGCCTTTAAATTCTGCATTTATCTTGTAACATTTCCTGAGCTTCAGTGACAGCGGTCAAATGTCAAGCTGTATCTTCTGACAATTTGCTGCTTATGTTTTTTTTATAACATGCGGAATGGTGTTTACAAGCTCCTCTCACTTTGCAGTCCGAGAAAGAAAAGTAAAGTGAATATGTGACAATCTTGCTGGGGTACAGAGAGTGTCAAAGAAAAAGTTCTAGGGTGTCATTTTTTGTATCACACAAAAATGTAGTTACTGGTACACTGTACACATTCAGCAGTTCAGAAATCAAAAATGAAGCACATTTTTTATAACTCTGAAGTGGGATGGTAACTAAGGGCCTGATTTACAAAGGTAAACTTATTCTTTTGTGTAGGGACTGTCATATAATTTTATGTACGGAGACTCTGCAGTCATAAAGATACGACTAGTACAATACCTTTCTGAATAGCAATCAATTGTAAACTTACACAAACGTGTAAGTTTACCTTTGTGGATCAAGCCCAAAGATTTTAATAGGAGCAAAACAAATCAATACACTTTATCTTGGTGATGCACGAATGATAAATATTTACTGAAACCTAATTTCCACATATTATCATTTGTGTGCAATATAGTTTTATCAGTAAAACTGTTTGTCTGTGCAAATTTAGTGGCCATTTCGATGGAAAATGAGCTGTTTATAAATGTCAGTATGCTACCACACAATGCTTTAGTTACATTAAAAATTGATTGCCTCATGCCCAGCAAAGCTAAGTGAGTCCCAAACGTTTGTCATGCTAAAAAGTGGGTGTGTGGTTCAAAAAGGTTTGAAAAGCACTGCTGTGGTAGCTTCTTCCCTCTTGGTCACCTATCAAACCTCTTGACAGTTTTTGTCTGCATTCCATTGCTCAGTTCCCACAGAGACACTGGGATGCCTTTCCTTCCAGCCATCTCTTGTCTTGCAACACGTGAAAGATAACATTTTCAAATCTGTTTCTTTTTTTCTGCCTTTATACATCACCGTGCTGGCAAAGGAAAGGCTGCAGCTAAACAGCCCCTGCTGTTAATTGTTTGGACCTGTCGTCTCTTATGGCAGTCATACTCACTACAGTGGTGGCTATGATGGCTCCTTCCAGTGTGGAGAAGGTTGGCACCCCACACCACGGGGTCTGCAGGCACCTTTGTTATGCTCCTGCTGGACAAGTAGAAGGTGACAAAATGCAAGTAGCACTGCCTGAGTCCTGCCACACACTGCTCTCAGTCCCCACTCAGTGTTGGAAGCGTGTCATGCCAAGCGGGGGCTAAAGTTGTGAGTGCCAGGCATCACACAGCACCGTTCAAACCTTCTTAACCTCCCTCTGTTCAGTTGTGACTGGGTAGGCAGCACAGATGGCTGGTGCCAAGCCTCTCACAGCACCGCTCACACTTCTACACTCTCTAATCTTTAAATGGGGTGATGCTGAGCAGCGTGTCACAGGTCTTAATCTGTGCTGCTTGCTAATATTTACCATGTAAACATGTGAAAGGTGTTTGAAAGCAGGTAACCGGCTCCAGGCTAGCCCTGAATGGCTTAAACAAAGTACTCAACAGTAATCCATTTACAAATACACAATAGTACAATAGTATCTCATTTACAAATATGCATTAGTATCCCATTTACAAATACACAATAGTATCTCAATTACAAATACACAACAGTGGGCCAGATGTACGACCATACTAAATTGCGACTTGCAATTTGCGCTTGATTGCGAGTCGCAAATTGCGAGTCTCAATTTAGAATGTACAACAGTGTCAGAGATACTGTTAGCGATTCCCAATGGGGTCGCAAAATGCGAGGCTCATGAATATTAATGAGCAACTCACTATTTGCGACCGCATTGGGAAGGGCCAGCACTCGCAGAGATGGTGGCCTGCTGGGGTCAGCCGACCACCATGTCTGTGACTGCTTTTCAATAAAGCAGATTTTTTTTAAAATGCAGCCTGTTTTCCTTAATAGAAAACGGAATGCTTTTAAAAAAGAAAAAATGAAACGTATTTGTTTCATTTTTTAAGGACAGGTAGTGGTCCCTGGGACCACTGCCTGCCCTTACAAAATATATCAGAGCCTGTCACAAAGGGGAAAGGGTCCCCTAGGGACCCCTTCCCATTTGCGACTACATTACCTCCCTCTTGAAGAGGGTGGTCATTTGCGAGTGTTTTGCGACCACAATTGCGGTCCCAAAACATTCACACATAGGGCTGCGAGTCGCAATTAGGAAGGGACGCCCTTGGAACGCCCCTTCCTAATTGCGAGTCGCGAAACAATATTTTGCGAGTCGCAATTTTTTGCGAGTCGCAAAATAGTGTTTGTACATGGCCCACAGAGATTTTGCATGCGCAAACGGGTCGCAAACCCGTTTGCGCATGCAAAATCACGTCGTACATCTGGCTCAGTATCTCACTGACAAATACACAATAGTATCCCATTGACAAATACACAACAGTGTTTCATTTACAAATACACACTAATATCCCATTTACAAATACACAATAGTATCTCATTTACAAACACACAATAGTATCTCATTTACAAATACACAACAGTATCTCATTTACAAATACACAATAGTATCCCATTTACAAATTCACATAATTTCATTTAAAAATGCAAAAGAGTATCTCATTTACAAATACACAATAGTATCCCATTTACAAATATACAATAGTATCTCATTTACAAACACACAATAGTATCTCATTTACAAATATACAATAGTATCTCATTTACAAACACAATAGTATCTCATTTACAAATATACAATAGTATCTCATTTACAAATACACAATAGTATCCCATTTACAAATACACAATAGTATCTTATTTATACATACACAATAGTATCTCATTTACAAATATACAATAGTATCTCATTTACAAATATACAATAGTATCTCATTTACAAACACACAATAGTATCTCATTTACAAATACACAACAGTATCTCATTTACAAATACACAATAGTATCCCATTTACAAATACACAACAGTATCTCATTTACAAATACACAATAGTATCCCATTTACAAATTCACATAATTTCATTTAAAAATGCAAAATAGTATCTCATTTACAAATACACAATAGTATCCCATTTACAAATACACAATAGTATCTTATTTATACATACACAATGGTATCTTATTTATACATACACAATGGTATCTCATTTACAAATACACAATGGTATCTCATTTACGAATACATAATAGTATCTCATTTACAAATACATGATAGTAACTCAATTACAAATACACAATAGTGTCCCATTTACAAATACACAATAGTACCTCATTTACAAATACACAATGGTATCTCATTTACAAATACATAATAGTATCTAATTTACAAATACATGATAGTAACTCATTTACAAATACACAATAGTGTCCCATTTACAAATACACAATAGTACCTCATTTACAAATATGCAACAGTATCTCATTTACAGATTCACAATAGTCTATTTACAAATGCACAATAGTCTGTAATTTACAAATTCACAATAGTATATCATTTACAAAACACAACAGTATCTCATTTCCAAATACACAACAGTATCAGTTATGATAGAGGGAATGTCTAATCGTAATACTTACAATAGTCTCTTTTTCTTTCACAGAACAATGTAGATTTCCAGAGAGGTCAAACCTCATTTCTGGACAAAGCAGGCTATATTATAGGGCTGGAGAAACAACAGCGTTGCGCTGCACTGAGGGGTACGAGCCATCAGTCCCTGTGTTAAGATGTGTTAGACGAGGCACAGCTATTGTCTGGGACTCAGACGTCACCTGCATTGGTGAGTATCATGTACAACAGACCAGCATTGATGAGAGTTCACATACAACAAACACAACGTTACCAGCATTGGTGAGTACTCACCTACAACTGAAATAATGTTACCTGCACTGGTGAGTGCCACATACCACACCCCCATATGGGATTATTCACAAAGCAACTTTGGAGTACATAAAGTAGTACATAACGTAGTATTTCTGGAGTACTTTTTACATAGTTGTACCTTAATTGCAGGAATATTCATTTATATTTGCAACAAAGAAAAAGCAGCATGACCTGAAATCTTTATTGTCCAATGATGTAGCTTTAAATGATCACTGTTTTCAAATTACCATGCCAACAACAGTTAAACAAAAACAGCTACACAAGAGGAGGTAATGCAATCAATGAGAATTACAAAATTTAAAATGTATTTTTACTGATGTGCTTCTTTTCTTATTAAATTAATGTATAACACAACACAGTATTTTTGTTGACAAAGCAGAAAAAAATTGCATTAAAAAAACAGTTGTTGTAGGGACCAATAGTGTCATTCTCATAGTATGTAATAAATTATGTTACAGTCCACTTGGACTTATGCACATTGATGAAGCACATCGCTATACACAACAAGCATTGGCAAAGCCAATCAGTCTATTTTTATTGTGCAAACGCATGCAGACAGCATTTCTGCATGCCTGTATTTGTATGCATCAGTTAGCACATTAAAGCCATACCTATTGGTTTTGCCAATGCTCATTTGTTCATCTCATCACTTCCCCAGGCACAAGCTGTTTATGAGTCTGGGCATCGATAATGCCAGTGAAGATACACAGGCACATGCATCAAAAGAAAAACCGGTAGCAAACGGTTGCGTCCGGTATGTTTGCATTTGGGATGCATCATCCCAAATGCAAAAATCGCAATTCAAGTAATCTCTAAATTGCGATTACTTAAATTGCGATTGCATGTAAGGAATCGCAAATTGAGATTCCTTAAATGCAATGCAACAAAGTAAAAAATTAGCGATTTCGCTATTAGAGGGCGCAATTTACCATGAAGTTGAACTTCATGGTAATTGCAAAATCTTTGAGAAATGCACTAAAGTGCATTTTTCAAAGTTGAAGGTTACACACACACATGTCCTTGGGACATGTGTGTGCGCAACATATGTGCACGGATCAATTTCAGGGGTGCAGCAGGGTGTCCTTTGACACGCTCGCACCCTTGAATTGCATGCGCAATTTGCGAGTACCTATTGGTACTCGCAAATAGCGTCGTAATTTTCTCATTCATTCCTATGGGCCTGTAGGCTCATAGGAATGAATGGGAAGCTATTCTTATTTGCGACTCGCAATTTGTGAGTCGCAAATAGGGAATGTGGAGGAATCGCTATTATTATAGCGATTCCTACATGCATAGGATTTTGCGAATCCTTAATTGCGAATCCTTAATATTCGCTATTAAGGACTCGCAAAATCCTAGCTTGATGCATGTGCCAGACAGTCTTTATCTCCCAGGCAGCACCCAGAATGAGTCCAGTTTGGCGGCTTCTCACATTTCACTGTGGGATTAGTAACCAACAGCACTTGGTGCACTCCATGCTGTCTCAGTTTGAGAGCCTCTTCACTAGAAGCCAGGGGCTTTTTTACAAGGCTCTTGCGCCTCCCATATGTCACATTTTTCCATCTTAAAAGTGGCTCACCGGCAGCGCAAGTGGCTTGTAAATAAGCCCCCCAGTCTCTAGGTTTTAGTGAAGAGCTAGACGATGACATACAGTCATTGCATGGTCCAGAGTTGCTAGTTGGAAATTGTGTGATATATATTTCACCAAATCAGGCAGCCTTTTGGAGCCATCAGTTATTGTTTATAGTGATGATGCTTGTACTCCAGATACCCACATTGGCTGCCCCATCATGACCTCATGGGAAGACAAGCCTGTTCTCTTGTATGGGGAACCTCAAATGTTCATAAGAACCAAAGTTAGGGCATCTGGCCATTTCAATGTTGTAGATGCACATAATTTGGACAACTTATTTTTAATAGTTCCATTCAACTTTTCCACAAGTTTTGAAAATTGAAGATTTCAAACACAATGCGCTTTCTGCTCACGGATTCACAGAATAGTCTTGTTATCTCATTTTGAAAATATCCTCCTTGATCGCTCTCAATATACATCGGTATCCGGAATCAACTCGGTAACAGAATCAGCTCTTTAATAACAGTCTTGCCACAGTAATATCATCGCATCTTCCCATTGGATAATCGCCCACCCATTTTGGAAACATGCAAATCACAGCCAGAACATATCTATATCCTTTGCAGGGAGGCAGTCCTATAAAGTAACATTGAAGTCTCAAAAATGGTTCATAAACTAGTGGTGAATGCCTCATTGTTACAACAGTTGTTTTTCCTGTGTTGTTTTGTGGACACACAAGCATTGTGAATATTGTTCTTGAGCAAATTTCCGAAATTTTTCATGCCACCACAATTGTCGAAAACTAGCTGTCAGCGCAACTCTGAATGTATTGAACCATGAAACGCTCAACTCATTTGTGACATTAAAGAATTCAGCAATGCTGCTTTTCCCTCCCGACCCATCCACTCTCCTTCATCATGGAGTTTATAACCGATTTGCTCTCACAATTGTTTTTCAGTTGATTCTACACTTTCCTTCACAATTATAATGTCTTCCATAATCAGTGCAGTCACATCAAAGTTTGGCTCCACCATCAACAAGGCAGTACAAGTGTCAGCCACCTGCCGCTGCACATCCCTGTGGGCTGGGGGGGCCACACCCACTCACCTTTTTCCAGGCAAGAAGAGGGTCTGAACAAAGGTCAACCTGGCAGACACTCTTGTCGTTCAGGGTAAGCAGCCTGGGGCGAGACATGTGCTAAATGTGCATGCTCCTGGGTGCCTGAGCTGAACCTTTCCAGGCTGTGGATGTCACAGCCCTATGAACGTGAACTCCTTAGCCTGGAAAAAGTGCCTTGAGGCCCTCCCCCTCAAGACGAGGTGGGGCGTCACTGATTTCCTTGGACCTGCGTGTTTCTGTTTTAAGCCCTCAAGTGCCCAGGGCCCAGAGCCAATCAGTGACACCTCATCACAGAGTGGTGTGGGGTCAGCAGTCTCACTGACCCCATTCCACTCTGTGATGAGTGAGGGACTGTTGCCTTCCCTCATTAGATGACCTTAGATCAACCCTCCTGAGATCTCTGAGGCTACCCTCTCTACAGTGAAGGTAAGTTTTATACATTGTTTTATGATTGATGCGTTTGTGCATGTATGTTTGAATGTATGTGTATTTGTGAGTGAGTTTTGTGAATAGGTGTGTGAATGCACGGGTGTGTGTAGTGTATATGTGTGCCTGCGCCCCCCGCCTCCTTGGTAAAGTTACCGGCTGCCACTGGCATACACATCAAGTGCATGAAATCTAACCACTTCGTCTGCAAAATTATTGCTCTTTGAAACTTCTTCTGACCATCCTGCACACTTTACTACACCTATCTGGGCTGGTTTTTCCAGAGATGTCAGAAAATCCAGCACACATGGCCTTTTACTACTTATTCGGGCATGGTGGAAATCATTAAATCTCTCTGTAACCAAAGCTGTCCATAATTATGAACACCTAAATACATAACAGGAATCTGTATAAATTGTTACATCTACATCTCTATCTCTCTACGACAAGCTCTTGCAAGTGCTTTTAATTCTGCAACCTATACTGATCATGCATTTGCTACCGTTGATACTTCAATTACTTTTTCAACTGTGCACTCTGTTTTTGCTCCTTCGTCTCCAATACTGTCTCTTAAACATGAACCAACAACAAACAATATATTGTTACAATTTTCCAAAGGTACATCTTTAGTACAAAACTACAATCCCCTGCACACGCTAACAATAAATAGAGTGTATCAATAACAGTGTAACAAAAGGCTTGATTCTGCGCTGGAACAATCACTTCAGTTTATTCTCGAAAGCCTTAGCCAACACGTGTTTCATCGCGCTTTATGGCTGTGCGCAGCAACTTCTTCAGGGCTAAGAAACAAACAGGTGTACAAAATTGGGAATGATAGGTATCCAACAATAACAACTAATGTCAATTTCCCAATGTGACAAAATATCTTGAAAGATCGGCTCATGTTGCCTACTTGAGCCTGTGGAAACCCATGCTGTGGTAGATATGTCACCTCAGTTGTCTAGTGACAAACGTGCGTTTTTTTTTTTTTAAAAGAGGATTTTTTTTCTTCTAACTTTTAGACAATACAAACTGATCTGGAATTAAGACATAAATGTTTTTAGTGAGTTCAATTGTGACATTCAATCCTAAACAGTCAGTGGTGACTTTACTACGGTGAGAAAAAGAGAGTGACTCCCTCTTAATGTTGCCTAGTATCCAGATGGTTCATAACAAAAGGCAAAAGTACCTATAATCTTCTTGTGGAGATCCTATAAATAAGGAGAAGGGCAAAAAAAGGGAACAATGCTAAAGTTAGAACCCAGCACGAACTGGTGAATCGTGCTAATGGTAACCATAAGTGACAGGGAACCAACCTTAATTTCGGTTGTATTTCCGTCCCGAAAGGGATTCAAGAGGTCAAATCTTTGGTACACAGTAAAACCTGTACGTTATCCTGTATTCGAAAATAATAACTCCTATTCCGTGTATATGTATCCTTGTTGTATTATCAGAGTAAGAGTCCCTAGGGATGAATAAATATGGAAAATGGCCTGATTAGTCAGGGGCATATTCTGGTAAAACAAAGAGTATGGTCATGAGGCCCCACGTACCTTATAAGAAGACTTAATAGTTGTACACGTCTTTTAGACATAAAGAAAATGTGATCAGTGGTGTAGTGAACCCACTCGATAAGGGTTATATCAAACCCAAAACACCAGCTACCATGTTCATGCTGGTATACGTGCAAAACCTAGACATAAAAGAAAGACCAAAGGAAGAATGTCAAAAAGTAAGTTGGCAAACCTTGTAGCAAGTATGCTGAACTAATGCCCCCATAGGTTTAGGTTTAGGGATTTATAGAGCGCATGGCTACCTGCGGGCATCCCAGCGCTATGACAGGTAAGGGCAGCTATCTGGAGTGAGAATTAGGGGAACAGCCAAGTTTTAAGTTTCTTTTTAAAAGACTGTTCATTTCCGATCAGTCGCAACTCGGGGTTCATGCTGTTCCAGAGTTTGGGCACCAGATGTGCGAACGACCTTCCACCCCACCTTGACCTCTTTATTCTGGTAGTGTTCATCAAAAAATTCGACCCTGATCTAAGACAGCGGCGGGGTGAATAGGGGGAGATCAAAGTTCGTAGCATGGCTGGGCCTCTACCATACATGGCTCTGTGTGCCAAGCAGATGGACTTAAATTTAATTCTGGTCTGAACGGGTAGCCAATGTAACTCTTTCAATGACGCTCTCGCTGACTGATTCCTGGGTATCTTAAGAAGCAGTCTAGCTGCTGCGTTCTGTACAACCTGTAACCTATCAGTGACGTATTTAGGTGACCCAAGGTATAGCAAGTTTCCATAATCGAGTCTCGAGACCACCAGGGCTTGTACCACTGTCCTTCTGGAGTTCTTTGGGAGTAGGCTAAGAATTTTTCTGAGCATCCAGAGTATACCAAAGCATGTACCTGCCAGTTTTTTGGCTTGCATCTCCATAGTTAAATTCTGGTCGAGCCACATACCCAGGTTTTTTATGGAGCATTTAGGGGTGGGGGGGACCCCAGTTTGCTGGCCAGGGGATCTCTAAACAAGGGTTAAAATTACTGCCCAGGATCATAAGCTCGGTTTTGTCCCCGTTCAGCTTGAGACTGCATTCAGCCATCCATATTCCAATTTTTTCCAAACACGGGGTCAGTTGCCTATGGTTGGAGTTAAGGGAGTCGGCAATTGACACCACTAACTGGGTGTCATCGGCATATGACACAATGGAGAGTCCAAACTCCTGTAATATATTAGACAACGGGCTCATATAGACATTAAAGAGAGTTGGACTCAGGGAAGATCCCTGAGGTACTCCCCAAGGGGCTGAAAAAGTGTCTGACAAAATGACGGCCTCCATGCACTGAAAGGATCTGTCGCTCAAAAACGAGGCCACCCATTTGTTGGCTGTACCTCTAATCCCAATATTTTTGAGCCTATTGACAAGAATTTTGTGATCTACCGTGTCGAAGGCCGCGCTTAGATCTAATAATACAATAGCAGCGGCCTTTCCCTGATCTAGTATACTTTTTAATTTTTCAGTAACACAGAGTAGAGCTGACTCCGTACTATGCTCTGGCCGAAAGCCCATCTGGGTCTGGTGTAGGATGCCATTATCTTCTAGAAACTGTGAAATAGCACTGTTCACATGTTTCTCCGCGATCTTTCCCAAAATGGGCAATAATGAGATCGGGCGATAGTTTGCCATAACCGCAGGGTCTAGTTGAGGTTTTTTTAACAACGGTTTTACAATGGCATGCTTCCACTCTTTAGGTACTCTCCCTTTTTCAAAAGATAGGGGCCGATTCCGATCTCGGTCGGAGGCGCACCCAACACCATTCGGTCTGGAAAAAAGCCATGCGAAAGCCTGTTTCCCGACCGATCCGTACAGCACACCGAACGAGTAAGTACGATGCGCACAACAGCAAAGAATCCGGCCGAGCCGTACTCACCCAAACCAGGTCCTGTTCCCCGACCGAGGCGAATCCGGAAACGCTGAATCGAGTCGCACGGAAGGGAAAATGCAGCTCCGTCCGGCCGAACGAGTACGATGCGCTTTCCGTACGCGCCGAACCCGTCGCTACGCACGGCACGTCAAAGCATCCGGGAGAGGCGCACATAAGCTCCGATTCGCGCCACAACACGATCCACGGCTCCGAGACGAACACGCCAGCGACGAGGACGACGCAAAGCGACGAGGCGAAGCGACGAGGACGACGCGAAGCAACGAGAAGGACGAACGACACGAACCAACCAAGAATCCCTTCGTCCCGATCATACCAATATTCTACATTTACTACCGGAACAGGCACGGACGCGTACGGCGCAGAAGGTAAGCCAGACATCAACCACAAAACACATACAACACGTACACGACACATCACACACACACAGAGGGATGCAGAATATACTTGCAACAGCAGCACCATAGGGGCGGGATGCCCATCACCAATGCCACATATGCACACAGGGGCCTGAATGCGCACCACCACCCCTACCCAGGGAGTGCTGGATGCCTACCACTACTACCACCCTCACCCAGGGGGGGCTGGATGCCTACCACCACCCTTAGCCAGGGGGGGCAGGATGCCTACCACTACAACCACCCTTACCCAGGGTGGGCAGGATGCCTACCACTACTACCACCCTTACCCAGGGGGCAGGATGCCTACCACTACTACCACCCTTAGCCAGGGGGCTGGATGCCTACCACTACTACCACCCTTAGCCAGGGGTGGCTGGATGCCTACCACTACTACCACCCTCACCCAGGGGGCAGGATGCCTACCACTACTACCACCCTCACCCAGGGGGGCAGGATGCCTACCACTACTACCACCCTTACCCAGGGGGGCAGGATGCCTACCACTACTACCACCCTTACCCAGGGGGCAGGATGCCTACCACTACTACCACCCTTAGCCAGGGGGGCTGGATGCCTACCACTACTACCACCCTTACCCAGGGGGCAGGATGCCTACCACTACTACCACCCTTAGCCAGGGGGCAGGATGCCTACCACTACTACCACCCTTAGCCAGGGGGCTGGATGCCTACCACTACTACCACCCTCACCCAGGGGGCTGGATGCCTACCACCACCCTTACCCAGGGGGGCAGGATGCCTACCACCACTACCACCCTCACCCAGGGGGGGCAGGATGCCTACCACTACTACCACCCTCACCCAGGGGGGGCTGGATGCCTACCACCACCCTCACCCAGGGGGGGCAGGATGCCTACCACCACTACCACCCTCACCCAGGGGGAGCAGGATGCCTACCACTACTACCACCCTCACCCAGGTGGGGCAGGATGCCTACCACCACTACCACCCTCACCCAGGGGGGGCAGGATGCCTACCACTACTACCACCCTCACCCAGGGGGGGCTGGATGCCTACCACCACCCTTACCCAGGGGGGGGCAGGATGCCTACCACCCTCACCCAGGGGGGGCAGGATGCCTACCACTACTACCACCCTCACCCAGGGGGCTGGATGCCTACCACCACCCTTAGCCAGGGGGCTGGATGCCTACCACCACTACCACCCTCACCCAGGGGGCAGGATGCCTACCACTACTACCACCCTTAGCCAGGGGGCTGGATGCCTACCACTACTACCACCCTCACCCAGGGGGGCTGGATGCCTCACCACCACCCTTAGCCAGGGGGGCTGGATGCCTACCACTACTACCACCCTCACCCAGGGGGCTGGATGACTACCACTACTACCACCCTTAGCCAGGGGGCTGGATGCCTACCACTACTACCACCCTCACCCAGGGGGCTGGATGCCTACCACTACTACCACCCTTAGCCTGGGGGCTGGATGCCTACCACTACTACCACCCTCACCCAGGGGGGCTGGATGCCTACCACTACTACCACCCTTAGCCAGGGGGGCTGGATGCCTACCACTACTACCACCCTTAGCCAGGGGGCTGGATGCCTACCACTACTACCACCCCCACTCATAGGATGGACAATGCATGACACAACCAGCACACCACAACCTAGGGAATGCAAGAAGAAGACATCCCCCCAACACCATGACAAGCGTGTGTAGACTGTGTCAAATGCCTACAACACCGAACATGACTTTGAACATACAATGTGACCCCCTAGCACATGTGCCACACATATATGTGTGTGGCACCCACAATGCAAGCAGGCCATGACCATTGTGGCAATGGGGTCCAAACCCCCATCATCACAGTGACCAAAATGTAAGTGTGGGGTCCATAGCTGAAGCACACTTTGAACATTGTGGCAATGGGGTCCAAACCCCCATCATCACAGTGACCAAAAGGTAAGTGTGGGGTCCATAGCTGAAGCACACTTTGAGCATTGTGGCAATGGGTTCCAAACCCCCATCATCACAGTGACCAAAATGTAAGTGTGGGGTCCATAGCTGAAGCACACTTTGAACAATGTGGCAATGGGGTCCAAACCCCATCATCACAGTGACGAAAAGGTAAGTGTGGGGTCCATAGCTGAAGCACATTTTGAACATTGTGGCAATGGGGTCCAAACCCCCATCATCACAGTGACCAAAATGTAAGTGTGGGGTCCATAGCTGAAGCACATTTCAAACATTGTGGCAATGGGGTCCAAACCCCCATCATCACAGTGACCAAAATGTAAGTGTGGGGTCCATAGCTGAAGCACACTTTGAACATTGTGGCAATGGGGTCCAAACCCCCATCATCACAGTGACCAAAAGGTAAGTGTGGGGTCCATAGCTGAAGCACACTTTGAGCATTGTGGCAATGGGGTCCAAACCCCCATCATCACAGTGACCAAAAGGTAAGTGTGGGGTCCATAGCTGAAGCACACTTTGAACATTGTGGCAATGGGTTCCAAACCCCCATCATCACAGTGACCAAAATGTAAGTGTGGGGTCCATAGCTGAAGCACATTTCGAACATTGTGGCAATGGGGTCCAAACCCCCATCATCACAGTGACCAAAAGGTAAGTGTTGACAAAGAAAGAGGTGCAACTGCCAAACTGCATGGATGATTCCTGGTCACAGAACAACAAACACATCAGTGGCAAAGTAGTGTATGTGTCCCATTGCAACGTAAATTGGGGGAGCCAAATCCTGCAATGCAAATAAGACATACCTTTGGCCATGTGCAGACAAACAACACCCATGGGGGCTGACACCGTCAACAATCATCAATGACACAATGACAGAAGTGACCATCAGAATGCAGACCCACATATTTGCACCAATGGGCACACACATGCAGATACCCTGTGGAGACTGCAGATGTGAGGTGAACAGATACCATACCATGGCAGCAATGGGACACACAAACCATGATCATTGGGCTGACCGATGACCTAGGAGTCCCAGGGACAGCAGGGGAAACCCACCAAACTACATACAGCCAATGGCACACCCAAGATATGCCAATGCAGTGGTGCAGATGCACAAACACAAACAGGCAGACCCCCACTGCACATCATACACAACAGGTGAGGGGGGTGCCAGTGTCCCCAGGCAACCACACAACACATGAGGAGACCTGAATACCAATCATACAGATGTGCATACAGTGCCACACAAAGGTAACTCATGGATCCAAATCCCCTATGTGGGCAAGCAGGCATTGTCAGATGAGAGGGAGCACAAATCACACATGTCACACAGGCACGTAGGGACAGCAACTGACACAGCAAGACACAGACACACCACAGCACCACCCCCAGGGCCCCCACAATGTGGTGACCCTGGGCTGCATTACAATCCCACTGTGATGACAAAGCTAAATGTGGTTCACACTGTGAACCACAGTCATGTGTCCTGAGCAACAAACTACCATCACACCTACACAAGCACAAATCAAACAGCATGGCCAGTAAGCCAAGGCCAACATGGAGGCAGGGGCCTAGCCGGGCAACAACTCTCATCTGCACACACTCAACACCACGCCCTCGACCTCCAACAATGTGCAGCAGTGAAGCACACATGCACTGGTGACATTGCACATGCACCCATGACTATTCCAGGGTGGTGGGTGGGAACCAAGGTGCAGAAACACATCACACATGGACACTCAACAAGACTCCTGAATGTCTGACACACTGCACACTACGCTGTACATGGACATGACGGCAATACCACACCAACCAATGGGATCCCAGCCACAGTCACACACCAATGAAGAAGCCAAGGTCACCCACAAAGAACACACATAGACAACAACCAACATTGCAGCCCGGACCCTGAGGAGTGCCAGCAGTCACACACACAACGTGTCACAATCACTGAAAGATAACACAAACTGGAAATCACATGACAGGGGCAAACAACAAGTGCCAAGGGGAAACCTGACTGTGACCCATCTGCGTCTGCACACAAACTCAGCCCTGACAGCAAACACACCTATGGGTGACACCCTGATGACCAGTAATGTGCCATGCACCCACATCACAGAGAACCCAGGGAGAAGACTTTGGGGGAACATAGCTCAACTCAGCTAGCATCACAAACAGGTACAACACTAGGGATCACAGCATGCACAGCTAAACGGAAGTGAACACACAGACATGCACATACAACACACACCTTGGGCGCAGGCAATGTCACAGGAGTACACACTGCCATGAGGGGACTCCACTCCTGTGTGAGGAAAGCTGTGCCATATGTTGCCTCAGTAGGGCCCCATCATGTCAGCTGAGCACTTGGTCACACAATCAACAATTAGCACCAAATGAGGGCTCCCGTAACATCAGCCTGGTCATGGAAGTGCCAACGGAATCATCAGCACAGATCCAACACACTTGTATAGCAATGTTGCACTGACAACACAGATGAGTCCTTCCCCATTGATGCCCAAACCTGCATGTCCACTGGAGATGGCCACACGGTCAGGGAAGTAGACGAATTGAACAATGGCAGGCACAACAGATGTGCAGGGGTGGAAGCCACAGATGTGAAATTGCCAATCTAAGTAGGAAATCCCATTGCCAAATACTGAACACATGACACCCTCAGATGCTGCTATGGATGACATGGATACACCACAGGATAGGACACATTCCCCCTGGACCACATGGGTTCCTGCACAGTAACACTTCATTATCATGAGACCAAATATCACCATCACTGCAGCAAGGGCATGGTTAGCATCATCAACATCATGTACATCAGAAGCAAAAGCACTAGAGAACAGAAAGTTGCTTTATTCAGCATATGTGGCATTAAAAGTAGAAGTCCGGTAGAACATAAACAAAGGCCAATGGCCAGTCCATCAACAAAGTCACAAGTGGGTGACAGTGGCAGATGCCACCCTACACATGCCTGCACAAAACCAGGGACAATCCACTAGGAGGGGCAACCGGGGGTAGGCCAGGCACCGCAGGGACAGGATCAGGGCTCACCAGGAGGAAGCAGGGAAGGGGTGGTGGGTGCTGGAGAGCCACTGACAACTGCAGTGGAGGTGTCTGACATGGTGTGTGCCGGCACAACTGGGGGCATGGCTCAGATGTTGTGGGTGCCGGCACAACTGCAGTGGACCCTGCAGATGGAGTGGACAGGTCCGCCACTGCAGTGCCCAAGTCAGACAGGGTGGTAGTGGACTCCACTGCAGTGCCTACCACCAGGGGAGGAGAATGGGGAACAGGCAAGGTGGGCTGGACAGAGGGGGAGGACACCCTCACCACATCAGTGGCACAGACAAGCGCAGCGGGGGGTGTGGTGCCGGGAGAGCAAGTGGCAGGGGGAAGGCCGGAGCCTCTTGGGGATGGTATATCTGTGGGTGGGGGAACCTGGGGCAGGGTGTGGTGGGGGCACCTGTGGAGTGGGGGCCTGAGGGATGGAGGAAGGAGACCTGGTGCTTGAGCTGCAGGGCGGCGGCGGGGTCTTGCTCTTACCACTCCGGGGGACTTGCGGGTGGGGGCCTCAGTCTGTCTGCGCCTGGGGGAGGGTGTCCGGGGGCGAGGGGCACTCTGCTCCGTGTGGGGGGCTTCCTCTTCACCCTGGATGCTGGAGTAGCTGGATCGGAGGGGAAGAGGCCGAGGTCACTGAGGAAGAGGCGCTGGGTCTTTGGGGTTGCAGGTGAGGCAAGGGAGGGTGCTTTGGAGGGAGAGGCAACTGAGGACTGTGCAGTGCCCGTGGATGCGTGTGTGTGTACCAGGGCCCCATCCCCTGTGAGTCTGGTTTCAGTCCCCTGACTGTGCGTGCGTGTGCGTTTTGTTTGTGGCGTGTGTGTCTGTGTGCTGGACGTGTGTGTGCTGGTGTGTGCCTGTGCCGGTGTGTGTGTGCTTGGGACGGGTAAGGTGCTGGGGAGTGTGGATGGAGCAGAGGCAGGAGGGGTGAGGGACTGTCTGAGGAGGGACACTGCTGCCGTCAGGGAGGAGTCCATGGACCTATTGCCCCTCTGTAGGTCAGACATGCCCGATGAGATGCCCTCCATGAACGACACCAGCTGAGTCAACAGTGCGGTGTGCGCATGGAGGACACTCAGCATGGCTGTCTGCCCTACATGGAGCTGGCGAAGGAGGTACACAGACTCCTCACTCAGGGCAGCAGGGGACACAGGGGCAGGGGGTGCGGTGCCTGGCCCAAAGGAGACACGCTCCCGAACATGGGAGCCTCCACGGACCTGGGGAATGGGAGCCGATGGGAGGGCGGTGGTGGTGCTGGTGGTGGCGGGGACAGCAACACTAGCTGGGGTGTGGTGGCTGCTGACACCCGCCTCCACAAAGGAGTCATCCTTCGAGTTGCTCTGGTCCTCAGCTGAGGTGGATGGTGCTGACGACTCCTCGGTGTGGCTCCCCTCGCCCTCCGTGCCACTGGGTCCCTCCGACCACTCCTCGGCTGCTGACCCAGTCTGGCTCTCTGGCTCCTCCTGGTCGGTGGAGCTGTCCCCTTCCGTGGCCGTGGATTTATCTGCAAACAATGGGGAAACAGACAGACATCAGTCACCTGCACCAAACGCACACACCACTGTGAGCTCAGCACATTACAGAGCAAGCCCTGGCATCATTAGTTGTACATTGCTAAAAGTGCCCTAACTGAACAGGAGAAGCCAATTGTCAGTCTGATGCCAAGCATGGCACTCACATCCCACATGGCCTTGCACCCATCTGTCTGGTGTCTGTTGGATTGCAACACCCCAGTGTGGACACATGCACCAAGTACACAGTAGTTGGACAGTGCAGAGGACACGGTGTGGCATGTGGACATGCACACATCACAGCTCTTGCCACTGAGTCAGTACAGGTTTCCGGATGAAAGGGATGCCCAGAGTCAAATAGGAAATGCATGTGATGCATACCAGCGACAGACACCATGATGCACCCATGTCCTGATAGCCATCGCCACAATGGTGTGCATGTAGCACATGTCACTCCCCTGCAGGACCACCAATAAGTTGACACATGCCATGGCAGAGGCATGACTGCTAAGTCATACATCACTGTCTCAGTGATGTATGACTTGGCAGCCAGACAACAACACTATGCACTGTGTCACAATAGTAGGTCATGGGGAATGCAAGTCCTGGAGCTGCACAAGTGCACATGTACATCCCCCACACAACACATCATCTTAACCCTCATCTGTCCAGGTCATACCTATTGGACATATGGGAGACCTGTGACACTACCCTCTGAACCTGAGCCCCTCACAATTTGCTGTGAATGGGGAACAGCTGCCTGAACTTCACATTCGCATACCCCAGTCTGCACGGGCAGCTGATCAAACACCTATGTGACACACAAGTATCGTCTCCTATGGTCACATCTCCAGGGGCATGCTGAGCCCCTACCAAGAAACACCCCAGCAGTCCTGGCAACTAATCCACAGCACACTGACACAGAGGCAGACACCTGAGGGGTCAAATCACTGTGCACAATGTGTCAGCTGATACACGGGAGTGGGAGTACAGAGTGCATTGCATGGCCTGGAGTAGGCATGACTGTCCTGCTCCACATGAATGAGGGATGTGCCCTGGACAGTGGATAGCTGGCTATGTATGTGTGACACACGTAATCTGCACACTCCTGGGGCCCAAACATTGTTTCCACCCGCTGCATGTGCGTGTGCCACATACCCCAGGCACATGTGGTGGCTCAGCTCAGCAAGTGGACCGCATATCAAAGCAACACGCAGATCAATCAATCAATCAATCAATCACGGCATTTATAGAGCGCGCTACTCACCCGGGAGGGTCTCAAGGCGCTGGGGGAGGGGGTAAGTTACTGCTCGAACAGCCAGGTCTTGAGCTGCTTCCTGAAGGCGAGATGGTCCTGGGTTCGCCGAAGGTGAGTGGGGAGGGAGTTCCAGGTCTTGGCCGCCAGGTAAGACCTGGCCAGGCCGACATGTCCGAACACAGGCGTTGTGTGAACAATGGACCCACCCATGATGCCCACAACAGAGTTAGGGAAACAGATGCTGTCCCCCACCTTTAGTGAAGCAAACTGCAAGGACACAGTCCCAAGTGACACAATTCCCTGAATGTAAGGGCCACACCTGGGTATCAGATGAGCAGTGGGCAGTGCACAATAGAGGGACATGGCTCCTGGACAACATGACTGCTGCACTGTGGCAGTTGAACCAGGCCAGAGGAGGGCACAAAGCATGTAATACAGAGTTCACAGTGCCGTCTTTGACTCACCCCCTCTTTGCTGCTGTCTGGCCTTCAGCTGCCCATCCAGGTCTGGAAACACCACCGCCAGGATCTGGAGCATGTGGGGGTCAGGGTCCGTGTTCCGCCCCTCCTGCGAGGAGGCGACAGCTTCAGCTGGACCCGTGCAATCCTCCGGGTCCAGCCCCGAAGGTCCTGCCACCTCTTCTGGCAGTTGCGGATCCGGCGCTTGTAGACCCCCACGGACCGGACGGCCCGGACGATGTCCTTCCAGATCTCCTGCTTCCGATGGGCATTAACCTGTCAGGATGACAAAGTGAAAAGGCCATTACTACACATGCAACATATCCGTGCATGACACAGTTGTATATACATGTCTCAATCACAGGGGCACATGATGTACACAGGCAGTGCAAAGCTGCCCATGGACAGTTTGCCAGACGTCACTACATGGTATCATTGCATGGGAAGTAAAACCTTGTTCAAATGCACTGTCACTGCACCATACCTGTCCAGTGCATGTCACTACACACTATGGGGGTGACAACTACTCAGTGAGCCTGCTAGCCAGTGGCGTGCAGACTTTCAGCCTTGCTAGTCAGACAAAATGCACATTCAGAAAGGCAGTGCACAGAACACTCACCTGCTCCCCTGGTGTCCCATACAGCTTGCTGTACTGTGGAAGTGAGGCTGTCCAGCAGGGCCTGGTTCTCTTCAAGGCTGAAGGCTGGGGCTCTCTCCACAGTACGTGCCATTGCAGGGTCCAGAGGGGCAGAGACAGAAGCAGTGCAGTGGCAGATGTCGTCCTGGAGCATGTAGTGCAGGCAAGTGAGCTCTCAGGGGAACAGCCAGCAATATATATGTGCTGGAGAGGCAGATACTGTCCCTTGTGTCCAAAGTGATAGGTCCAAGTCGTTTGCATCTTCTGAATCTGGCCAATCCATGGAATAGCAGCACCAAAACACGCCCACAGCATCCTTCAAATCTTCAACTTCATGACATACATGATTTTGCAACATTGTTGTGGGTGACCAACTGATTTTCCAGCAACCGACTCGTTCGAAATTCGAAAACGCGTCCGTTGCCAGGCAAGCCCATTGTCAATGGGTGCGCACCGATCGGTCCATTGCGGTACAACGCGTACAGGGGTACAACGCGTACCCGCACACATTGAATGCAATGGGCCGGCCGGGGGCACCGATCGGTCCATTGCAGTACAACGCGTACAGGGGTACAACGCGTGCACTCGCACATTGAATGCAATGGGCCGGCCGGGGCACCGATCGGTCCATTGCAGTACAACGCGTACAGGGGTACAACGCGTACCCGCACACATTGAATGCAATGGGCCGGCCGGGGCACCGATCGGTCCATTGCAGTACAACGCGTACAGGGGTACAACGCGTACCCGCACATTGAATGCAATGGGCCGGCCGGGGCACCGATCGGTCCATTGCAGTACAACGCGTACAGGGGTACAACGCGTGCACCGCACACATTGAATGCAATGGGCCGGCCGGGGGCACCGATCGGTCCATTGCAGTACAACGCGTACAGGGTACAACGCGTACCCGCACACATTGAATGCAATGGGCCGGCCGGGGCACCGATCGGTCCATTGCAGTACAACGCGTACAGGGGTACAACGCGTGCCCGCACACATTGAATGCAATGGGCCGGCCGGGGCACCGATCGGTCCATTGCAGTACAACGCGTACAGGGGTACTAACGCGTACCGCACACATTGAATGCAATGGGCCGGCCGGGGCACCGATCGGTCCATTGCAGTTCAACGCGTACAGGGGTACAACTCGTACTCGCGACACATTGAATGCAATGGGCCAGCCGGGGCACCGATCGGTCCATTGCAGTTCAACGAGTACAGGGGTACAACGCGTACCCGCACACATTGAATGCAATGGGCCGGCCGGGGCACCGATCGGTCCATTGCAGTTCAACGCTGCATAGGGGTACAACGCGTACCCGCACACATTGAATGCAATGGGCCGGCCGGGGCACCGATCGGTCCATTGCAGTTCAACGCGTACAGGGGTACAACGCTGCACCCGCACACATTGAATGCAATGGGCCGGCCGGGGCACCGATCGGTCCATTGCAGTACAACGCGCACAGGGGTACAATGCGCACCCGCACACATTTAATGCAATGGGCCGGCCGGGGCACCGGATCGGTCCATTGCAGTTCAATGCGTACAGGGGTACAACGCGTACCCGCACACATTGAATGCAATGGGCCGGCCGGGGGCACCGATCGGTCCATTGCAGTACAACGCATCACTGTACATGTGACTGGCATATGTCAGCATGCCTGTCTCAGATGGACATATGCCAGCCACAGATAGCTCCCAGGGAGTGAGGGGCACACCTACATCACGACAGCCTGTCCAAACTTTATCGTAAGGCTGCATTTCCTATTGTGTGTATGTTGGTGTACATGTTGTCCTGTGGGTGTCACCTGTGGGCAGCCACCCCCAGGCTGTGCACGTGTTCATGGGGACAGGATCCTGGGTGTTACGTGTACATGACCACTGTGATGTGCAACTGTTCATATCTGTGCATGTGCAATGGTCACATTTCACGGTGGTGTATGTGTATGTCATGTCACATACCCCGTGAGTCCCATGTGGGACGGTATGTTTGAGCCAGGGTGTCCCAGTGGCACAATAGTGATGGTCCTCCAGAGTCTTTGTGCATGTAGTGTTTACAATGTCTCTGATTTCATGTGCACAATGGGAGACAGTCTCCACATCCCGGTTGTGTGTGCATGGACTTTGATGTTGTGCGTGTGTGTGTCACAGACGTCCATGTCTGTCCTGCCGTGGCAAGTGGGGCCACTACCTGTGGGGGTCATGGTTGTTTTGCTGTGGTGTATACATGATACTCCATGTAATGCCAGTGTCCATGTGGCAATACAGGGTCCCTGGGAATGTACCTGTCATTGAGCTGTGGTGCCTGGGGCACATCTGTCCTCACATGTCACTGTGGGGGGTTATTGTGACACGGCAGCAGGAGATGGGAACTGTGACACGGCCTCATGATATCCAATGGGCCAACCTGGGACTAATTGATGCCACCTGTTGGACCGTGTTGACAGATGTTGGCCATGTATGTACCATACATGTCCTTCCGGAACTGCACACTTCATGTAGTTGTGCCTCATAATGATGTATGTTGGGATATTGAGTGTGTTCAATGCCGCATATGTGGGGTGACTGACAATCTTGCTTACTTCTCCTCTGCACTGCAGGGCTCCTGCTGTCCATCGACCATTCCCAGACCTGGCAACGATGGTGGAACGGGACAGCATCCGACGGTACCGCTTCACCAGGCAGCTGATTGAGGATTTGGCAGTGCAGTTGTCCCCACATTTGCAGCCTGGCCGGCCGTATCCTACAGCGCTGACCCCCAAGGTGAAGGTGATGGCAGCCCTACACTTCTTTGCCACCGGTACCTTCCAACATACTGTGGCGACTGCTGGTGGGATGTCACAGACCATGTTGAGCCGTGTGCTCCGCGATGTTTTGGCGGCAATGTTGCTATTCCTGAACCGGTACATCTATTTCCCTAGACTGCGACGACTCACTGACGTGAAGAGTGACTTTTATGCCCTGGGGAGGATGCCGCATTTCATTGGCTCCATTGATGGGACACATGTGGCTTTGGTACCACCACAGGCCCAGGAGCAGGCCTACAGGAACCGCAAGCACTACCACTCGGTCAATGCACTGGTGGTGTGTCTTGCAGACATGACCATCACACACGTGTGTGCCCGTTTCCCTGGTTCAGCACACGATGCCTTTGTGATGAGGAGTAGTCGCATCCCCAGGATGATGGCACAGATGCAGAACCAGCGTGCCTGGCTTGTCGGTGTGTACTGACTTTGTGCCATTGTGTGTGATCTGATCTGTAGTATTCCGCCCACTTTTCCAAGTCAGCTAATGTGCACTTGTCTGTCCGTAGGTGACTCGGGATACCCCAACATGCCGTGGTTGCTGACACCCCTCAGGAACCCTGTGACACCAGCCCAGATGCGCTACAATGAGGCACATGGTCGGACCAGGAGAGTGATTGAGAGCGGACATTTGGTCTCCTGAAGAGCCGCTTCCGCTGCCTGGACAAGACCGGAGGGTACCTCCCATATGCCCCTGCGAAAGTGTGCAAGATTATCATCGTCTGCTGCATGCTCCACAACCTGGCAGTGCGGAAGGAGTTGCCTGTCATCCAGGATGACAATGACCAACATCCGCCACCTGTGGAGGATCCTGGCCTGGACCACGATGCCAGTGACGATGATGATGATGATGATGATGGTGATGTCCGCACACAGCTCATCACCAACTTCTTTAGCTGAATGTGAGTATCCTGAGGTGTCATGTCAATGATGTGAGTTGGCATGATGTGTGGGTGGTGCTCTGGTGCTGTTGGAGTGTGTCCATGGGCTACTTGACTGGATGTGTGTTGCGATGTGTGCTAACAGGTGGGCTGTACTCCCCAACAGTGTTGACATGCTAACTTGGTTCTGGGTGGGTATCTTGTAACATGTATTGTGCATGAGTTTTGCTGTTCTGTCCTGTACTCCATTGCTTTTGACTGTGTGTCATTTCTGTCCTTCACAGGGTACTTTCAGATTCGTTTGGTCAACTGTGTCCACCGACGACGTGATTGCACTTCCAGGCTGGTAGCTGTTGTGTCCCTACAGGTGATGTGCGCCACACCCATGGACTTCCTTCCGTCTACAGTTGTTGACTGTGTGCCCGCTGCCAGGTGGGATTACCTTGCATCTGTAGTGGTTACGACATGTTGCAACTGTGTAATAAACCTGTGCTTCACTTTGTGATGTGCGTTGTCTGTGGTCACACATTTGAGTGCCATTTGCTTACTGCACCTGTGGGCTACTTGACTACAACTGGGAATGGGTGTGGTGTCTGTGCATTGCACCGTCTTCCCTGGCAACATCAGTGTAGGCAATGAGTCAGATGGCCTAGGTGTGTATGTGTTGTGTAGCCCTGGTGGTGTGTCTCCCTCATATGTGTCACGTTGCCTTTACTCACATGCCTGTGTTGTCCTTGCTGTTGCAGTTCGCATACACAGTGTAATTTTGCAGTTCATCATCCCCATAACAGCACCCACGTTGGAATCACGACAGTGGCAAGTATGGTGTATTAGTGTGTTTATTGTGATACATTTGTGTTAATAGTGCATAGGATGGGTAGTGCTGTACATAAATCTTGCAATCCGAAGTTCCTAGGTGAATTGAAAGTCCTGGTAGACAGGATCCCCAGTATCGGGGCCACAGTTGTCTGACACATTGGTCCAACTTGTATTCCCCATGCAATGTGTGGGAGTAGTGTTGCCGTCAACAGGGTGAACAGTCTGTGCACAAAGGCGAACATCCAAAACAGATTCAGGCTTCCTGGGAGTTGCGCTTGGCCATCGGCCTCTCACTTTCCCCTCCTCGGACGACCCCTCTTCTTGGGGGGGGCCCCCTCAAGTACAGGCTGCTGCGGTGCAGGGGACTCTCCGCCAGAGTCATCCTCCCTCCCTGTGGAAGTTGCAGTTTGTTCGGCACCAGATGTTGTTGGCACACAGGGAGGTGTGGACTGGTTGCTGTTCATCTGGCGGAGGCATTGTAAAATGTCCCTGTGCACCGCCGTCATCTCATGCAGTGCATCCCACTTGGACTCCACGCGGGACATGTGTGAGTCCACGCGGGACATGTGTGACTCCACGTGGGACATGTGGGAGTCCAAGCGGGCATGATGGGCAGCCTGCTGCTGTTTCATGTCTCTGAGGAGCCCCACTACCTGGCTGAGGTCTCCGGTGCTGGACTGGTACGCATCAGCTCTGCGTACCAGTTGTGGGTCATCATGCACACCAGCAACGTCTGCAAGCAGCGACCTCTGTCTCCCACCCCTCCCACCACCCCTGCTGACATGTGCAGTGTGTGCAGTGGCACGCACAGATAACCCTGGTCCACCTTGGGGGTTGGTGGTGGTGGTGTCCATGGCCCCAGGTTGGTCCAGGGTCCCTGTGCTGGTGTTGCTCCTTGTTCTGTCCATGTCGGCAGGGATGGTATTTGTGGTGACAGTCGTTGGAGGGGTGGGTGCAGGGGTGCAGCTGGTGGTCCTGCTGGTGCTGTAGCTGGTGGTCCTGCTGGTGCTGCATGTTGACTTGCACCTGATGTGCCAGGTTGGTCTTCATCGTCCGAGGAGGACAGAGGCTGTACGACGCCAGTGAGCTCCGCATCCTCCTGAGCCTGGGACTGGGACTCCTCAGCGTCTGCTGCTGTGTCCCCATCATCACCTGTTTTTGGGAGACACAAACAATGTATGTTATGTTTCTGCAGGCATCAATGGTTGACACACATGACAGTTGTGACTGTGCCTCTGGGTGCGGGCCTGTACATTGCATTGTCCTAAGTCGTCACAGTCAGGGGTTGATATTGGTGTGGCACATTGTCCTGCATTATTTGGGCATTTCTATGTATTTTTTGGGGTGTGAACATGGTCTGCATTGGTTGTGTTTGGTTGACAGCCGGCCCTCCTTCCCACCCACCCAGCCAGTCAGTTATCCCACCATGGAACGTGCTTGCATTGCAGGGAGTGGAAGTTGTCTCTCAGGATGTCAGACAGTGGTGTCCTGCTGTTTGTTGGTGCACAGTTGGCAGCAGGGCCTTGTGCTCCCCACAGCAGTAGCCAGTGTCAGCCATCTTGTGAGTCCTTCTCCACTCCCTGTGATGTGAGAATGGTTCAGGGTGGTGTTGATGGGACAGTTGTGGGGGTGAGCTATGTCTGTTACTACGACTCCCATCATGCTATTGCCTCCACCCCACTTCCCAGCATTCCCATACTTACTTGCTTTTGTGGGGAGTTCAGTGTGTGTGTGTGTGAGAGCAATGGCAAGATGGCTGACAGTGGTGTCCTGCTGTTGGTTGGTGTGCAGTACCCAGCATGCCCTTGTGCTCCCCACGACACAGCAACAGTGTCAGACATCTTTGATGGCCCTTTCCACTCTCTGTGGGATGTGCATGCGTGAGTGTGAGCTTGCTGGGCCATGTGGTGGGGGATGTAGAGCTGTGACTACGACTCCCATCATGCTATTGCCTCCTCCCCCTTCCCAGCATGCCCATGCTTCCTTCCTTTTGACTCTGCTTCCCTGTGGGGTGGGCTGGCTGTGCTGACAGGATGGCTGGGAGTGTTGTCCTGGCAGTTGTCTGGCTAGAAGTCCCAAGAGTGGCCCTGTGCTTCACACAACATAACCCAGGGTGGTGGTTCTTTGTGGGATCTTGTGTTAGGATGGGGGCATTGCATTCTACCAGGTGGGTTCTGTGGAGTTTGTGTTGGGGTGTGTGTGAGGGGAGGTGCTTGTGACTATGGTCAGTGCTGCAAGTCCTCCTTCCCATCCAGCTAGCCAGATATCCCACCATGGAACGTGCTTGCATTGCAGGGAGTGGAAGTTGTCTCTCAGGATGTCAGTCAGTGGTGTCCTGCTGTTTGTTGGTGCACAGTTGCCAGCAGGGCCTTGTGCTCAACACAGCAGTTGCCAGTGTCAGCCATCTTGTGAGTCCTTCTCCACTCCCTGTGATGTGCGCATGGTTCATGGTGGTGGTGATGGGACAGTTGTGGGGGGGGCAATATGTGTGACTGCGACTCCCATGATGCTATTGGCTACACTGACTTGGCCAGCATACACAGAATTCCTTCCTTTGAGTGGTCTTCACTGTGTGTTGGTGTTGTTGTGGTGGCTACATGTCTGGATGTGTTTGTTAGTTCTATTTGTGCCACTGCCTAGCTGTAGTTGTAGTTGTGTTTGTACATGTGTTGGCACAGTTGGATGTGACTTTTTTGATGGCATGTGTTGTGTTTATCTGACTGACATACACATTTTGGGATGATTCTGTTCTGGTTGCTGTGTAATTGCTATGAGTGCATGGTTTGACTCTCCCCTTGACAGTGATGTGTGTGTTTTGTGGCAGTATATTGTGTACATTTGTTGTGTACTCACCAGGCTCTGGGATGTCCTCCTAGTCCATATACGCTCACTGGCGGAAGGATGGCCCGCACCTTCTCCTCCCAGGGCCTGAGGTATATTGGCTTGGCAGGAGGGCCACTGCCGGTGTATTGGCTGTTGATGTAGTCTTTCTTGAGCAGGTCCCGTACCCTCCTGCGCACGTCATACCACCTGTTCTGGATGTCGCTCTTTGTGCGCCGACATGGTGATTGTGCGTTCACCCTGTTGATGATCCTCTCCCACATCTTGGTTTTCTGGGAGATGGGGGTCTGTTGGACCAGTGTGCCAAACAGCTGTGGCTCTACCCTGAGGATCTCGTCTACCATGACTTCCAATTCACAATCTAGGAACTTGGGATTCTTCTTGGGGGCATGGTGATGGGTGGTGATGGTGAGTGATGTGTGTGTTGGTGTGCAGGTGAGGGTGTGTGAGTGTGTGTTTTGCTGGGTGTATGTGAGGTAGGTATTTGTTGGTGTGCTGATGGTGTGGCTTGTGTGAGGGATGAGCTGTGGGTGTGTGGTTGCTTTCTCTTGGGTGCTGGCAGTGGAATGGCATTTGCAAAGGCTCATGGTTGTGATTTGTGTCCTTTATATGGGTGGAGTTGTGGGTGTGTCTTTGTTCTCTGTCCCCACCCCCAGTATTTATTGGCTTGGTAATTGCTTGTTTGGCCTTTTTTTGGGTGAATTTTCCTTTGTACTGTCTGTGTATGTTGGAAACGTTCTTGTGACCGAGTCGGACCCTGCATTTGTCTCGTATGGTCTTCTCCGCTTCGCTCACGCTGTGTTTGTGCAGTTTTCTATGCGGCGTACGCGTCGGTCGCGGTGTTTTGTGTTGCTTCGGCTCGGTTTTGTATGCGTGTCGGTCGTGCGGCTTGGCCTCCGTCCGACTCGCTCGTGGTTTCGTGCCTTGCATCGTACTTTGCGGTTTGGAGTTCGCGTGTACGTTTCGGTCGGATTTGTTCCGGGTGCGTGTCGGTCGGTTGGATTCGCGTGTTTTTCCGGCCGGATTGCTGTTTTCCGTGCGGCTCGGTCGGTCGACTTGGGTTCGGTACGTGTCGGTCGGATTTTTCACGCCTTGCATCGGACTTGGCGTGTCGGGCGCCACAGGTACGTGTCGGTCGGTATTATTTCCGGATCCGAGTCGGTCGGTGCTTTTTCCGGCCCGAATCCGAATCGACCCCATAGTGTCTTGTGGTTTGTGGCCTCCTGGCCTGCCTTGCTGCGTTGGCTTAGGCCTGGCTGCCATGCTGCCTTTTTTGCGCACGTTACTCTGAGCCGTTGTTCTGCCGACCTCTGCTTCTGCCAAGTTGTTTTAGAACTGTCTGCATTTTCTGTCTCTCACCTTTTCTCCTGTTCCCTTTGGGCTCAGTCTGCACAACATGTACAAGGTCGAAGAACAACGTCCCTTGTTCTTGCTGATCTGGCCAGTCCCTCGCACCTAGACATAACACTATGTACAGCTGCCATGGAGAAATTTGTGTGCTTTTAATATTGCGGTTTTCCCGCTTAAGACACACTTGGGGAAAAACCTTTCCAGGGAGAAGAGCTGTGATTGTCTGCTGATGTAGACTTTGCATCTAGAGACTGAGGTATGGGGGTTCGCTAGTCAAAGCCCAGAGGTCTTCTATTTTTATAATACAATAGCTACTAGCACGGGGAGGGTGGTAAGGTCATTTAGCCCTATATCCACTGCTTTATGAAATGCTTTCCCCGTTTGTATTCTATGGAGTTGTAACTATGCTGATTATATTATTCTTATGCATTATGCTGATAGTACTGACACGTGTACTGTATCTTAGAGCACGTGAGTTGAAATAAACATTTTAAACTATACTGTGTCTCTTCTTACGCACGTTGTGGACAGGTATGAGTGAGTGATGAAAGGGTGTTCTTGCTACTGCGAGTCCTGAGAGAGAGATACCGTGTTCTGGGTTGTCTAAGCATTATTAACCTTGTTGCTAATGAGACGCTAAGGCTAGTCGGGTTGGGGTTTTAGGTGCTAAGGTTTATGGTTGGCTCACCACTGTATTCCGAGGTCCTATCATCCTGTGCATAGCTCTGTGTGTGCAGAATCCCTATAACATGGCGCGACCAACGAGTGGGCTGCTTATCTGCGAGACGCTTGAGTAGTGCTTGTGCTTGTCCACAACTACCATCACAGACGCTTCCGGAAGCGTGTGTGACGGTGATACCTCCTATATTGACGTTTTTATAGGTTCTTTCAAGCTTGAAGTTGTTAAAAGGTTTCTTAACTAAAACCCTATTTGTGCTGCCTCATTTTAGATTGTCGACTACTTCTAGCCTACAATGGCTGTTCAAATTGCAGCACATAGCCGCGCAGCGCTCCGGGCTCACTTAACAGTGTATGGAGTGCCTGACGCGGGTGTCGAGCTGATCTTTGTGGTTCAAGCCGATCCGGCTTTCCACTTTGAGGTGTTCTACTCTTGGGTCACCTTTCCGGCGGTGGATGCGAACGATAATTTGTTCCATGAATATGAAGCCACCGTAGTTCCTATGATCTATAGACCATACAGGAATATTGAAGTACCGCTCACGGCTTCGCAACACCGTGTTTGGTTTGATGGCGCCCTCCCCCAACCGGTTACCGCGGTTCGTTTAGGCCCCTTATCAATTGATGGGGCCACTTGGCCTGTCTTGGCCGGGTACACCCCACATCCGCAATACATGACGGTAACAGTCGCGGAACTGCGCAACATGTATTCGGCTTTAGTGCGAGTGCATCGAGCTTTAGTGCAGTATGTTACAGGCAACATCCAGGGAGCCCCACCTGGAGTTGCAGCCCATCCAGCTGGTGCAGGCGGAGTGACCATAAGTCCTGTCATGGTGAATTCGGTGATGTGCAAGCGCCCACAAAATAAGGATGATTTTCCTTATTGGCTTGCAGAGAAATTTGACCAGCTGGAGGCGGTTTTTCCAAACACATCTCCGGTGGAAAAACACAGAATTCTTACGATTAGTTTGCCAAAAGACTTAATCCCCGAGTTGGCAGCATGCAACAACTGGGGTAGGGTATTCGCAGCAGTATATGCGAAGTGTTTCGGCACTCCTTCCATGACGGTTCTCCCCTCTGTAATTAAACGCGTGCAGGATGAACATGGCCCTGAAGCGGCTGTGGAATTAGGGATGAGACTGGTGGGAGTGTTCGACGTAGTAGCTGAGTTGATCCTTGCGAATGTCAAGGGCGATGCAGTGAACTTTCAAGTAGCTAATGCTTTGGCTTTAGTCCCAGAACCGGACAAGCCGCGCAAATTACCTAAAATTATTGCCCAGGCTTACAAAACTATTGGCAGAAATAGCCTGGGAGTTAAGCCTTTTGCCAAATCGCAAACACAATCGCAACCACAACAACCAAAAACTCAATCCGAGAAGGATGAGAAGCCAGTCTTTACTAAAAAGAGATGGAGGTTGAAAAAACAGGGTAAGCAACAAAAGAGGCCGGGGTCGAGAGGCGCATCCCCGGTTTCCGTCTCTTCTGAACGCACTTATGATTTGCGCGATAGGGCGAGAATTAAATCTCCGGATAGGTTTCAGATCCCTGATACGCGGTCTCCTCGTTCTTCACAGGCACAGACAACTTTGCAGGCCAGTGGAGGAGAGCGCCAGGATAGAGGAAGGGGTCGAGAGGCTCCCCAGGGACGAGACCAACCTCGACAACAGGTCAGAGGGAAAGCAGACGAATTTCAACATTATCGCCCACAATTTCAGAAGAAGAAAGTTGCCGCTGTAACAGCGAGATATGCCACAGACGGTGAGAACAAGGCTCCTGAATTGGACGTGGGCAGTGACCCTCCGAGAAAGCGCCGCGGAAGTTACCATAGTGCGGGAGGCACTCTGTCCTCAAATGGAGGCGACAGCAACTGAAACATTCATTACTGTCGAGACAGCAGACACCAGAGTGGCACCCCCTGACAGACTATATAATATTGAAATCCAAATTGAAGGTGATATACAGCGTGTAATCAAAGGGATTTTTTGGGAAAATCTGACCTCTTCGTACGACATTTTGTTAGCGGAGGCAGATTGGCCGCCCCCATTCGTACTTGCTGCGCGTAAAGGGGAGGAGGTAATCCTTCCGAGCTTTTCTCGACATGTCCCAAAGGACAAAGCGGAGGCTCCTGCAGCTGAATGGGCAGTGTCCCTGGCTCCAGTGTTATACCGCAACCACGTGGGTTGGGATGAAGACTCTCCCCCCCATGAAATACCTTTGCGGTCCCTTCCACAGCCACAACCCCAATATCACATCAAACGGGAAGCAAAAGGCCCCGTTTCCGGAATTCTGACTCAGTTAGAATATCAAGGAGTAATTGAAACATGCGTATCACCAATGAATAATCCCCTTTTCGCGGTTTCTAAACCCGATGGATCGTACCGCTTGGTTTTGGATTACCGACATTTGAACTCTCATTGTCGGACCTTTGCGGTGCAAAATACCCACAGTTCTGCGCTTGTAGACAGTCTTGTTCGTAAAAAATATAAAACGACACTTGACCTCTCCAATGGATTCTACACGCACAACTTAGCCCCGGAGAGTAGCCAATGGAGCGCTTTTACCTCCGGTGGTAAATTATTCAAATTCAGGCGTTTACCTATGGGCTACAAGAACAGTCCCGGCGTATTCGCTGCCCGTGTTGTCTCTTTATTAGACGGCAAAGACCAAGATGCATGTTCGTACGTTGATGACATTTATCTAACAGACGACGAATTATTCCTGCATCTCTCCCGAGTAGACCGCATTATTCTTGAATTTGCGGTTCAAGGTTACAAGTTTAACTTTGCCAAATCTCACATTGCTGAATTTACCGTTTTGTTCTTGACGACGAGCTCAACAATGAAGGTAAGGGCTTAGCCCCCCATTTCCTGGAGAAATGTGCACTTTTGTGCCCTCCTACTACTCTGAAAAAACTTCAGTCTTTGCTGGGTTTTCTGAACTTCAGGAGTACTTACATTCCCGAATACGCCCAGCGTATCAAGCCACTGTATGCCTTGATACAACCTAACTTTTCGAAGTCATGCTGGCTTCCGGAGCATTCCTCCATTATGCAGTCTTTGCAGACAGACCTTCTTGAATCTAAATTCTTATTGACTCGTGATAACCACACAAACCTGGTGATACGAATAATTCCAGGGGCAGTGGGTTTCACGTACTTAACCTTTAACGAAGGTGACACAGTACCCATCGCATACAAGTCACATCTTTACACTTCAGCGGAAATGCGCTTTTCCTCCGTGGAAAAAGTTTTAACAGCAGTGCAAATGACGCATTCTGGTGGTAACACCATATCCTGCCCTAGAGGCAGTGACAAAGGCAAGTGTTCCGAACTCTAAAGCTTTGCACCCCCGTTGGATTCAATGGGCAACCTCTTTGATGTTGTTAAAAGCAAAACGACAATCGTGAACATTACCTGCGCCATCTTGTCTGGTGGAATTCTATGTGCACATAAGTTGCAGTCATTTTAATCTATCACAGCCATTTTGTACTCTGTTGGTCACCTTTGTTTCACCCTGCCCTTACTAGCATCCCTCTGACCCTCTGACCGACCTGGTACGTGTGCTGGGGGCTATAAACTCTATTTGCCGCAACAAACCTCAGCGCCACTTGCTGCCACAAACTCGTTTTTCCTCTCATCTCTGTTTTCAGGCAAACCTTTGGACACTCTACCCCTCACTGCACCTAGTTACACAAACAGGTTCCAAACACCAAAAAGACTCTTGCAACAAGATTTATTGCACTGCAAACAGCAAGACTTGTTGTTACCAACAATGGGACCTGTTTTTATCAACAGAACGGACTCTTAGATCTGGCCGGTCTCACAGGTTTTAGACCCTGAAGCAAGGTCCAGCTGCAAGATAAGATTGTCTGTTTGACCTGGGTGGGAAGAGAATTACTGTTGGGCTTGTGTGACAACCTGCCCGGGCGGGGACCCCAAGCTTGTGTAACCATGTTGATGAAACCAATGCATTGTGTCAAACCTGTATAAAAGGAAGAGCCAAAGGAGTTATCAGCAGAACACCTCCCTCAGACATCCCGGTGTCTGCAGTTGACGTGATCTCCTCATGAGAAATAAACTTTTTCTTGTCTTCCAGTTTCCAGCGCTTGCCTCATTATTTTGATAGCGAACCCAAAGTGAATTAGAGGTGGAACCCTGCACCGGGCAGCATTGAGGGTCTTAGAAGACTTGCTGCCTTTCACAACGTCTCCGGATGTCACTTTCATCTTTGATTCTTCTCTACAGACTCAGGAGTTTTTACAGTATGAATTCGTTCATCCTCCTCCTCTGTCTTTGCTGCCGCTTGAGGATTACGAATGTGTGATCTACACCGATGGTTCGGCACAACCGGCCACGGGGTCCAAGCATGCTTATTCAGCCGCATGTGCTATTGTTGCAGGTACCTTTGTGAACGGAAAGTTCAAATCTACTGTAGTGCACACTCAGGCACTCGGGGACAGTACTGCACAATTGGCCGAGCTGCGCGCATTGGTGCTTGCGCTTGAGTTCGCTACTCCGGATGTGACCACTCTCATTGTATGCGATTCTTATTACTGTGTTCAATCTTACAATGACAATCTGTTCTTTTGGTCGCAAAACGACTATAGAGACGTTAAAGGTAGCACAATTAAGCATAAAATGCTTTGGGTTCGGGTGGCAGAATTGAGACAACGTCTGCCACTCACTCAGGTGGTTCACACCCTTGGCCATCAGCGGGTGGGCGCACACGCTGTTGGTAATGGTTTGGCAGATGAAGCTGCCAAATCAGCAGTAGTCACGTGTTCAGTTGCAGCAGTTACTAGATCCATGTCTAAAATTGATACTGATATTTTGGCAGCTATTGCTGCAACAAAGGAAGGTGCTAATTACCCTAGGGGTTTTCCTTCCAAATATTCTTATCAGTTAGGTCCCGAACAGGCTCCCTATGTAACAATATCAGATGTTGGTGATCGGCTGATCCCCAACGCGGACCGCAGACTTTCCTTGATAACGGCAGCACACGAAGGCATGGCTTCGGCTCATGCTGGAGTGTCTGCGACCGTTTCCATCTTGCAGCAGCGTTACTGGTGGCGTGGTTTATACAAAGACACCCATGCTTATGTGCTTTCTTGTGACGTTTGTCAACAGATTAAGCCTTCCACGGTTACACGGCCACCACAGACCCCGCTCTGCATTTCTAACAGACCCTTTGGGTGTGTTTACCTGGATCACTGCGGTCCATTTTCTTCAGACACTGCCTATAAATATATCTTAGTGGCAGTGGACTCGTGCACACGTTTCATCTGGGTCTGGCCACAACGGAGTGCTGACGCTCGAAATATCATCAGGGATTTGCGTGTCTTTGTGGGAATTTTCACCTGTGGCACCTTCCATTCTGACCAAGGTCCAGCGTTTGCCTCTAAGGCTTACAAGGACGCAATGGGTTCACTGGGGGTGCGGGTGAAATTTTCGTCTCCGTATCGGCCTGAGGGCAACTCGATCGTTGAATGAATGAACCGTGATTTAAAGCAATCCTTGACAGCTAGAGTCTTAGGTACTGGCAGGAACTGGCTGGCCCACTTGTATACTGTACAACGTGCACTTAATAATCTCCCGAGAAGACCTCTGGGTGGGCGGACCCCATACGAAATGCTCTTTGGCATTAGAATGTTTGTGCCCGACCTTGATGGTCTAGACATGGCGGCGCAAACCGCCATCTTTGATGTAGATAACCATTCTACTATGTTACAGGACTTACAAGAAGCCCGAGACAAACTTGCAATCGCGCATTTACCTTCAGCCACAGACCCTGCACTGCAGATTCCGGTTGCCGGCTGGCTTCCGAAGATTGGAGATCTGGTTCAAGAGAAGGTGGAGAACAAGAAAGAATTTGGCCCCTCTTATCGTGCACGGGTTCCAGTCCTGGGCTTGAAGGGAACAAGTACAGTTATCTTACCACCGCTTCCTGGTCGCAAGGAGAACAGATACATCTCAGTGGAAAATGTCAAGCTACAACATCTGGCCGATCCTGAATAGTGTTACACCAGCGGTCTCTTGTCCTGCCATTTACCGGACTTGTGTTCGTGGCCCTCCTGCCCGAACGGTCACTGATGTTGCAATTGAGATGGTTGATTTGCCTGAAAGTATACTCGAACACCCTGTCTCCCCCTGCATCGACGAGAACGAGTATACCTATCCCGATACCGAATCGGTGGCACACCTACCAACAACGCCACTGAGCCCAACACGTTATTCCTTTGACTCGGATTCCACCTCCTCAATCGTCCCGTCCAAGTTTAGTATTTTTGTATCCTGGTTTAGAGACAATTTTTTGATTCCCCCCTGGACATACATCTGGTTGGTGCTGTTCCTCATTTTTTTGTTCATGCCCATTGGCTTTGTCACCGTGTTTTTTCTACTCATCAATGGTCACTATTTACCAGAACGCTCTGCTGTGAACAGTGTCGCTGGAACTTTGGCTCCACATTCCTCATCTCACATCATGAAGCGTGACCACACATTTGTGAACATTTCAGCTTTTCCAGTTGCTGATGGCATCGTATGGGATGCGGTAAATTTTCAAATTCATGGACCGACAGAAATTATTAATGTAGCAAATGTCCTTCGAGTTTCGATGGGTGATGTAGTAAAAAGTAATATTCATTCTGACGATTGGGATGTGCATGCAGTTTTGTTTGCTGATTTAAAATATTATGCTTCCTTTAATGCTGAAGATTTGTACATGAATTCTGTGAATTATGCTGATTTGTATTGCTACCAGCAATGGGGCAACCACTTTGTCCATAAACCAAATGCACTACGTGGTCCTTTTGCCTACACCCAATGGGAACATTGTCCAAACCCTTTATCGGGTAGCTCCCAAACTCTTCGAAATAAATTTACATATTTTACAGATTTTAATAGATCGAACCCTGGGTCCTATTATTTTAAGTTAAACTCCCCATCCACTCAGAAAATCATGTTGACCCACACCAAATTGCTGTATTCGGGTTCCTTTTTGAGCGCCTTAGCTGTGGGTGGTTATGAATACTGGAAGGACACTGTGGATTTGAAATCCATCTGGGGCTCAAAACCATGGCAGGTGCAAGGCACCGAGGCCTTGCACCGTGCTTGCCTTATCCCGGCCCAAATTGTGTTTCTGAATGCTTCCATCTATCAGACTACGTGTTGGGGTTTGGCTACCACCAAACAATTAAACGCACCTTCAATTCCATCCCTGTCTTCCACTCCAAACAATAGCTTGCACTTTAATATGTCCCTTGCGACTTTGCAGGTTTTGTTTCAGAACAATTCGTTTAATATTTCTATGCTTGTTCAGGCACCCTGGTTGGCTTGGCCCACATCATCTAATGCATGCCAACTGCGTTTTCACGGCTCAGTCCCTGGCTATAAACAGGATAGGCCCGATCCTAGGTTTTCTGACTCCCGTACTGTCACAACATATTCTGTTGGTAAATTATGTAAACAGTGGTTGCAGCATTCTTCCCTAGAATCTGTTAAACAACATTTATCCCTCCTATCAGGCAACATTGATCTGTCCGACTTTTTATTGGGACCTCGTGGTCCACGACCGAAGAGATTCATTTATGAAGCTTATAATGAACTCTGGAAGCTGTCGCAAATGGAAGCTGCTTCCCGTCTACGGGAAATAGACCAAGCAAATTTGGAAAAGGTGCTTGCTGTTGTTGACAATAGTATTAATACCCTGTCTTCCCGCATTTACACGTTAGAGAATATTGTGTCCTCTGTTGTTGATATTGTACAAGATGATGTTTCTGTGTTATATCATGGTCAAAATCAGTTACGTTCTGTTATGCAGTTTGCGTGGACTTTACAGACACTTAAGTTGGGTAAAGTTCCCTGGCATTTTTGAACACCACTGCCTTATTTCTGCCTTTTAATTTAACTGACAAACAGCAGTTCATGTCCATGAAAGATGCAGCATACACTCTGTTACATATCGAGAAAGTGGAGCCTTTACCATTCTCTGTGGCGCAATTGGATTCTGCTGTGTGGCTAGTTCATGGGGTTATCGCCTTGCCTTTTTCTTTATTTGAATTTAGTTCGTGTATGAAACATTATCCAGTGGGCCGTTTCCAGCCTTTGGGTAGTGCCTTCCTGCATGAACTTTGGTCCCTGCCTTTCATGTATAAATGCCTTAGAGACGGGAAGGAAGTTTTTCTCACGGGGAGTCATGCGATTCGACTGTGGGTCATTCCCTTATTTGCAAACACATTAAATTGCACGGAGCTTGTAACGTTTCTGCTCCGAATCTTGCTTGTGTGTTGAAGGGTATTCCCGCTCCTGCTATTTCTCCTACTTTTACTTTGCTTACTAATGGTAGCTATTTGCTTTTGAATAACGAAAACTGCTGTGGCATGCAGGCCGGCATACCCTATATTGTTACGGTTTCGCACAGGGTTGTCTGCTGCAAGAATGTGCTTTTTCCTCCCCCTCACGACATCATAGATAATTCTATTTGGCCTTCCATTCCTACTATGAAGGCGGATTTCAATAAACTGAGCAGAATAAAGGCACTATTATTGAGCGAGGAGGTTATGCTCACATCCACCCGGGAGACGTTCATTCTCCAGGTGGCAAGTACCCACAGTGAAATACAGGCCCTTTTGAACACTAACCTCCCACAACATTTCCGGTGAATTAATTCACCGTATTTTTAACGCATCTCGCACTGAAGGTCTGGTACACTTTTTTAAGGTTGTGGGCTCCGGCCTTGTATCCACTTTCCAAACTATTTTTGGTGTGATACCGGCATTTATTCATTCGACTTTTTCCAGCGTGTTTGGTGGCTTCCCATTACTCCTCGCCTTGGCGGCTGGTGTACTGCTGTTGGTCTGTTTTCTCCGCAATGGCTGCTCCCGATGGGCCCTTCTCGACCCAGGTCGCCTCCAGCTGCTCCGTGAGCGCATCCTCGCTGGTTTCGGCGTCCTGCCATTGGCGACACTGAGTGTGTCCTATAGACTTTCTTTTCGCTTTGCGTATTTCACTTGCGTGCAACCTGTGCTGTCTTGCATCCGCGGTCCTTTCACCTGGACCATGGATTAGTGCCTCTCCAATACGTCGTTGTCTGTTCCGGATTTTGTTCGGTTGGTGGGTCCCTTAGAGGCCCATGAACGGGACTGTTCCGCTGCAGGCTGCATGACGCGTGCGGCTGCACTGGGGATTTTGGCGCAATGGGATATCTGGGCGGCTGCTCAGAATCTCCTACAACAAAGTTATATTGAGTATCACGCAAGTTGTCCCGCATTGCTTTTAGATGCTCTGTCCTGCGAGGAGCATTTCTGCTGCTTTGATTTGTTGGACTGGATGGCGTCTATGTTTTCTGATGATTCCAATGATGTCCTCTTGGATGCTATCGCGTTTTTCTGCACGTACACGCTGTTGGATTGACATGTCCTTCGTTTCCTGTGCGCTGTCCTCGCTGTCTATATTTTTTGATCTCAAATTTTTTTTTATCCCTCTCTCCCATTCATTGTCCTTTATGGGGACTGCATCCACTATAGACGTTTCTGTTCTGCTCGGTCCATTTGAACTCTGTCTTCGTCCTTTGTCTTGGCCGATGGACTATCCAGGGGAGGGTGTCTTGTAGTTTGTGGCCTCCTGGCCTGCCTTGCTGCGTTGGCTTAGGCCTGGCTGCCATGCTGCCTTTTTTGCGCACGTTACTCTGAGCCGTTGTTCTGCCGACCTCTGCTTCTGCCAAGTTGTTTTAGAACTGTCTGCATTTTCTGTCTCTCACCTTTTCTCCTGTTCCCTTTGGGCTCAGTCTGCACAACATGTACAAGGTCGAAGAACAACATCCCTTGTTCTTGCTGATCTGGCCAGTCCCTCGCACCTAGACATAACACTATGTACAGCTGCCATGGAGTAATTTGTGTGCTTTTAATATTGCGGTTTTCCCGCTTAAGACACACTTGGAGAAAAACCTTTCCAGGGAGAAGAGCTGTGATTGTCTGCTGATGTAGACTTTGCATCTAGAGACTGAGGTATGGGGGTTCGCTAGTCAAAGCCCAGAGGTCTTCTATTTTTATAATACAATAGCTACTAGCACGGGGAGGGTGGTAAGGTCATTTAGCCCTATATCCACTGCTTTATGAAATGCTTTCCCCGTTTGTATTCTATGGAGTTGTAACTATGCTGATTATATTATTCTTATGCATTATGCTGATAGTACTGACACATGTACAGTATCTTAGAGCACGTAAGTTGAAATAAACATTTTAAACTATACTGTGTCTCTTCTTACGCACGTTGTGGACAGGTATGAGTGAGTGATGAAAGGGTGTTCTTGCTACTGCGAGTCCTGAGAGAGAGATACCGTGTTCTGGGTTGTCTAAGCATTGGTAACCTTGTTGCTAATGAGACGCTAAGGCTAGTCGGGTTGGGGTTTTAGGTGCTAAGGTTTATGGTTGGCTCACCACTGTATTCCGAGGTCCTATCATCCTGTGCATAGCTCTGTGTGTGCAGAATCCCTATAACAATAGGGAGATAAGGCAGGCGAGTTGAGTTAAAACACAGTTTCCCCCCTGGGCGAGAATATGAGGCGGTGCAGGGTCTAAAGGAGATATTGATTTGATGTTCCGTAGAAGGGAACCGGCCTGTTCTTCACTTAATTTGGGAAATGAGACCATAGCTGGAGGGGAGAGGGTTGTAGGCTTCTCTGTGCTAATAGGGAGTACCTGAATGCTCTTAGGGACTATGGTTGCTGATGGCATCAGGCTCAAGTTTGAATGAAGGGAATTATAGATCTTTTCCACCTTATTCTTGAAAAACGTGGCCAACTCATTACATCTTTCTTTTGAATGTTGAGAGATGTGGGTGCCTGACTCAACTGTTGTGAGTGATTTTACAATCTTGAACAGCTCCTTCGAGTTATTTGAGGACCTCTCTATGTTTGCTTCAAAGAAAGCTGCTTGTGCTTTCCTAATGTTCTTATGGTATTGCTGGATGGCTGCCTTATATGCTATTTTGAGCTCGGGGCAAACGTCTTCCTCCAGCTCCTCTCTAGCTTTTTACAGCTTTTCTTTTGGGCAACCAACTGAGGGCTGAACCAGGAATACCTATTGGATTTATTAGGTTTTATTGGACCTGGTTTCCTAAAATTCCTATCCACAGTTACATTCATCCAGGTTGACCAATTTTTTTGTGCTTGTACCTAGCGTATCTCGTGTTGCACTGCTAGGTGCCGAAGAGCATCTTAGAATGGGCGCTTACCTCTGTGAAGATCAGAACTTCCTCCGGCGTGTGTCATTCTGGCCGGCTAAGGATCCCAAGTTTATATTGGCATGAAAGCGGAAATAGTTGTAGGACTGTAGGACACATCGTCCACAAATCCAGCCTCCGCCTGAGCACACTCCCCGACGAGCCCACAGAACTGATGGAACACCTTCACTTCAAGTTACTGGCCAGCCCCACCGCCACCCTCTGAGGAACCCTCATCTACCGATCCCCTGGGCCCCGCGGACTCTTCGCCAACTCCATCACGGACATTATCTCCCCGCAGGCCATCGCATCCACCAACTACACCCTGCTGGGAGACCTCAACTTCCACCTCGACAACCAACTGGACCCCAACACCACATCCCTCCTGGACAACCTCCACAACATTGGACTCTGCCAGATCGTGACCGAGCCCACGCACTCAGCAGGACACACCCTCGACCCCCTCTTCACTACAGGAAACTCCATCACCTTCAGCCACACCACCGAACTCCCATGGACCGACCATCGTTGCGTCCACTTCACCTTCAGAACACCCACCATCCACAGACACCAGCACCTGCTCCCACGAAGAAACTGGACCAAAATCACCGACGACGAGCTCACCTCCTCACTCAACAACTCCACCCCAACCATCGCGGAAAACGACGACCCCAACACCGCAGCCCAAACCCTGCATAGATGGATCTCGGACAGCACCAACACCATAGCCCCCCTCAAGAAAAACAACAATACCCGTACCAAGAAAGCCAGATGGTTTACCACGAACTTCGAGAGTCCAGACGCACATGCCGCCGCCTCAAAAAGGCCAGGAGGAACACCAAATCCACAGAAGCCCACAACAACTTCAGAGCCGCCACCAACGCCCACCATCAACTCATCAGAGAAACGAGGAAAAAAGCGATTGAAGACAGAATCTCCACCCACGCGCACAACAGCAAGGAACTCTTCAGCATCATCAAGGAGTTCGCACAACCCACCAGCGAGTCTACTGACATCCCTCCCTCACAAGACCTCTGCAACAAACTCAGCACCTTTTTCCACCACAAAATCAAGAGCATATACGACAACTTCGACGAAGACAACCAACACACTGAACTCTCACCAACCACCCCCGACACCCGGAAACCAGCGATTGATGACTGGACAGCCCTCACCACCGAAGACACACTGAAGACAATGAAGTCAATCCCCTCAGGGGCCCCCACAGACCCCTGCCCCACCACAGCTTCAACAGAGCCGCCGACACCATCGCACCCATGCTCCGCCACACCATCAACCGCTCCCTGGCGACCGCCTCGTTCCCCGACGACTGGAAACACGCTGAGGTCAACCCCCTCCTAAAGAAACTCTCAGCGGACCCCGCCGACCTCAAAAACTACAGACCCATCTCCCTGCTCCCGTTCCCAGCGAAAGTCATTGAGAAAGATATCAACAGCCAACTCACCACATTCATTGAAGAACACAACATCCTCGACTCCTCCCCATCCGGCTTCAGAAAAAACCACAGTACGGAAACCGCCCTCCTCGCTGCAACAGACGACAACCGCACCCTACTGGACAAAGGAGAAACAGTAGCCCTCATCCTCCTCGACCTATCAGCGGCGTTCGACACAGTCTCCCACCGCACCCTAATACGCAGACTCTATGACGCAGGAATCCAGGACAAGGCCCTCAACTGGATCCGCTCCTTCCTCTCCGGCAGGACGCAGCGGGTCAGACTCCCCCCTTTCCTCTCGGACCCCACAACTATCACCTGCGGAGTCCCCCAGGGCTCCTCCCTCAGCCCGCGCTCTTCAACGTCTACATGGCTCCACTCGCCCCCATCGTCAGAACCTACGGACTCAACATCGTGTCATACGCAGATGACACCCAACTTATCCTCTCACTATCCAACGAGCCCAACACCGCCAGATGCAACTTTCGAGAAGGCATGGAAGCCGTCGCCAAATGGATGAAAAACAGCTGCCTACAACTAAACACCAACAAAACAGAAGTACGCATAATGGGCCCAAAACCAGATGCCTGGAGCGACACCTGGTGGCCCCCCGCCCTCGGAAACCCGCCAACCCCCACGGACCACGCACGCAACCTGGGAATCATCCTGGACTCCGAGCTCAAAATGGACCGCCAGATCAACTCCGTCTCCTCTTCCTGCTTCCACACCCTCCGTCTCCTTCATAAGACCTTCAAATGGATCCCCCTTGAACACCGAAAGACCGTCACTCACGCCCTGGTCACCAGCAGACTCGACTACGGCAACGCACTCTACGCCTGAATAAACAAAAACCTCACCCGCAAGCTACAGAACATCCAGAACGCCGCCGCAAGACTGGTCCTCAACCTGCCAAAACACTGCCACATCTCCCAGCACCTGCGCACACTCCACTGGCTCCCCGTCGAGGCGAGACTCACCTCCAAGATGCTCACCCATGCACACAAGGCCCTCCACGGCACCGGACCAGCATACTGAACAGCCGACTCAAATTCCATGCACCCCAAAGGACCCTATGATCAGCTCAGCTCTCCTACGCCGTGGTCCCCCGCACCAGAAAGACCAGATCAGGAGGCCGCTCCTTCTCCTTCCTCGCGGCCAAAGCATGGAACGTCCTTCCGCTCCACCTCAGACAGACAACATCGCTCCCCATGCACTACGGACAAAACAATAGTGGTAAATGGAAAGCCGTCGGCCATTTTGGAGCGGTGTATCTCCGCTTCGCAACAGAAGTTGATGATGGGCATAACGTTGGCTCTGAGAGTAGGTTAAGATTCAGTATTAGTATTGCCCTTGTGTCCACATATGTTGCTGTGTCCACAATGTATAAGGTTTTAAAGGGAAACATTAAATACTCAATGTTAATATCGTACTACTGTCCACATATATTGCTGTGCCCACAAATTATAAGATCGTAAGGGAAAACATTAGTAAAGGGTACGTGGGAAAACCATCTGTGAGGAACAGATCGATCCAGGCAGGATTTGCCAGAAGCCACAGGGATCAATCATATTATTATTATTATTATTATTAAACATTTATAGAGCGCATGGCTACCCTCGGGCATCCCAGCGCTAAACAGCTGAATAGAGAGACCGATAAAATCTAGGAAGATGTTTTTTGAAATAGCCATGTTTTTAAAAAGCTTCCGGAATGGTAGGATGTGCATTTCAGCGCAGAGGTGTAATGGGAGTGTATTCCACAGTTTTGCCACATTGAAGGCGAAAGATCTTCCTCCGCTTCTTGTCCGCCTGACTTTGGGAACAACTGCGAGGTTAAGGTTAAGCGATCTCAGGTTTCTCTTGGGGTGATACCGAGAGATAAGAGATTTATTGATTGCCGGGCCTGTTCCCCACATATTCTTGGGGGCGATGCACAAGGCCTTAAATTTTATTCTCTCGATGATCGGCAGCCAATGAAGGGTTTTTAAGGCTGGTTTGGCTGATTGGGTTTTTGGACTTCCAAGTAGCATCCTTGCTGCACAATTTTGAGCAACCTGAAGCTTTCTTAGTGTTGCCATGGGTGCACCCAAATAGAGGGAGTTACCATAGTCCAGACGTGACAGAACCAATGCCTGGATAAGGATTCTCTTTGCGTCCATTGGGAGCAGTGGAAGGATTTTCCTGAGAGATCTCAGAATACCAAAGCAAGCCCCGGTTACCTTCATTGCTTGATAGTCGAACTTGAGCGAGTTGTCTAACCAGACACCCAGACTCTTTATCTTGGTTTTGGGAGTCGGGGGCAGACCTAGGCACTTAGGCCAGGTTTGAATGGGGCCTACAGTGGGGTGGTTCCCTAGAAACATCAACTCAGTTTTTCCTCCGTTGAGTCTGAGGCAAGAATGCTCCATCCACGAGGCGACTTTCTCTACACATAGTTCGAAATCCGACGGGAGGTTGCTGGCCCCATTAAGAGTTATGACCAGCTGGGTGTCATCTGCATAGGTCACAATCTTAATTTTATGGGGCAAAATGATATCGGCTAATGGTTGCATATATACATTAAAGAGAGTGGGGCTCAACGAGGATCCCTGTGGGACTCCGCATTTGAGCTCAAGTTTCTGAGATGTAGCATCGCCTGAGAAGACTTGGAAGGTTCTTTTATCTAGATAAGATTGAATCCAGGCAATAGCGTTATCTCGTATCCCCAGTCTCCTGAGTCTCTCTACTAGAATGGAGAGATTGACCGTATCAAAAGCAGAGCTTAGATCAAGGAGTATGATGGCAACTGCTCCTCCCTGATCCAGGATCTGCTTAGCGTCCTCTACCACCGCAAGAAGGGCAGTCTCAGTACTATGATTAGGACGAAACCCCGTCTGGGTGGCATGTAGAAGATCATGGGTCTCTAGGAAATTCGAGAGCAGAGTGTTCACATATTTCTCCAGAATTTTTATAATTACCAGTAGCAGTGATATTGGGCGGAAAATTCCTAGGTCGCTTGGGTCTAGGCTAGGTTTTTTCAATAAAGCCTTGACCATCACGTGCTTCCAGGGGCCTGGGACAAATCCTGTGGACAAGGAAAGATTTATCATTTCCAGGAGTCTTGGTAGAATCACCTTCCCTGCTTTATATAAAATATGTGGGGGAGCGGGCTCTAAAGGGGAGCCAGATTTAATTTGTGGAAAGATTTCTGTCAACTTGTCCAGATTCATTGCTGTGAATTCTTTAAGTACATGCTCTGAGTTTTGTACGGACATCTCCATATCTGCCAGATCGATAGGGCAAGGAGACTTAGGGAATGTGTTATAAAGTTTATTAACTTTTCCCTTAAAGAACTCTCAAGTGCATTACACTGTTCTGAGGTGGCCTCAATGGAAATCCAAAAGAGATAACGGGGCTCACGTAATAAAAATTCAAAGGCAACATTGAAGGAGAGTCAAGGGAAAAGACTCCATAATTCAGTGGGTGTGAGAACTGTCTCAGGGCAAGGGTGCAAGACAGGGGTTATCATAAGTCAAATTATCACACATTGTATGCTCACAGGATCTACAGACACAATCCTGGGAGTTGTCCTAAATGTGTAAATTAAACCAAAGTATACATAACTGTGCCAGAGTAAAAGCAAAGAGGTTGTAACGATAGAATCACAGATCAAAGGGGATATGAGTATGGTTATAGAAGGCATGATAGCTAATGATTAACAAATGACCTCCCTGAATAATAACCCACAGTGTTGAGATATCAAGTCCATATGGGACGTACAGTCCTAGATAAGTTTGCACGTATGTATAAAAAAAACTGGTTTGTGTACAACAGCAAGTATGTATAAGGAAGAAAAGGAAGCAGGTTTTAAGACTGCGGTTTAAAAAAGATTGTGTAGTCGAAAATAAGAAAATAAGTAGTCAACATAGGAGAGCCATAGTCAGAGATAAGATCACATCACAAATTGTTAGATGACCACATGACTAATGAAGTGCTGAGTAGATTAAATATTGTTCCGACTTGGTAACAATAACCCTCAAATGGGGACCAAGAACGCTTGTCCCCCAAAAAGTAATGAAATTCGTGGTTTGTGTTTAAGCTCATTTCCACACTTCTTAATCACATGATCCAAGTCACCTCCCTTCTCCTCAACGTTAGTTCCCTGTTTCCCCCTCTCACGTCTCTGGGTATGGTGTCAAAGCCATAAAAGGAGCAAGTTTTGTGGCTGTCCTGAGCAGGGCAATCTATTATGTGTATGGCTATGGGATACCTGTTGTCATCCTGTTTGACTGCCCTGATGTGTTCCACAATGCGGTCTGTCAAAGCTCTGATTGTGCTGCCAATATAGCTACGTTGGGATTTGCATACGACTGCGTAAACCACATAGTTGGTCTGGCAGTTGATGTTAGTGTTTATCTTGTAAAACCGGCCATTCGGGCCAGAAAATGTCTTCTTTTTGTCAGTGGCCCATCTGCACGCAGTGCACCAATCTCATTTGAAAAAGCCCAGACCGTGAGTTGAAAGCCAATGTGTGCGAGTGCCTGCCCTTGGGTAACTGGGGCTCAGTAGGTTTCTAAGGCTCTTGCCCTTACAAAATGCCACTTCCGGTTTGGAAGAGATGAAAGGTATCAATGTCTTATCGGCACATAGTAAGTGCCAATGTTTCCTCATGCTTTTTGTAAGTGTCAAATTAAGCACATTGTAGTCCGTGACAAGCTGAATGGTGTTAAGGTCCCCTTGCTTGCCTCTGTCCTGAAGTGTCTGTTGTCTCTCTAATCGTGAAATCCTACTCAGTGCATTGTGTACTGTCTTCTGGCTGTAACCTCTGCGCTTGAATCTGTCCCTCATGTTTTTGAGGCAACTAACAAAATCGCCATCATTACTGCAATTGCGTCGTGCATGTACAAATTCCCAGTAGGAGATAGCATTAATCTGGTGTCTCGGGTGCTTGCTGGTGGCATGTTATATACTATTGCACGCCGTTTCCTTCCTGTAAAGCCTGCTTTCAATTCTGTTGTTGGAGACAAAGAGTTCCACATCTAAAAAAGTAATGGAGCTCTTGCTATGATGGTGGGTGAACCTAATGTTAGCGTCATTGCTGTTAAGGTATGTCACAAATTCCGTCAATCTCTTAGTGTTGCCCGTCCAGATTAGGAGGCAGTCGTCAATGTACCTGCCCCAAAAAGAATGGAATCACTCCAATTACTACCTTTTGTGCCTCAAATCCAATTCTCCTCCAACCACCCCATGAATAGACTGGATTATGATGGGGAAAATTTAGAGCCCATAGCCACTCCACGTATCTGTCTGTACCATGCCCCTTTGAAAAGGAACACATTATTTTCCAGACTCATTTTAGTCATCTCCAGTATCATGCCTGTATGTTCCTAGAGGCTAGCCGGGCGAGAGTTAAGTGTACGTCTTAGTGCCTGTAAGCCCAAGTCATGTTGGATGCTCGTATATAGAGCAGTAATATCCAAAGTGACCAGTGTGATAGTATCATCCCAAGTAATGTCAGCCAACGTGCTGAGTATGTGTTTAGTGTCTCTGATGTAAGAAGGTAGATTAGCTATCTGCGGCTGGAGAAATATATCCACATACTCGGATAGTCTCTCTGTGCGTCCACCAATTCCAGACACTATGGTCTACCTGGTGGGAAGGGGAGATTCTTATGCACCTTAGGTAGCGTATATAGGCATGGGTGTCTAGGGTGCTCAATTCTAAGGTATGTGTACATGTTAAAATCTAAGAGGCAAAGATCGTGCCAGCCTTTTGAGTTTCTGGTTAATGAGACTAGTCAGTGTCCAGATGGGATTCGAGGGCAGTTTCTCATAGCACTCTATGTCACTAAGTTGCGAGATGATCTCCCGATCATAATCAACCTGGTTCATGAGTACCACATTGCCACCTTTGTCAGCCTCCCGTATTGTACTGCTGTCATCTACCATCAGTTGATGTAGTGCTTCTCGTTCTGTCTGGGTGAGGTTGTCTGTCCGACTATGGTGTGAGTGTCGTGAGTCATCAGATTTGTCTAAGTCTGACATGACTAATTTGTAAAAAATGTCAATGTTGTTGCCAACCGGCATTAGAGGAGTCCATCTCGAATTGGCCTTAAGTCCACTGCTAATATTCAGGTCTGTTTGAACATCAAGATCATAAAGAAGTCTATCCTTCGTTACTGGGTCCCCCTCACATTCAGAGATCGACATTAGCAGCTTAGTGTCCAACACATCCTGGATAGTCAAATTATCACACGAGAAGTTAGTTTGCGGTGTGATTCTGTCTTTATTAGCAACATCTTTAGTATCTACTAGATGTTTTGTACATAACTCAGTCACTTGTATAAAATCATGATCTTCTTCTAGTTGTGGCAGTAAAGGCAATAGTGGAGCAACATTCAAAATCCCATCTCTTTATTGATATTGTTGGAGTGGCAAGCTATGATATTTCATATCAAGTGAGTCTTGCATCAGACCGGTGCTGGGTTTTACACTGTGTAGGCACTATTTCAACTGAATGTTGTACATACAGTACCATGGGATTTCTTAAAGTTAAAAAATCTAACTCTTGTATCGCCTTCACTGTGGTGGCAACTGCTTCTAAACATCCAGGGAGTCCACCGCTACAGGTTCTAATGTGGCTGAGAAATACACAACTGGACAATATACAATGAGCACCCTTCTCGATCAGTGCAATACAAGAAAACAATGTCATCATCTGGAACCCCTAAAGCTGGGGATGAACACAAAGCATTCTTCAATTCTAGAAATCACTTCTGAAATGGCTCTTTCCAAGGCTCAGGTTCAGTAACATCTCTTTTTGATTAATCTTTGAAGAGGTTGAACTATTAGGGAACATTTTGGAACCCATTTCCACTTTATTCCCAAACCTGGGTCTGAATCTAGACCACGCAAAATATGGCAACAGCCAAAGTGTACACGGACCAAGGCCTTAAACAAGGATGTGTCCTTGCACCGATGCTTTTCAACTTGTCCACCGCCAACCAAGGAAAATCTTTAAAAAATGCAAATCTCCTAGTACCTAAAATCGGGTAGGAATGACTAGTCTTGATGCAGTACGCTAACAACATGATAATATTGGTTCACACATAAGTGGGATTGCAGGGAGCCCTGGATGCACTAAATGCTTATAACATCATCAATGAACTAGCAGCAAACTACAAGAAGACAAAGGATGTCATATTCGGCCACTTCCCCAACAAACATAAAGTGCAGTGGAGATTCGGAAACCTGGAAATATAAAGTGCTCCTGTTAGAAGGTGGTTCTGACCATCTGAGCCGCCCGGGTTTTTTGCTTTTTGAACACCTAATTGTTGAGCTTTTACTGTGGGAGAGCCTCATAAGTTGGGACTCACCCACAGTGAACTCATGATGAAAGAGACTGCAGGTGGATTTTACTTGTGTCCCCCTGGTGAGAGTAGGCCGCTGCGCTGCAGCCGGAGTAAGGGGCACCGGGCTGGTTACATGCAGACACGTGTGTACATGCGTGTGCACACGTGTAGGGGCTGCGCAGGGGAGATTGCTGGTGTGCGCAGCCCTGGAGCAGCTACAGATTGAATGGTGTGGCAGGAATTATGCAGAGCTGGGTGGTGACATGGAATAGGCTTTATACAATGGGAAGAAACATGTAAGGGAAAGTCAGTGTGCTTTACTTTTTTCACTGAAGGACCACTCCATTATTCTCCTATGAGGGTGGGGATCACATGGGATAGTTTCACTTCCCTAGGGCCTACAAATTCCAGACATGCACTAAAGTCCACTGTAACTTAGGTGAGAAGTACTATTCTGCAAAGTCATATCTGTACTGCTTTTGGGTCATCCAGAAATGTCATATTCCTCTGAGTCAGCTCATAACCAGAGCCTGGCTGGGTGTGACCCTGCCAGGCTGGATTAATGACCTTCCTCCCCCTACTGAAGCATCAGAGGCCTAGCCCTTCACGGCAAGCATTCCAAGGGCGAAGGTCTCCTCTCCAAGAGGGAGAGAAGATGGGTGGAGCTGCCGGTCATCCATCAGCAGCTGTCACCTGGTGCCAGGCACCAAGCTGCTCTGGAGAGGAGGCAGCAAGGGGGGAAGGGGCTTTCAGAGACCATGTTGCATGAGACCCCTGGACAACCCCATTTTGAACTATCCCAGAGGCCTGGACAGGAAGGAGGGAGCAGGGGCAGAGAGGTGATGTGTCTCTGCCTGATAGGGCAAGCAGAGCCTTCCTGCCAGCCCCCTCCAAATCCTTTTAAAAGGTCTTGCACAGGAATAGGAGCTCTCTCTGGGGTGTGGTCGGCTGAGGAAGACTGGTGCTGGAGCCTGGCGCCATGGGCAGTGGGAAGGAAGAACCTCCAGACTGTCCCAGGACCCTGACTTGCGCCAAAAGGGGAGTTCAGGACCAGTGAGCAAAAGCTGGGCCTCTGCGCAAGGAGAAGAGAGGCCCAGGAGTAGAGCCACGCAAAAGGCTGGCGCAGGGAGTCAGTGAAGACCGTGCCCTGATGAGTTCACCCTCCCTGAGACCAGGAGGGTGAAAGAAAGTGCTCCCAGTGGCTGGGGTGCGCCACCAGGAGCAGGAAGAGGTCAAGATGGTGAAAATCGGCCGCCTGGGTGTTGAAATACGCCCCCAGAAGGTAGGCGACCTTTGACCTCTAATTGGACCGACGACGAAGCGCTTGGGGCTCCGCCGCCGGTCTCAAATATGCCCCCGGGGTGGGTTAGGTCCCGGGGGCTGCCCCCACAAGAAGTTAAGTCAGGGAGCGCCATCACGCTCCCCGTGAAACTGTCCAACCGGGGCGCCAGGAGCCCACCCTGGCCCCCGACGAAAATGGTGACCTGGGAGCGCCATCGCACCCCCCCAGGTAATGGTGAGAGGGGCCCGGGATCCCAACTCCGGGCCCCGAAACGCCAAAGCTAAGTCGGGGAGCGCTGTCTCGCTCCCAGTGAAGGTGCCCTGGGGCCTGGGATCCCAACTCCGGGCCCCGATGCGGACCGGGAGGACGGAGGAGTGCTGCCGCACTCCCCCGTGGAAGGAGAAAGGCGGGGGAGTGCCGTTGCACTCCCCCAAGGTCCAGCCAGCTGGTGGGAGGCGCCGTGTCTGCCCGCAGCAGCACGCAAGGGTGCTGGCCAGTCGGGGAGCCGGCGAGGGCACCCGGGGTGGCCTCCCTGGGCTGCCCTCCAATGATCCTGCAATGTGGGGTCCCGGGCCCCCGAGATGGGGAGCGAGGCAGATGGAGCAGCCAGGGGTGGGCTCTCCGAGCTGCAATAACTCACCTGGGGGTTCGGGTGGGACCAGGCCCCCCCGAGGATCCGAAGCGGCGTGAGGCCGCCAACGATGGTGGCGCGGCTCTCCCTAAGCAGTGGGGGAGCCGCTACTATGTTATGCACGGGCCGGAGCAGATCGCCCCATAATGCCATGCAAGGAAAAGTGGATTGTTCTCTGTGCGTGGTGACCCCAGGAGGACGGGGTCACCCCTAAGTGGATGCCAAGGTGCCAGGGGAGCTGCAGGAGCTACGCAGTCTCCCCCAGCATGAAGATGAAAAGTCCCTCCCTGAGTCTCTGGGGACTCCAAAGAAATAACCCCTCAAGTGCTCAGCCAACGGTCAAAGCATCCTGGAGCTGGAACTTTTGTTCTACAGCTAGGGGTGCGTAGGGGACTGCACCACGGAATGAAGGGCTGAGCTGGGGATGTCTGGAGAAGGGCATCCCCTGGAGGTGAAGAGGTGCAATTGCACGAGAAGTGCATTTACCAATGTTATTTCTATTGAGGGACTGAAAATCACATGTGTAATGTGAAGTCATAAGCAAAGTGGGGTTATGATGCCGGACATTCCTGCTAGGGTGTCTGTCTGTATATGCTTAATCCTGTGATTTTAACTGTGATGCATTTAGGGGCTTTAATTGCAATGCATTATAACCGTTATCAACTATGATGAGTACTGTCATTCTAAGTGATGCCCAAACATGTATTCTTGCTACTGCGTTAGGTGAAGAACAACCCAGACTGTTAGCCACTAAGATGTAGAGGTGATACTGTATGGTCAGTATGAGATGCTCAGTCAGGGTTATGTGTCACCAGGGCAGGTGTACCTATTTTAAATGCTTGTTGAGATAATGGGGTGGGTCGCCACTGGGATGGTGCCAGTGAGCAAGGCCCTCGCTCCAGGTTATGTTCAACCCACTGCATTAGGGGGCAAGAAGATGTGCATACATGGGAGTGGTGGTACTAGACCCCATCCCCCTGTGGAAATGTTATGCAATGTCACAAAGTAATTCCAACAGCTTATGTATATTTGTAAATTGTTGCACAGTATTGAGTAGTGTGTGTTTAATAAATGTACTCTTCCTTTTATAAAGCAAAGTACAGACTGGACAATCAGTTATTGAGTGTTATTTCTGCGTACTGGTAAATGGCGATTACTAGCCCACACCACCTCCCTTGAGTAAGCCTTAGACTGCTCTGCAACGCTACCCTCTGAGAGTCAAGCGCTACCAGGGGGTGTTTGGTTCCCAGTGAAGGACAAATGTAGTCATGTTATTTGTGCAGGCCTCACAGATACTACCTCATTTTCCAACAGCTCCAAACTACAACTACTTGAGGGTGTGGTTCGCAAGCTTTGGCGAGCCCAAGGACCACATCGCCCTACAAAGAAGAAAAGGGCAAGTGGGTGACCTATGCCTCGCACAATACCTACACTGCACGCTGTTACTTGAAGCATAAAAGGCCATTTTATGAGGACAAGATTGCAATAGTTAACTTTAGTAACCAAAAAAATCAATGCAAGTATATCACTTTTTTCATCATCATACCCCTCATTCTCCCCATCCATCCTCAAACCATCATACCTGTTTCCCTCCTCCCCTTTCACTCTGCGACCTCCTCCATATCCCCATTCTCTGCTTCACTTTCCATACAACATCCTCTCTTGATTTTCCTCCATTGCTCTTTGCATCCTGCACCCCGCCATCAGTCACCTGCTTCCCCACCCCGTGGGGTGGACCCGCCCGTATGTGACTCACCACCCCTCCAACGTACTGCTGCACCAATCACCCGCAACCTGTCCTAAACTGGCAGGCTAAATCATCACCGACACCCATTCCCTATAACTTGTAGGGTGGGTGGGTGGGTGGACTAAATGAAACTATCCCTCCCCGACATCCTAATCGGGCCATATGTGTAATTGTTCAATGTTCAGGTATGTGTAGGTTGTTGTGTCTTCTAGGGGCTTTTTTAGTTCATGCAATTAAACATTTTAAAGTGGGTTTAGCTGGTAGTTGTCCTCTTATGTGTTTGAGGGCTTTAGGTAGTATATCTTTAAGGGTTTGGTTGTGGGTTCCTGGGAGATAGTGCTTAACCTCTCCTACATACTGCAATATCGCCCTTATTTCCATTTCTGTTACATTTGGTAGGTGGCCTCGTACCTGAATTACAACATCATCTTTTGTAGTTGCCCTTTCATAGCATGCATTAGAATAATATTTAGTACATTTCCAGTTCATATTTTCTGTTGATGCACTTTCTTGGCTGTAGGTATAGCCCATGTAATTTAGTAACTGCTTTCCTTTCTGTGAAGTAATGTACTTTGCATCTTTGTATCTGAAAGTAGTTTAATAGTATAAATATATATATTATTTTAAAGTTTGTATGTTCGTTATGTACATGTAAAAATATGCAATCTATTTTGTATACTTACATGTAAACTGTGTTTACATGTTTGCAGCTTTTCCGTTGGGGGTTTTCTAATGTGGAATAGGTGGGTTTTTTCTGTTGATTAAAAAAAAACATGTAAGTTTCATTTTAAATGTCAATTTGTTGATAGTTTGTAGAGATTGAGGCTGTTAAGTTTGTTAAGACTCGCTATTTGGTTTAGTTTATAGACTTTTATTCATTTATTTATAATTGTTTTCTTGTATCTTTCTGCTGGTTTGTGATAGTTGTTATTTTCTGGCAGTTTATCTCTTGTTCAAGGCATAGTTTTTCGTTTAGGAAGTCTATGTAAAGAGAAAGAAGTTGGAGTGTGTTTATTATTTATTATTTATTAGATATTTTATGTTTTTACCTTTATCAACAAGTACGTTTTAGTTTAAATATAATTTTACTTACTTGGCTAGGTCGTTGTTGAGATGCATATATTTCTTCTTTAATGGTCTGTTGACAGAATCCGACAGTTTCCTCATCTTGCAGCATTTGTTGTTTTTGAAGTATTTTGTCGTTTTAATGTATGTGCCTTTTGTACTGTTGATTTAATTGTTTGTTTGATTGTATTTGTTAATGCTGTTTATAGTTTTGTTTTATTGGTTGGATTAGTTTTAGTTTCAATTTAGTTTATCATTTGAATCCTTCTATGGTTAGCGCTAATTTAGGTTTTATTTTAGATATATGATATATAGTTTGTTAATTTTGAATATAAATTTGTTTATTTATAAGTTTATTACTCTTTAGATTGCTATTTAAATGTTTGTAGTTAATGCTAAAATATTTTCGGGGTTGTATTGTTATTAATTTTATCATATAAATTATTTAGGTGAATAGTAAAGATTTTGTTTCTGTAATATATTCATATTTAATCTAAATATATGCATAACATGTTTTGGGCTTATTTTAAATAATTGTTTTATGTAAAAAGTTTTTTTATATTTATTAATGAATATTTTACTATTTTGGTGATATTCTGTGAATCGATTTTTTGACACATATTTTTTTAAAGTAATAATATTTTTTTCCGATATTTTTGTTTTTGATATAGATAAAAAAAATGTGTTCTCGACAATATTTGTGTTCTCGATATTTGTGCTTTACTAGTTTGGTATAGGAAGTCGAAATTTGTGGTATCGATATTTCATTACCGAGATTTTTTGTGTTTTGATATTGTATATATCAATATTATCTCAGTGATCAAAGATACCAGGGATTTCGTGTGGGTCTGCTAACATTAGTGTCCATGTCAGGGCTGCCAGGGGAGTGGTACGTAATGGAGCCCTCAAGGATTACACAGTACAAGGTCAGTGAGGCCAGGGGTTGTGAAATGAGGAAACAGTCAAGCTATAATTGTGTGCCGTTTATTGCTGAGAATAAAAGTATTTTTTTTTTATAGGGAGAGAGATGTCTTCAGATGTTAAGGAAGCCTTTTGGTTGTCAGGGATGTCCCAGAGAAGTGCCCTGTCCCTGTTATTATGGCTGTTGATTGGTCCAGTGCAGTCCATTACCGCAGGAGATAGATTTCATTCACCTCTGACGATTATGTGCGAGTTTTGGAGTCTTATACCTCATATAGTCATAAGTAGACCCTACGCTCACTATCTCGGTACCTATTCTGACTTTTGCAAAAACTTACCTTCCCTCTTCATCTGACCAGGTCCTAAGGATTGATCATTGGAGGGATTTACGTATGAGGATTGCTACCCTGTACTTTTTGGAACTAATGGTAGTCATTCAGGCCTGGTTGGGAAGGGCGAGTGGGGTCAGTAGTAGCAGCCAAAATAACTTTTCCCACCCAGTCCTTTTTGAGTTTTTCACCTATTTTAGGTTATGAGTGTGTCTCTTGAATTAAAGCGAGATATGTCAGGACCATTTCCATTGACATAGTTTGTCAAGACATTCACAATCATGGTAAGGACAGTATATGTGTATCGCGAATAAGAAGGGGGTAACCTGAATGCACATCCCACCACTGAGGAATACTGGTGTGTGAAGCTGGACTAAGTGTGGTCTGTGAGAATCATTATTCAGCGGTGGCCAGGGGGGGTGGGAGGGGCTGGTCAAATGAGACTGAAAAGGCTGGATGGAGAGTAGTGAGTGAAAAGAAAGGAAGGAAAAAAGAAGAAAAGAAAAAGAGGGGAGAGAAGATATGGTGCTGGGGTTCCAGAGGGGGCTGTGAGGGAGCTCATCAGTTGGGCATCTATCAAACATCTGAGTAGTGAGAGTGCATGGGTAGGCAGTGGGGGAAATGTGGAGAATATGCTTTTCACAGCAGTACATCAGGAGTTGTGTGTGAACTATTAGCAAACCTGTCTATGGCAGAGGGGGCTTCTCAGATTCTCCCATTCACCATGTGAGAGAAGCTACAGCCAGAATGAAGATAGTATGAATGTAGCCTGTCATAAAAGAGCTATCTATAGGTAGGGCAAAATCCCAAGGAGTGGAATAGGGTAGTGGTTTGTGGAGAAAAAAGGGCAAATGGAGCAAGTGGAACCGGGGGACTACTGGAGAGAAAGAGGAGACAGAAAGGGAAGAATTGTGGATATGATAATGTACAAGGTGATCAGAAGCACAACACATTGCTTGGATGTCAATTGTAGAACAATTTGAAACAATATTTACCCACATAACCATAAGTAACCATGTGAGGTACAATTATGTCTGCATTGTTGGCAAAATTGCAGCGTATTCAGTGATAGTGGACAACACACCTCGGCGAAGAGAGTATGCGATGTGGTGACACACTTAAGCAGTATATTACAAATAAGTAGACAAATCATCAATTGAAGTAGTTAAGGCACACTGCAGGAGCATGTAAATATACAACATCAAGCAGAAAACATAGATAACAGACAGTGAATAGGATAGAGCAGCATGATCATAGGAATCTGATACTCATCTTACAAGGTCTGCCTATTTGCAAAGTACTTCACTGCCCCATGCAAGCCAGTTCAAGTGTTGGTGCTTGATGATAAGGTAGTAGACACCTCAGAGGAGGACACAGGTTTCAGCGGAGACCGAGATATCTCTTGGGGTGGGGCGTGTGTGATCTCCTACTTATTTGATTGTTTCCGGGAGAACCAATCATAACACTTGCTAAAGCGACCCTCACTGGCCATGTTTTCCTGCAACAGGGTTTTGGGTCTTTGTGGCAAAGGTGGCAGCACTATGTCCATATCCAGGTTTGTAAGACCGGCTAAGAAGTCCACCGACTCAACTGGGTTGGTGAAGTTTCTGGATTTCCCATCCATCACTACCCAAATTGTGGCTGGTTCCAGAAGGCCTTACTTGATCTCCCATTTGTTTCAGTTGTGGTCTTAAGGTGAGAAAGGCTTTTCTTTTAGCATTGGTATCCAGTGAAAAGTCCAGAGTACTGAATAATTAGTGCCCCTCTGGTGAGTAAGTGCCATGTATGCGCACCACTATAATAATGTCTGGCTCCACATGCCGAAGGAAGCAGGCGATAATACGCCGCTGTCTAGTAGAGTCTGTGGTAGGGGAGGATTGTGTCCTGATCTCCTGTTCATTTTGAATTTCCAGTGGAGGAGAAAAAGCAAGGGCAGTAATATGTGAGTTGAGTTCAATCAAGAATCCTTTAATGGCTGAGTTCTCCATTTTCTCCGGAATGCTAAAAAATCTGACGTTGTCTTGTCATGCAGGCCTCTAGGTACACTATTTTCTATTTGAGGTACTAAACCTTCTGGCCCAGAGATTCCAGTTTGCTCTCCGTGGCAGCCAATCGTTAGTCAAGTTCTTGAAATCTGACACACACCCATATCTGCTTTTATAGTCTTTATTTCATGTATGATGTCAGTCATTTATGTTCATAGTGAGAAGCCTGGAACCCACCACAGCGATCTCTTTAAATATAGCCTCTAGGGACACCTTGGATGGTTGTGCATTGGTCAATAATTTGGACTCTTCAACTACCTCCATAAAGGGCAGTTGCAGAGAGAGCTTGCCTGAGGCCATGTTCCAGCATGGAGAAGATGAAGTAAGTAAGGCTAGAGTGATGAAGAGTAGGTTGGGGCGTATTTTTGCTCAAAAAGAGGGACTATACTTCAGCATAAATCCGGATAGCAGCTGCGCGTGGGAGTAGACCTCAGTCAGATAGGCTGCAGAGGTGGGGGTCCATATAATCTCTGCTGCGCAGATGGCATTGATGTTTAGCCGAGAAAGGTCTTGGTAACTGTAAAGTAAACCATGAGTAGTAGAAACATGGGGTATTATTAGTGGAGAGGATTTGTCAAGTTTTGCCACTCACCTGAAATCCAGGGGATTCCGATGGTGCGATGCTGATCCTCTCTCCGCCCAAGAACAAGCCTCAGTCATTTTCGTGTAACCTCGACTGGCAGCTGTTCCCAGGGGAAGGGGGCATGGGATAAGGAACAAGCATTGGTAAATGAATTAGATTTCACCTATGTGATTAATAATAAGCTGCTTTTTGTTGTAAGTTGTAGCTTGCTGAGTAGTTGTACAATATAAGTTACAGAAAGTCTGTTAAAGTGTTATGACTAGTTTATGTACAAAAAGGCAATATATTGTGCTATTACTAGTGGTATAGGGTGGGTAAGTAATAGCAACATTTTGAAAAATGAAATGAAAGAGGGAAATAATATAATTCATTGATGTAATAGCAATATTATGTGTTTAGACGAGTTATGACAACTTTTGGCCCCAGTGCCACTGCACCTGCTGCCCCATTCAAATCAATGCCGTATTGCCTGTACGGTAAATTAACTTGTGACTGCCTGTTTAGTAGTTAAATATTGCAATATTTGGTGTTTAGAGGGGTTCCTAGAGATTTTGGCCCCGGGTGTCACTGCACCTGCTGAACCATTGAAATCATGACCCTAGGGCCTGCAAGCTAACTACACTTGTGACTGCTTATTTAGTAGTTAAATGTAGCAGTATTTGGTGTTTAGAGGAGTTCTTAAAACATTAGGCCCTGGTGGCACTGCCCCTGCAGCACCATTGACATCATGGCCCTAGTGTCTGCTAGATAACAGAACTTGTGCCTGCCTGTTTAGTTGTAAAGTTTAGCAATATTCTGCGTTTACTGGGGTCCTTTGAGCTTTTGGCCCCGGTGCCATTTCACCTGCAGCACTATTCAAATCAAGCCCCTTTTAACTGCAAGATGACTGCAATTGTGTTGGCCTGTTGAGTAGTCAAATATAGCAATATTATGTGTTTAGAGGAGTTCTGACAAATTGTGGGCCCGGTGCTACTGCACCTGCTGCACCATTTAAATCATGACCCTGTTGGCTGCAAGGTAACTGCAATTGTGACTGCCTGTATAGTGGTCAAAAGTAGCAATATTATGTGTTTAGAGGAGTTCTGACAACATCTGGGCCCGGTGCTACTGCACCAGCTGCACCATTCAAATCATGACCCTGTTGTCTGCAGGGTAACTGCAATTGTGGCTGCCTGTTTAGTAGTAAATATAGCATAGCTCTTGTATATTAACTTTATTTTTAATGTGCAATGTCTATTACAACGTTTAGAAATTGATCATAATGACCAAATAAATTAAGTTGAAAAAATCAATCCGATAATGCCTACAAAGTTCAAAGAAAGATACTGAGGCATGAATAGGAAATGTCACAAAGGTTCTGAAGGTAAAGCATCTGCTCTACACAACTAAGTAATAAATAGCAAGCATTCCAGCAGACTGTTAGAAGCTGTCTGCCTTTTCCGTGGGAAGAGATCTTATCTTGACAGTGAATGGGCCTTAAACAGTGTGAACAGCTTTAGTAGAAATAGTGCAGCCAGGAGAAGTTAGTAAAAAAAAAGTTCCACACAAAAGCAAATGAACACAGTAATTCAGCGTTGGGAACTGATAAGAGCCCCCTTTTAAGATATATTAAATACAAGAGATTTCACAAGCATATCACTAGTGATGTGCAGGCAAAACCTAACAAGCATTTGCAATGCAAACGGTCTCGCCTTTGGGACCTTATATGTATTTAGCTATGCAGCACATTAGCCTGGGTGCTGAAACATCTACTGTTCTTTAACATGGAGGGAAAGTAAGCACCAAACTACGTGACACGCCAGGTATGGGAACACATGGAGAGAAATATTGCCTTTCAGCGGGAAATGGTATAGTCCAAAGCTCTGTTTTTAATATAAAATCAGGGCCTTTGGTGGTCATATCACTGAAAATACAAGAGTTGAAAAAAATATTATTGTCTACGGGTGCTCATGGAAGACAATTTCTATGGACTGGAATCTAGAGAATGCTAAAGTGATTCTGGTATTTTACTGATCTCTGCTGGTCGTTTTCTATCAAGAAAGGTAAATAGAGGCAGTTGCCAGACAAATAAAAAAAAGAAAGTCACTCAGCAGAAAGCAATTCTGGTATTTTACTGACCTCTACAGGTCGTTTTCTATCAAGACAGTTCAATAGAGGCAGTTGAACAGAAAACAAAGTCCCTAAGCGGAAGCAGGCAAGTCCTAGGGCTGATCTCCAGAGCCCACAAAGTACATGCACATATAAGTATATACTAAAGTATATACAAGAGGTCTTGAATACTCAACCTAAAAAGAAAGGCAACCAATCTACAGCTATTCCAGGTTTTCTTTACGCCCCAGGGAGGAGAATTAAATAATGTCTCATTGTTCTTCCACGATGCTGGGAAAATGGCGTTAAATGGAATTGTAGAGCCTAACAACAACAAAAGCAAGAGAGTTAGTTATTGCATAACACCAGTGATCCTTTCAATAGATTATACAGCAGTACACTGCTATTGAGCCAATATCTGTTTTACCTCTTAACTTTCTATCAAATAACAATAACGCAATATCCCTTGATTAGTGGCTCAAGGTCAAATGTCTGAAAAACATACACTCTTCTCTTTAACAAGTTTCTTGTCTCTGAATAACTGTTCTCTGCACAGTCCCAAAGGCTGCGCTTTATCAATAGTTCACCAACGATGTGTTTTCTAAACAAGTCTTGAGTAAGTTTGCCAAGTTTTAGAAATACTCAACAAAGTCTTGAAATTACTCAGAAAGTCTCAAAACCAAGTCTTCCCAGAAATAATCAGCGCTGATATCAGACTGCACTTGTGGAAATATTGGCTTTTCTTTTTTCATGCACGCGCTGTTCTTTACCTTGTCCGATGCCATTTTAATTCCTTGTCCTTTCTTTTCTAGGTGGTCCAGGATCCAGAATTACGGAGGATCCAAAGATAGGTAAGTTCTGACTCTCTGTGGCGCAAGGAGGGTGGTGGGGGCTTCAGGCGAGAGCTGCCATGTCGCCACTGCAGAGGAGATGGAGCTAAGCATGCGCTTGGGGTCGGGGCGTGGCTTATTTATAGACCGCGCCCCAAAGATGGCCGCTCAGTCTCAAGCTACTCGTAATGTCACAGGTAGGGAGGTGGTCAAACGCTCCCTGCTCTTCCATGAATTGTTTGTAGCGAAATAGGCACAAGTTAGATGGCCACAGTAAGGGAACATGAACATTACAATGGTAATGGTATTGGGGGCACAAGCATCATGAACATTACAAAGGTAATGGTATTGGGGGCATACATTTGGGGAAAAAACATCACCAGCTCCCAGGGCCATGAGCCGGATACACGTGGGTGGCTGCAGGAGAACGAAGGCCCAAGGCAGACAAGCAGGACTGGCATCCCTCGTGCCCACTGGCAACACCCACAGCCGTAACATGATTCATGTCCCCAGGGCTGAGAAGAGAGGTGGTGAGGTCAAGCACCGCCCTGGTGTCCAGTTTGTGCATGGAGGGGAGGCCGCTCACAATGCCTGAGACAAGATGGCTCCCAAAGATATGACCTTCCCCAAGGGGAAAGGTGGGGGGTTCCCTTGTCCTTCCCTCTTCACAACAGAATCACTGAGGGGGGAGCTGAAATGAGTCTCCCTCCTGAACTTGTGGGTTTTGCCATCCCAATAAAACATTATACCTGTGGATACTGGGGTCGTGATTTCTGCCTGTGATGGCTAGATAGTCTTGTCCTGGTGGCAGTCCATCCCTCCGCCCTGCAGGTTTGGCAATATGCCCCACCATCATCCTGCACACAGCCTGAATTCACCAGCCTTGAGCCCATGTTGCCTGAAAGGTCCCTTGAAGCTGGTGTTTCCCCTTGTCCACTGGGGTTGCAGCTGGTCATGGCGAATGTTGAGGGTGAGCTGCTATTGGTGTGCGAACTGGGACGCAGAGGAGCATGCAGAGTTGAGTGGGCACAGACATTAGGACGGGCCTGGTCTGTACCTAAAGGAGGAGCCATAGAGGAGAGAGTGGCCCGCACTTGGGGCCATATTTATCAAACTTTTATGCAGTGCACTGCAGCAAGCCACCTTGCTGTACTGCATGAAAGGCAAAGGGCAAGAACACGCTGTATGGAACATTATAAGGTGTAATCCTGCCCTTTCCTTGCGCTGGTGCACTTTTTGGCTGCCTAGCACCAACGCAGGCACCGTTGCGCCATGGTGCAAGGCTGCCTGCATTGAAGGAAGGATTGTTTTTGTGCAGGAAGGGTCACCTCCTGCTCAAAAACAATCATCAGAGGCATTTTCCTCTTTCTAGTGTGCAACTGAATGAAGCACACTTAGAAAAAGGAAAAAGGAGGAGAAATAAAGATATTTCTTCTTGTTACGCCTCCCCTGATGGGAGGCGTAGCATTTGATGCATTCCCAGGTCTACCGCTAATGGTAAATCTGTGAATGTGTCAAAATCCATGGGGAATGCGTTGGAATACTCACGCTCCATTCATGGAACGTCTCCCTGGGGCAGAGTAATGCAAGGCAACGATTTGCGCTGCCTTGCATTACTCCAGATTTATTAAGCCATGCAGGACCATGCAAGGTGGCCTTGCATGGCTTGATAAGTCTGATTTTAGTGTTGTGTCACACTTGCTCTCCTTGTGTGGTGCAAGGGCAATGCAACAGTAGGACAAATCTGGCCCTTTGTGTGCAAATTGAAGGGAATGGCAGTAAATTGAGAGGGTTTTTCCTGCCCACCTCAGCCCCTTTCTAGACCACTGGATGTAGACATGGCAGAGAATAAATGCACCAAACTACAACTTCAGACCAAGGTGGAGCAGTTTGGCAAGACACTCTATGAGCTGGCCACGCAGGCCTGACCCAGCTGCCACATGTTGGGGGCAGACATCTGCTGCCCTTCGACTGACATCATCATGAATGCCATTGAGGCAACATGTTCATCAATGGTGAGCTCATTGGGAATACTTCCATGGCCTTCTCCCTACTTCATCAGGACCTCTGCAGCATGAAGAACTAGGTCCTCAATGCAGAAACCTGGAATCCAGTGATGGAAGACACACTACACCCCTCAAATCCACTGCGGCTCAACTGACTAATTCAACCAGCCTTCTTGAGGAGAGGGTGGAGAATGCAAGGGATGCGCTTCCTGCAACAATCTGCGGGTGTTGGGCATTCATGACCATGTGCATGTGTTCCTGGTGCCAAAATAGAAGCATAATTCATTATCAAGCTGTACACCAGGCCCTTTGACCGAGACCCTCCTTGCGCGCTGCCACAGCCCTTCTTGCAAGACTACTGACGTTACAAGCCCATGGCAACATACTGCAGGCAGCCAGCATTAAAGGCAAAGTTTTCTACGTTCAATAAGAATGATGGTCTTTCCTGGCTACACTGAAAATCTCCATGCAAATACACTACATGCTCTGGCATCCCACCACGCTAAAGGTATTCTTTGAGAGACCAGAGTCTGCCTTGGATTGGGTAGAGGCGCGGTGAGACCTTCCGCTGAAGAGGCTGATAAGCAAGGAGCATATAGAGTAGAAAGTAGGTGGCACAGTACCCTTAAACAAAAAGGGGAGGAAACCGAGGCAACATGGGCTTGTGGGCGATGTGCAGAGAGGACCCAGGTGGTATGATATTGACGGGGAGTGCAGGTTGCTGATCTAGACTGCCCATCGATGGCCGATCCAGTGAAATATGATCTTTGAGTGAATAGCCCGGAATCATGTTTTGCCTACTGAACTTTTGTCCCGCCGCTATCCTGATGCACACATGCATTCACATAATCTCTTATCATTATTCCACCTTCTTTCTGGGATTGCTGATTGTCTTTAATGTTTTATTGGAGAAAGTCATGTGTTTAGAGCTGTCCTGCCCGCGGAAAAGAGCTGGGGGTGGGGCATGGCTTGGGGAATAAGCCGGATTCTCACAGGACTCTACGGGGTGGAAAAGTTACACAGTTTCTTTATAGTGAGTGTAAGGGGTCTAAACTGTTTGACAAATGAGTCTTGTCTATAATTGTTTATTTTTTAAATTCTTAAAAATTCCTTTACTTACTGGGTTTAGCAGAGTATGATAGACATTTGTTCTGCAAATTCTCCCATCTGTCCCCCTTAGGTGACAAAGCAGGGTACCATATAAGATCCTGGAACGCAAATATGCTCCATGAGATGGTCAAGCATGGGGGCTGTATTATTTTGTGCCAAATAATACTCTGCAGATGTGCTTCTATTTCAGGAGATGCGCCTGCTGTGGTTTTCTGGGGTGATATGGTTATGATTCACAAGTGGATTATTGGTTGACTGGGGTGTGAGCCTTAGTCAAGCAACAGCCACAATTCTTGGCATGGGGAAGCACAGAAAGTCATTAAATTAACCTGTGCTTAACCATGTGTAGCTTGACACAAAAGGCAGTCGGGCTTAATTGAAAGGCAAAGTGTAAAATTAGTATTCATGCAGTACATACAAAATAATAAGGTAAAAACACAACACAAGAAAAATCCCACACCAATTATGAAAAATAGAGTAAATTTGTATGAATTATTTGACCCAAAAACTAAGTCTAGACAGTGAACTCTGCTCCGCTCGTGGAGTTTGCGGAGATTTCCGCTCGTTGAGTTTGCGGAGATTTCCGCACTCATTGTGTTTCGCAAAGCTTGCGGAGTTCTGAAAACTCCGCTCCACAGAGCGGAGTTTTTCCTCGCCGCGTTCGTCAACGTCAAGTTGGCGAGCGCGAGCGAGGAAAATCCACCTACCGGCGAGATTTTTCCTCGTTCGCGATCGTCAACATCAAGTTGCAAAATCAACCTCCCGGTTAGATTTCTCAACGCAGGCGGTCAGATTTCTCTTTGCGAGTGGTCGCATATGCTCGCGACCGCTCGCATTAAGAAACTGTCCGTCCGCGTTGAGAAGCTGCTGCTCGAGTAAAATTCTACTCGAGCCACAGAAAGGAAGCAGCGCCCGCTTGCCCTGTGCATGGTGCCATTCGGGATGATTGCACAGTGCAGACAAGCACCTGGCACTGAAAATCACCGTGAACATTTATCCAATGCACTACGCCGCTTGAGTTTTTCTGCACTTCGCGGAGTTCCACGTAGCAGAACTCCGCAAACTCTGCCCAGGCAACAACAAAAATCCAATCAATAGAATCAGAGTTATGAATTTTTATACAACTAGCACCTAAAAAATTAAAGAGCCAACCGCGTACATCTAGTCGTGCAAGACTGGGCCAAAGTAAAAAAATATGGAGAGTGGGTCAAATATAAGAAGTGGATTGAGCCCGGTCAGTGTGAACCTTTGGCCTTAGAAACATTTTTGAGAAAATTTTTCTGAGAGGTAAAGTTCAGTGGGGCAAGGCTGCAGGAGGTGTCCAAGGAGGGAGCGTCATCGTCAGATAGCCTTGGGTCGAAGCTGCGGTGAAGATTTCTATGTTTGGACTTAGTCACTGAAATGGAGGCTGAAAATCTCCAGCCGGACGAGAGTGGAGGGCTGTAGCCAAAGACAGTTCCACGAGGCTGGATACCCCTTTGGTGAAGAACCACTAAAAAGGATTGATTTGTTGCTGTGGAGAAAAACGTAGCAGGAAAAACCGTGAAGTCAATCTGACTGGCGATGCACCCTGGATGGATAGGCAAGCTGGCAGGTCCTGGTATCCTCTCATAGCAGTTTTTAGCCAAAAAATGTTAGCAGTCTAGACCAGCAACCTGCCCTCCACCCTCAACAGCAGTTCTGGCCGCTGAGGGTTCAAGGTTGGCACAGAGTCATAAGGCCAACAAAAACGAATTTCAGCCCAAAATGGAGGAAAGTAGGCAAAAGGTTTGAAAGAAAATCACCCTAAAGCTAACATGTCTAACAGCCAATAACAGGGTTTGGCAAGCCAGGCACTGCGGCCGATCCCCTACCATGTTGGTCAGGGGGGTTGGCCGCATGGGAGGCTGGGTAGGGGGCTTGGCCGTAGACCAGGCCCAGTGGCCAACCCCATGCCCCGTACAGCCTTAGGCTGTGCTCATCAGGTTTGCCCGCCTGTGGGGAGTTGACCACCTATGTGGGGATTTGAGTGTGGTTCCTGGCCACAGACAGGCCCTGCAGAAAAACTCATGCCACACATGGCCAAAACCCATGCATGGCTGAGGTTGGCCACTTGAGGTTGAATGGCCACCTTTGAGGGGTTAGACTCAGGACCTTGCCAAAGGCCAGAACCTGCATCTATCCGCCTACTGCACATGGCAAGAGGTATACTGAGTGAGGAAGTTGGGTAAATATTGTTAAAAAACTCAGAAAATTCATTGAAAACCAAAGGTTAAAGTGATGTCATAGTGATATATCGTAGTATGATCTTACTTTAATGTAAAAAAACAACTTACAAATTCACTTTAAAAATATGAAGGTTAGAGTGACAATAGTTAGGTCTGGTAATATTATCTTGCTTTATGTTACAAATAAACTTCACTGAAAAAACAAAGGTTAAAGTGAAATTATAGTTAGGGTTTGTTATAAAATCTTACTTTATATTAAAAAAACCTTATAAATTCATTGACAAAAACACTGGTTGAAAGTGACCTTATAGTGAGGGTTTGTAAAAAACACTGAAACCAGTTATAGTTAATTGAGCTAACTATAATGCAGCCCTGTGATGCAATGCTTATGACATCACTTATTACGTCATTTTGTGACATGTTACATTACATCACTGATAACATCACTGATGACATCAATCAATGGATATGACAGTTTGCTTATAGCACTTCTTACCAGAAGGTGATATGAAATCTGGGATTTCCCCAGAGTTGCAGGGATAGGATTTATAACCTCTGGTGTGAGTTTGGTGTGCCAGTTCTGAATGAAAAGCCAGTCTGACTACAATTCTGTCCAGGCAGCATATTCAGGTTACTATCAATCCTGTAAACAGGTTCAGGAACACACTGGCAATCTAAATCATATTTCGCTTATGGACAATGCACTAAAAAAACAGGGAATAGTTCAAAATAAGTATTTTAAAATCCCTAGTCTAGGGCATAAAATATGAACAGTGTAGGAGAACAGGCTTTTTGCAGGTTTCCCTCCACTTTTTGCCCCTCTTTGGACATCTAGATGCCAGTGTATGACTCTGAAAGTGCACTGGAGCCTGCTATCTTCTCTCTCACTCAAAATGATGTAAGTAAATTGGTAACCCCAATTGGCAAGGACATTAATACCCTTATATGTCCCGGGAAAATCGTACCATGGGTACCCAGGGCCTGGGTGTTAAAGGGTTCACCAGGACCTGAAGCACTGATTGTCCCACCCTCAGTGAGTACACAGATGACAGCAGGCCTGCCGTTACAGAGTACAGGAACAGTGCAATTATTGGTGTGCGAACTGGGACGCAGAGGAGCATGCAGAGTTGAGTGGGCACAGACATTAGGACGGGCCTGGTCTGTACCTAAAGGAGGAGCCATAGAGGAGAGAGTGGCCCGCACTTGGGGCCATATTTATCAAACTTTTATGCAGTGCACTGCAGCAAGCCACCTTGCTGTACTGCATGAAAGGCAAAGGGCAAGAACACGCTGTATGGAACATTATAAGGTGTAATCCTGCCCTTTCCTTGCGCTGGTGCACTTTTTGGCTGCCTAGCACCAACGCAGGCACCGTTGCGTCATGGTGCAAGGCTGCCTGCATTGAAGGAAGGATTGTTTTTGTGCAGGAAGGGTCACCTCCTGCTCAAAAACAATCATCAGAGGCATTTTCCTCTTTCTAGTGTGCAACTGAATGAAGCACACTTAGAAAAAGGAAAAAAGGAGGAGAAATAAAGATATTTCTTCTTGTTACGCCTCCCCTGATGGGAGGCGTAGCATTTTGATGCATTCCCAGGTCTACCGCTAATGGTAAATCTGTGAATGTGTCAAAATCCATGGGGGAATGCGTTGGAATACTCACGCTCCATTCATGGAACGTCTCCCTGGGGCAGAGTAATGCAAGGCAACGATTTGCGCTGCCTTGCATTACTCCAGATTTATTAAGCCATGCAGGACCATGCAAGGTGGCCTTGCATGGCTTGATAAGTCTGATTTTAGTGTTGTGTCACACTTGCTCTCCTTGTGTGGTGCAAGGGCAATGCAACAGTAGGACAAATCTGGCCCTTTGTGTGCAAATTGAAGGGAATGGCAGTAAATTGAGAGGGTTTTTCCTGCCCACCTCAGCCCCTTTCTAGACCACTGGATGTAGACATGGCAGAGAATAAATGCACCAAACTACAACTTCAGACCAAGGTGGAGCAGTTTGGCAAGACACTCTATGAGCTGGCCACGCAGGCCTGACCCAGCTGCCACATGTTGGGGGCAGACATCTGCTGCCCTTCGACTGACATCATCATGAATGCCATTGAGGCAACATGTTCATCAATGGTGAGCTCATTGGGAATACTTCCATGGCCTTCTCCCTACTTCATCAGGACCTCTGCAGCATGAAGAACTAGGTCCTCAATGCAGAAACCTGGAATCCAGTGATGGAAGACACACTACACCCCTCAAATCCACTGCGGCTCAACTGACTAATTCAACCAGCCTTCTTGAGGAGAGGGTGGAGAATGCAAGGGGATGCGCTTCCTGCAACAATCTGCGGGTGTTGGGCATTCATGACCATGTGCATGTGTTCCTGGTGCCAAAATAGAAGCATAATTCATTATCAAGCTGTACACCAGGCCCTTTGACCGAGACCCTCCTTGCGCGCTGCCACAGCCCTTCTTGCAAGACTACTGACGTTACAAGCCCATGGCAACATACTGCAGGCAGCCAGCATTAAAGGCAAAGTTTTCTACGTTCAATAAGAATGATGGTCTTTCCTGGCTACACTGAAAATCTCCATGCAAATACACTACATGCTCTGGCATCCCACCACGCTAAAGGTATTCTTTGAGAGACCAGAGTCTGCCTTGGATTGGGTAGAGGCGCGGTGAGACCTTCCGCTGAAGAGGCTGATAAGCAAGGAGCATATAGAGTAGAAAGTAGGTGGCACAGTACCCTTAAACAAAAAAGGGGAGGAAACCGAGGCAACATGGGCTTGTGGGCGATGTGCAGAGAGGACCCAGGTGGTATGATATTGACGGGGAGTGCAGGTTGCTGATCTAGACTGCCCATCGATGGCCGATCCAGTGAAATATGATCTTTGAGTGAATAGCCCGGAATCATGTTTTGCCTACTGAACTTTGTCCCGCCGCTATCCTGATGCACACATGCATTCACATAATCTCTTATCATTATTCCACCTTCTTTCTGGGATTGCTGATTGTCTTTAATGTTTTATTGGAGAAAGTCATGTGTTTAGAGCTGTCCTGCCCGCGGAAAAGAGCTGGGGGTGGGGCATGGCTTGGGGAATAAGCCGGATTCTCACAGGACTCTACGGGGTGGAAAAGTTACACAGTTTCTTTATAGTGAGTGTAAGGGGTCTAAACTGTTTGACAAATGAGTCTTGTCTATAATTGTTTATTTTTTAAATTCTTAAAAATTCCTTTACTTACTGGGTTTAGCAGAGTATGATAGACATTTGTTCTGCAAATTCTCCCATCTGTCCCCCTTAGGTGACAAAGCAGGGTACCATATAAGATCCTGGAACGCAAATATGCTCCATGAGATGGTCAAGCATGGGGGCTGTATTATTTTGTGCCAAATAATACTCTGCAGATGTGCTTCTATTTCAGGAGATGCGCCTGCTGTGGTTTTCTGGGGTGATATGGTTATGATTCACAAGTGGATTATTGGTTGACTGGGGTGTGAGCCTTAGTCAAGCAACAGCCACAATTCTTGGCATGGGGAAGCACAGAAAGTCATTAAATTAACCTGTGCTTAACCATGTGTAGCTTGACACAAAAGGCAGTCGGGCTTAATTGAAAGGCAAAGTGTAAAATTAGTATTCATGCAGTACATACAAAATAATAAGGTAAAAACACAACACAAGAAAAATCCCACACCAATTATGAAAAATAGAGTAAATTTGTATGAATTATTTGACCCAAAAACTAAGTCTAGACAGTGAACTCTGCTCCGCTCGTGGAGTTTGCGGAGATTTCCGCTCGTTGAGTTTGCGGAGATTTCCGCACTCATTGTGTTTCGCAAAGCTTGCGGAGTTCCGAAAAACTCCGCTCCACAGAGCGGAGTTTTTTCCCTCGCTCGCGTTCGTCAACGTCAAGTTGGCGAGCGCGAGCGAGGAAAATCCACCTACCGGCGAGATTTTTCCTCGTTCGCGATCGTCAACATCAAGTTGCAAAATCAACCTCCCGGTTAGATTTCTCAACGCAGGCGGTCAGATTTCTCTTTGCGAGTGGTCGCATATGCTCGCGACCGCTCGCATTAAGAAACTGTCCGTCCGCGTTGAGAAAGCTGCTGCTCGAGTAAAATTCTACTCGAGCCACAGAAAGGAAGCAGCGCCCGCTTGCCCTGTGCATGGTGCCATTCGGGATGATTGCACAGTGCAGACAAGCACCTGGCACTGAAAATCACCGTGAACATTTATCCAATGCACTACGCCGCTTGAGTTTTTTCTGCACTTCGCGGAGTTCCACGTAGCAGAACTCCGCGAACTCTGCCCAGGCAACAACAAAAATCCAATCAATAGAATCAGAGTTATGAATTTTTATACAACTAGCACCTAAAAAATTAAAGAGCCAACCGCGTACATCTAGTCGTGCAAGACTGGGCCAAAGTAAAAAAAATATGGAGAGTGGGTCAAATATAAGAAGTGGATTGAGCCCGGTCAGTGTGAACCTTTGGCCTTAGAAACATTTTTGAGAAAATTTTTCTGAGAGGTAAAGTTCAGTGGGGCAAGGCTGCAGGAGGTGTCCAAGGAGGGAGCGTCATCGTCAGATAGCCTTGGGTCGAAGCTGCGGTGAAGATTTCTATGTTTGGACTTAGTCACTGAAATGGAGGCTGAAAATCTCCAGCCGGACGAGAGTGGAGGGCTGTAGCCAAAGACAGTTCCACGAGGCTGGATACCCCTTTGGTGAAGAACCACTAAAAAGGATTGATTTGTTGCTGTGGAGAAAAACGTAGCAGGAAAAACCGTGAAGTCAATCTGACTGGCGATGCACCCTGGATGGATAGGCAAGCTGGCAGGTCCTGGTATCCTCTCATAGCAGTTTTTAGCCAAAAAAATGTTAGCAGTCTAGACCAGCAACCTGCCCTCCACCCTCAACAGCAGTTCTGGCCGCTGAGGGTTCAAGGTTGGCACAGAGTCATAAGGCCAACAAAAACGAATTTCAGCCCAAAATGGAGGAAAGTAGGCAAAAGGTTTGAAAGAAAATCACCCTAAAGCTAACATGTCTAACAGCCAATAACAGGGGTTTGGCAAGCCAGGCACTGCGGCCGATCCCCTACCATGTTGGTCAGGGGGGTTGGCCGCATGGGAGGCTGGGTAGGGGGCTTGGCCGTAGACCAGGCCCAGTGGCCAACCCCATGCCCCGTACAGCCTTAGGCTGTGCTCATCAGGTTTGCCCGCCTGTGGGGAGTTGACCACCTATGTGGGGATTTGAGTGTGGTTCCTGGCCACAGACAGGCCCTGCAGAAAAACTCATGCCACACATGGCCAAAACCCATGCATGGCTGAGGTTGGCCACTTGAGGTTGAATGGCCACCTTTGAGGGGTTAGACTCAGGACCTTGCCAAAGGCCAGAACCTGCATCTATCCGCCTACTGCACATGGCAAGAGGTATACTGAGTGAGGAAGTTGGGTAAATATTGTTAAAAAACTCAGAAAATTCATTGAAAACCAAAGGTTAAAGTGATGTCATAGTGATATATCGTAGTATGATCTTACTTTAATGTAAAAAAAACAACTTACAAATTCACTTTAAAAATATGAAGGTTAGAGTGACAATAGTTAGGTCTGGTAATATTATCTTGCTTTATGTTACAAATAAACTTCACTGAAAAAACAAAGGTTAAAGTGAAATTATAGTTAGGGTTTGTTATAAAATCTTACTTTATATTAAAAAACCTTATAAATTCATTGACAAAAACACTGGTTGAAAGTGACCTTATAGTGAGGGTTTGTAAAAACACTGAAACCAGTTATAGTTAATTGAGCTAACTATAATGCAGCCCTGTGATGCAATGCTTATGACATCACTTATTACGTCATTTTGTGACATGTTACATTACATCACTGATAACATCACTGATGACATCAATCAATGGATATGACAGTTTGCTTATAGCACTTCTTACCAGAAGGTGATATGAAATCTGGGATTTCCCCAGAGTTGCAGGGATAGGATTTATAACCTCTGGTGTGAGTTTGGTGTGCCAGTTCTGAATGAAAAGCCAGTCTGACTACAATTCTGTCCAGGCAGCATATTCAGGTTACTATCAATCCTGTAAACAGGTTCAGGAACACACTGGCAATCTAAATCATATTTCGCTTATGGACAATGCACTAAAAAAACAGGGAATAGTTCAAAATAAGTATTTTAAAATCCCTAGTCTAGGGCATAAAATATGAACAGTGTAGGAGAACAGGCTTTTGCAGGTTTCCTCCACTTTTTGCCCCTCTTTGGACATCTAGATGCCAGTGTATGACTCTGAAAGTGCACTGGAGCCTGCTATCTTCTCTCTCACTCAAAATGATGTAAGTAAATTGGTAACCCCAATTGGCAAGGACATTAATACCCTTATATGTCCCGGGAAAATCGTACCATGGGTACCCAGGGCCTGGGTGTTAAAGGGTTCACCAGGACCTGAAGCACTGATTGTCCCACCCTCAGTGAGTACACAGATGACAGCAGGCCTGCCGTTACAGAGTACAGGAACAGTGCAAATTGTTCAAACTCAACGTTGCCTCACCATGAGTGGCAAGGCCAAAGCACCATTATTAATACATGTCAGTCACCCCTAAGGTAGGCCTCCTAAGCCCAGAAGGCAGGGTGTGTTATATTAAAAGCGTGGACATATAAGTGCAAGCTTATATATCCCTATAGTATCCTCTTTCCATTAAGGGCTACTATAAGTGATCAGCGGTTCACAGGATAACATGGGCTGGCACCCGGCCACTCCCAAGGTTGCCTCATCACCCCTGACTTGATTCCAGTGTCGGGTTTGATGAGGCATGCACCCAGGTGGCTACCTTAAAAGTTGCCCACCTGGTTGCCCCAGCCTTTTTCTATGCCCTGGCTGGCAGCCTGCAGCTGCTACCGCCAAGACAGGAATATGACCTCTTGCCAGGAAATGTGAACACTCCCAGAAGTCAAAAACAAAGGCCTGCCTGGGAAGGCAGTAACACCTCCCTCTCGCACAGCATAGCTAGTGAAGTGGCACATCAAGATGGTGAGCTTCAAAATATGCCCCGCTTCTGATATGCATGCAGGCTGACTCCAAAAGAAGGAAGCTGCCCCCTCCTCTACCCAAGGCACATTTACTCCTGTGCACGTGGGAAAATTAGTTAATCAGGAAGCTTATACCCTCAGAAGGCTAACCACATCCCTAGGGTGGGCTACGTTGTCTGTACAGCCGAGGAAGGTTTCTACCATTTTTAGAAGTGGCAGAATAGAGGGATCTGGGTAGAAAGGTGACACCCCCGGATATGGTCACCTCAGGGACTAATTAGCCACTGTGGCTAGTAGCCATTGGACACTTTCACGCACACCCCTAAATCTAGAATTTAAGGGGCACCTCTCGCACCAGAACCTCATATCTGCGAAGACTTGCAGCCAAGGACAAAGAAGAGACCTGAGTCTGAGACTTCAGGACCTGCACAAAACAAAGGCACGATAACCTGCACCTGTGACAACCACCCAGCAACTGTACGACTGCGACTCGTCCTGGACCAAAGACTGGTTCCCCAGAGAGCTCCTTTTCAGAGCCAAAGAAAACTCGAGATTCCTTGGACTAGTGGCACCAGTCCCTTACAGCCTGCAGGTAAACACAGACCCCTGTAACAATAGAATAGTTGCCCATCGGGCCCGCCGAGGGATCGCCTAAAAGGAGATGGTCCACTGCATTGTGAGAAACATAGTCCTGGCATACAGAAGGTTTCAGGCAGCTACCGTTTTCCCCGGAACTCCGGACATTGAAATATGATCTAGCTGACCTTACAGCTGCCAAGGCTTGTTGGTGACCAGTCCAGTTACCACCATCTTTACTCAATGCTGCAACAAGAGGGAACCATGCAGCACCTTCAACCGACCACAGCAGTTGCTCCATTGTCGACCTTTTGCATCAGTTTACTCCCCAACACCGTCTAAGGAAGAACCCCAGCTCTCCCGCGGCTCCCACTTCAGCGCCAAGGACAGCCATTACAACTCTGTAGCCGGGCCTCTCGGGCCAGGTAAAATTGGACTGACTATTGTGGCTTGGTCCTGGGCATCGAATCACCATAATCCCTCTTGGGTTCCACGTAACTCGACCTGCAAGTGAACGATTGTCTATTACTTTTTCCCATTGACCGCAATGGTAAAGTTCTACTGTAGTGATTTGCACTGATTTATTATTGCTTCTAAAATTCATAACTCTATTTACATTCATCCAATTGTATTCATTTTGGTGTCTAAATTAATATAAAAATCTGCTTTCTTTTTAGAAATTTCCTTTGAGTCATGTCAATTACATATCGTCCATGTTGGCACTCTGAAATGCTTAACACATGTCCCTCTAGTAAAACCTGGCTGCTCTTTGCCACACTACCAGGACTGAGCTAATGATTTATTATTGTGAATCCAAGGACCATCTTTGGGGTATTGTGAGAGTATTACATAGTGAGGCCTAACCAGCGTCACTGCATTGGTGTTACAACGGTTGGATCCTGAACTTATGTTTTGCAGTACCACTTGGTCATAAGTTATTTTTGCACGAGAAAACCACTATTGTCTTTAGAATAAAAAGTTAGTGCACAATAAAGGCTGGCCAGAGCCTCGACCTGCCAGTCATCCCAGCTCTGAAGATAAGTGATGTTAGAGTTTTGTGCAAGGGTAGGGGCATTGGCTATAGAACAACAGTCAAAAAGAAGGACCCGGAGAAGACCTTCATCTCCTACACAAAAAAGAAAAGTTAGAGAGGGAGGGACATTCCTCGAGGAAGACCTTGAAGAAGGTGAAGATGATGCCCAAGCCCAATTTGAAGATGATGGGGAAGAAGATGAAGACCAAAACTTTACCCCCTTTCCCAGTGGGACGTGACAGAAGTCAGTCTAGCAGACCTCCTACTGGAAAGGTGCTAGGAAGCTTTGAGGAAGAGCTTGACCTCCTCTCAATAGCAGAGAAAAAGTTTGAACTTCAAGAAAGGAGACTAGCCCTTGAAGAAAAAATGGGGCAAGATGGGCTTAAGGCCCAAAGATAATTGTGGCAGCAACTGTAAATAGGGAAAAAGAGGAAACCTTCGACTTTATGATCCCCAAAGAGATTGTCCCAAAGTTTAGTGATGGTGATGATGTTCACAAATGGTTTGCAGCCTTTGAGAGGGCTTGCAAAATTAGGAGGATAGCACACTAGCAAGGGGGCCCTCTATTGTGGGAGTTATTCTCAGTGAAGGGCAGAGATAGACTTCTGACCCTCAATTAGATAAGCATATGAAGGATACCTTGAAAGAAGGATTTGGACTCACCACAGAAGAGTGTAGTGTGAAGTTTAGGAACACACATAAAGGAAAAAAACAGACATGGGTGGGTTTCATGGACTCCTCAATCAAAGCACTAGAAGCATGGAGAAAAGGCAATGAAGTAGACACGTATGATGAGCTATATCATTTGATTATGAAAGAGCACATTTTGGTGGATTCGCAGTTGTCTTCTCCAAGAGAGCTGGGGAAGATAGCTGACAAGTGGGTCAGAACCAGAATGACCAAAAAGGCCCATGGTGGAAGTGTCCACAAAAGGGTGCTCTGACATCCCAGCAGTGGAAAGAAATGAGCAACAACAAGTATAAAAAGAAGGAGTTCTCTAAAGTCCCCCAAAGTTCTTCTCAGGAGGGTGGGCCCAAGACTATTCCCAGTCCAGGGGTTAGAGTTAGGTACCTTCTAGGACAAGCTATGACTGTAAGAAGTCAGGGCATAAGAAAGGAGATCCAGCATGCTCCAAAATGTCACCCGTTGGTGGATAATCTAAGGGATTGGCTAGCATAGGAGTAGGGGTGGAAGTGTACTCTGGAGAGGCGAGAGCATACACTGAGGCTACTTTAGTTTCCCTGGGTGGGATGGATATTGAAGCCATAGCAGTTTTACCTCCATGCATGCAAAAGTGTAGACAAAGGCCAAAGATCAATGGGACTGAAGAAGAGGCTCTGAGGGATGCAGGTGCCACTGTCACAATGGAGACAGCTAGACTTGTTTCCCCACACCAAATGATACCTGGTGTTAGTCACTAGGTGACCAATGCTGACAACAAGACTAAGCTCCATCCAATGGCCTTGATAAGCTTAGAGTGCGGAGGGGTTACTGGCCCGAAGAAGGTGGTTATGTCTTTTGGGAAATGATCTCGAAACTTCTACATGTGCAGAAGTGAAAAGGAGGGCTCATACAGAAATGCTGGGCCTCCCTCAGTGGGTGGGTGGGTGTGACTACGAGAGCACAAGCAGCACAGCAGGGAAGTTATGGGAACTTGGAGCCTGAAACTGTGGCCAAAGGGTCCCAAAGCAAGAGAAAGGGCAAGACATTTGCTAAGGCAGCTTCAAAGTCGTCATAGGACTAGGAGGAGAGTTCTCCTGAAGGAGATGCCTTGGTGTCTGAGGAGGGAACTGCAGCTGCAGTAGCCTGGCCTGGCATGGCCGAACTCCTTAGTGCAGGGGGACCCTCCAGAGAGGACCTATGCCAAGGGCAAAAGTCTTGCCCTACTCTTGAAGGCCTTAGGCACCAAGCTGCAGGGCAAGAAGAGGAAGATGTCAGTCGTACCCACAGGATCTAATGGGAAGATGGGCTACTGTACACAGCCATCGACCCCAAGCCAGGGGCAGCCAGGAGAATGGTGGTCCCCCAGATGTACAGAGAGTTTATTCCAGCTGTAGCACATGGCATCCTCCTAGCCCTAGCTGGACATCTGGGACAAACCAAAACATGTTGGTTGCTCATTTTTAATGGCCCCAGATTTCTGAAAAAGTGAAGGGGTTTTGTTGTTTCTGTGTCACCTGTCAAGCCAGTGGCAAGACAAGGGTACAGCCAAAGGCTCTCTTAATTCCACTTCCAGTGGTTGGGACTCCCTTTGATAGGGTAGGGATTGACATTGTTGATCCCCTTGACCCTCCAACTGCATCTGGGAACAGATTTATCCTAGTGGTAGTGGACCATGCCAAGAGGCCATTCCCCTCACGACTGACACTGCTCCTGCAGTGGCAAAGGCCCTTTTGGGTATCTGATTCAGGACTTGCCTGCCATCAGTGTGCTGTTGTACAGTAAGAGAGTCTGGCAATACAACACCCTCTACTGAACCATCTTGTGGGTTATTTGAGAGCAGGTCAGGGATGGGCCCTCTTTCCTCCTCCTAACCTTCATCAGTGACCATGAGCATGGTTATGTCAGTTCTGTCTTGGTGTGACTTTGGGTGATTTACATGGACTACTCTTTGAGGACTACCTGGGGTGCCTAAGTCCACCAAGTAGGTGATTTCCCCTTTCTTTTCTAAAATGGGAAATGGCCCAGTCCACTTGTCCTGGAAGACCCTTGGAGCCACAGGCTCCAACACCCACAAGAGCTGACCTGGTAGGTGCTCAACCAGTACTGACTTTTGGTCATACCAGAGCTTGAGAAGCTCTTGGCTGGCCTCCAGATTTTTGTTTGCCCTTTTCATGTACTCAGTCATGCGTGAACGCAGGCCAAGTACATAGTCCACTTAGTCCTGTTTGGGCTCTTTGAAAGGTTTCTCCTAGCCTTCCTTCCCCAGACTCAATGGACCCCTTACAGGACAGCCAAACAGAAGTTCGAAGGGGCTAAAGCCAACCCCCTTCTATGGCACCTCTCTGTATGGAAGCAAGAGGCAAGGTAACAAGACATCCCATCTCCTTCTGAGTTTTTCAGGGAGGCACATTATCATGCCCTTCATGGTTTTGTTGAATCTCTCAACTAAACCATTTGTCTAAGGGTGATCGGGGTGGTGTACTTGTAGCTCACACCACATTCATTCCACATAGCTTCTAAATATGCAGACAGAAAAATGCACTCTATCAGAGACCACCTCTTTAGGAAACCCCATTCTGGTAAAGATACCAAGAAGAGTCTTTGCCACTGCAGGCGCAGTGTCAGTCCTGAGGGGAATTGTCTCTGGGTACCTAGTGGCATGGCCCACTACCACTAGAGTAGATCTGTTCCCAGATGCAGTTTGAGAGTCAGGGGGACCAACAATGTCAATCGCTATCCTCTCAAAGGGAGTGCCAACCACTAGAAGTGGAATCAAGGGTTCCATTGGCTGTCCATCTGTCTTGCCAGCGGATTGACAGGTCAAAAGACACACAAATGATGGACGGAATGCTGAACGAATCAAAACATTCATCCCCAATCAAGAGGTCTAAGTTAAAACCATTGTTCTTTTGCTCACCATGCCACCTCAGTTTAGACCCAGCCATACGCAAATCAGTCTTGACCCTGTGCCTCATGGGAACAGTCCAGCCCGAACTGCCAAGCCAGGTCCTCCCTGGACCGGAAACAAGCACCCTAGGACCGGTTTCAGGGTTTCACCACTCATCAGCCAGGCTAGCTTGAATCCAGTGGCACAGTGAGCCCGGTACCCACGTCTGGGCATACCCGGCGCACTTAGGGCAAGTAAGCAAAAGACACACAAATGATGGACGGAGTACAGAACAAATCAAAACATTCAACCCCAGTCAAGAGATCTGGGTTAAATCCATTGTTCTTTTGCTCACCATGCTACCCCAGTTTAGACCCGGCCATATGCAAATCAGTCTTGACCCTGTGCCTCATGGGAACAGTCCAGCACGAACTGCCAAGCCAGGTCCTTCCTGGACCGGAAACAAGCATCCTAGGACCAGTTTCGGGGTTTCACCCCTCATCAGCCAGGCTAGCTTGAATCCAGTGGCACAGTGAGCCTGGTACTCACGTCTGAGCATTGACAGGTGACACAGGAGCAAGAGCACTCCTTTACCTTTACAGACATATGGGGCCAATAAGAATTGTCAACTAACTTGTCCTAGATTTTGGTTAGTTAGTTAGTTTACATTGCTGCTACTTTGCTCTAAGACCTAACTTGAACCTCGTGCTGTCTGCAGTTCAATTCCAACTGAACTTTTCCTTCCGGTGTACTGACCTCTTTAGTAGGTTACAGCGGCGCAGCAAGACAGTGCAGGGCGTGGAAGTTGGCAGTGCTGACGCTCCGATGTAGAAGTTGCGCCATCAGTAGTGCCACTGCCAGCATCAGCCAGAGGTAGCCCACAAAGGTTGGCTTAATGGCCGTGCCCAGCACGGATAGCATGGCCCAGGCAGCTGACTTGCAAAGGTAAGAGTGCGTGTTCACAAAGGCGCCTCACTGTTTTATTAGAAAGGAGCAACGTGGAAGCCCTTAACTTGCCACGTGTTTGCTGTTACCAAGTGTGCGGAGCCTGCAGGTGGTGATTTTGTAAACACAAGTGGCATCATCTCATCCTGTGATGTTAGCAATTAAATTGAATTAGATTATTAGTGACTTTCTGAAGAGTTGTGTAGACTTGCTCTGCAGTCCTAAAGCGAGGAGATACCATGTACAAGATCTGAGAGTTAGAATACAAAAAAAAACATTTTCCCAAGAGCAAGAATTAGTTTCTTACATCAGTGGACTGCTTCAACTCAGCATATAACCCGTTTGTAAACTGTCCGTAATTTGTAGCCACACCTTGAAACCAAGTACTTGTAGCAATCTACATTTTGGATTCTCGTATTTAAAATGATTTTTTCCGCAGTGGCTATTAGGTGTAGAATTTTAGGGTTGTACAAGTGCACGCGCAGTTGTGGTCTTTCAGATTATCCTAGAGTAACACTGTGCTCCGAGATGTTAGACTTGCTCCCAGTTAGTGACACTCGACGTATCTTCATATGCTGTACCTTTTAGGCTTTCTTTTTTATTGCACACAATCGCATTGCCCTGCTCAGACTTAAGAGCATGCTTTTGATTTGCAATTAAGAACGAACATATTCTAAGAAGCAAATAGGTCTGACTTTTTTAGTAATGCATGTTATATAACACAGGTGGACATGGATGATTGTGGTTTGGAATTTCTTTTTGTATGTCTGTGTTTGTATGGATTTTTGAGTGCATAACAGGTACATTGCTTTATCCATGTAATATACAAATAGTTGAAATTTGGACTGATAGTGATAAAGTTAAGATGGGTCAGTTAAATTAAAACATGATCACTTTATCAACATAAAACAAGCTAGAATCATAAAATCTGTTAAAAGAAATTTTTGATGGAATAATAGTAGAGGGGAGAGTGACAGCGGGCCCAAGGTAAGTCCCGTCCTGCTGCAGCATTGACTAAGTGCTACTGGCACTTGAGGGGGACAGAGGTTACACGGGTCAGCAATTCCAAGATGACCAACTCCTTCCCTGGACAAACTGATGGGGCTTGAAGGGAGACTGGGCAGCAGGTACAAGGTCTATCCCTCCACACAGGGATGTAGAATGAGACTGCTGTCATACTGAGTGAGCTTCAGTGGAGAAGCGAAAGCAGGCCCGGGATGACCACTACTTCACGTGCGCACGGTGTGCGCACTGTGGGCATACAGAGAGGAGGCCAACAGTAAATACCTCATCTCTGAGATGCAGTAGGAGCACCACTGGCACACAGTGTCCAGCAAAGGCTGGATGGAAGGGCCTCTAGCACCTGCATCCATGAATGTGCACACTGCTGCCACTGTGGAGGCTGCAGGCAAGAGGGAGGCTGTATGATATTTTACCTTCATCAGCTTCATCCCAATTATTTTCAGGGAGAAAAAACGGAAATACTCCCAAGGCCAGGCTTACATCCCCCCACCCGCAAAAAAAGAGTAACACAATGGAGAGTCGCGGCCAACAGCCAATAGGTCAAGGGAGCCGTAATTTGAAAAAGTTTGGGAACCACTGAACTAGGGGTACGTCATGAGCTAAGACCAGAATAAACTGTCTGTACACCTGGGGGACCACAACTCTTCTGGCTGCCCATGGTTTGGGGTCTCTGGTCTCAGTGTACAGAAGCCCATCTTCCAGAAGACCCGGTGGATACCACTTACATCTCCCTCTTCTTGCATTGCAGCTTGCTGCCTAAGGCCTTCAAGAGTAGGGCATGACTTTTACCCTTGGTATATGCCCTCTCTGGAGGGACCCCCGACACTTAGGGTCTGCCAGGTCAGGCCAGCCTCCTTCAGCTGCAGTTCCCTCCTCAAGCACCAAGGCATCTCCCTTGGGAGAACTCCCCCAGTCCTATAACCTCTTTGAAGATGCCTTAGCAGGCTCTAAGTTCCCATGACTTCCCAGTTGTCTGCATGTGCTCTTGTTGTTACACACACCCACTAAGGGAGACCCAGCATTTCTGCGTGAGCCCTCCCTTTCACTGACATTTCCAGATCATTTCCCAACAGACACTGCACTGGAATGGCATGAAACCCAACCACCCTCTTTGGGCCAGTAAACCCTTCCCACTCTAAGCTTATCAAGGCAATTGGATGGAGCTTAGTCTCATTGTCGTCACTGGTCACCTGGTGATCAGGTATCATTTGGTCTGGGAAAACCAGTCTAGCTGCCACCATAGTGACACTGGCACCTGTACCCTCAGAACCTCTACTTTCGCCCCATTGATCTTTGGCCTTTGTCTATATTTCTCCATGCTTGGAGTCAAGACTGCCAGGGCTTCAATATCCACCCCACCCAGGGAAACTAAAGTAGCCTCAGTATATCCTCTGGCCTTTCTAGAGAACACTTCCACCCCCACTACTATGCTAGCCAATCCCTTGGACTTTCTACCATTGGGGACTTTGTGGAGCATGCTGGATCTCCTGGATTTTGCCAAGCCTGATGACAGTCATAGCAGACCCCAGATGCCTTTGTAGGATCCCAATTCTTTCCTTGGTAACCCCTTTGCTTGGACTGGGAAGAGTCTCAGGCCCAACCTCCTGAGAAGAACTTTGAGGCCCTTAAAAGAACTCCTTCTTTTTATCTTTGTTATTTCTCACCTCTTCCCCCTGTTAGGAAGTCTGAGCACCCTTCTTATGGCCATCTCCACCATGGGCCTTCTTTGACACCCTGGTTCTGACCCATTTGTCAGATATCCTCCCCAGTTCTCTGGGAGACGACAACTTTGAATCCACCAAATGCTCTCTGTGGTACAATTAGTCAAAATGTGCTCTTCCATAATTAAATTATAAAGCCCAGCATAAGTGCCCACCTCATTACCTTTTATCCAGCCTTCTAATGCTTTGACTGAAGAGTCAATAAGTATACAAAATAGTGATGGATGTAATGCTTGAATTAATCTCAGCCATTGGTAATCACTTGGGCCGCATCCCAATCTATCATTATTTTGCAAACCACAACACCTCAGTTTGGACTTAGCTCTATGCAAATCAGCCTTGACCCTGCTAAAAACGGAGCAGTCCAGCCCAAACTGCCAAGTCATGTCCTCCCTGAACCGGGACGCAAGCATCCCATGACCGGTTACGCCCTAGTTATGGGTTGATTAGCCGGGTGCAGCTTGGTTCCAATGACACAGTATGCACGGGACCCACATCTGGCCATACCCATCCCACTTCGGGCAGCACAATAAGTATACTGAATATTTGACAAGGTCCACCCATCTCTGGTTTTTACTTTTAGGGGTTTCTCAAAACTTCAATCTTTACTCTTGTGCTGTGAGTCCTATTCCTTCTGTCAAGGTCTCCTTCATATGCTGATAGGACTCAGCCACATCCTCATTAAGGATCAGAAGTCTATCTCTGCCCTTCACTGAGAATAACTCCCACAGTAGAGAGCCACGCCCTAGTGCTCGTGGCCTATCCTTCTCATTTTGCAGGCACTCTCAAAGGATGCAAACCATTTGTTAATATCATCAGCATCATTAAACTTTGGGACAATCCCTCTGGGGATCTTAGGGTCAAAGGTTTCCTCTTTTTCCCTATTACAATTGCTGCCACGATTATCTTTCAGCCTTAAGCTCATCTTGACCCTTCTCTCTTCAAGGGCTAGACTCCTTTCCTCAAGTTAAACTTTTTCTCCTCTAGTAAGAGGAGATCAAGCTCTTCCGCAAGCCTTCCTACCACCTTATAAGTAGGGGATCTGCTAGAGGGACTTATGTCTCTTCCTACTGGTGAAGGGGGTCTGGGCAAAGAAGTAGAGTTTTGGTCTTCACCTACTTCCACTTCATCAGTTTAGGCTAGGGCATCATCCTCACCCTCTTCAGGGTCTTTTTCGGAAGAATGACCTTCTCTTTCTAGTTTCTTTCTCGTAGGAGCTGAAGGCCTTCTCAAAGTCCTCCTTTTTGGATGTTGCTCTATAGCCAATAACCCGAGCTTTGCACAATACTCTTAGGGGGAAATTCTCAAGAACGTGCAATAAACATCGCCAAAATAGGTTAACGCAAGTTTTCATATCGCCGTCTATCGCGGGAAAATAACTCTGTGTCAACGTGGCATTCTCAACTCGGCGGTAACATGCGATAGTACCCCGATAACGTGGCAAATGTCTGCGATAACAGTACCGGGACGGAGATAAAAATCCAAACCCGAACACGAAAAAAGTTGCGATGGGCCCAACCGCGATAAGACAAACAGCGAAAAGCAGCGCCAGGCCTGCAATTCACACACGTCAGGCGGGAAAAACCACTACAAAAGCAGAAAAAAAAACACAAACAAAAACCAAACTACAGCGAAGCACAATGGAGGCAGCCGGAGCAGGTACAGAGGACGACCAGAACCCCACAAGCCCCCCGGAGGACCAGCCTGGGACCTCAGGGTCAGGGAAGGGCAAGGACAAGAAGAAGAGGAAGATGCGGTTCCGTCCGCAGGAAAACAGGATCCTGATCACGGAAGTGATAGAACACCATCAACAACTGTTCGTCACCTCCACTGTGTCATTGGCAACAAAAAATGGAATATTGCAGTCCATCGTGGACAAGGCGAATGCAGTCGGAGTGCTGAGGAGGACAATAGACGAGGTCAAGAGGCGCTGGAATGATGTGAAGCGCAAGACCAAGCAGAAACTCGCAGACAACCAGAAGGCAGCAATGCAGACTGGAGGTGGGAGTCCAGCGCCACAGGAGGAGCTGGATGAGATGGAGGAAATGGTGACCACAGTCATCAGTGGGGAGACGGTGGCAGGAGTTGGGGGACCGGACACTGCTCAACATGACCCGACACAACAGCAACAGGGTGAGTAACGACCAGGGACTGGGGGACGGGGAGATGGGCACAATGGCACACATGCACAATTAAGTAGAGCACATCTGCGGACAAACCATGGCCAAGAGTCACAACTCCAACCAAGAGCGCAATTTACCCAAGTCTGCAACATCACAGCACTGCATAAGCACAGAAGTGAAAGCCACACCGCCTGAAAGGGATAAGGGCCAGCCAAATCAGAGCTGAAGGGGCAACTCACCTACAATGCAGCACACACACATAAGATCCAGAGCACCGCATCATTTACAACAATGTTGAACAAACAGCAACACCAGCACAACAGAACAGAGGACACAACTGCTGCCGCTTGTGTGTGGAAAATGGCCATTCGCATGTGGCATAGCAGGAAACTGTGAGATGATAATGTACTAGTACAACCCCACATCCCTGATGGTGTAGTAATGAGGTATGGCCGTGACCCAGATAGGCAGTGAGACACACATTGTCATACAAATCAACACTCATCACAGTTGAATACAAGTGAAGGTGTGTAGACTTTATTAGCATATGCGTGTCAGTACGGCCAAGATAAGTGCCACAACATGCAGACCAAGGCAGCAGTATGTCAGAACGTGTAACGTTGCCATGCGCCGCTGTCCACTCCGGGGGAGTGCCGCACCATTCACAGGTGTGTGTTTACCCGCGTTGTTGCCCGCTCATGTATTCGGAGTCCAGGCGAATGCAGCCATGTCCACTGTCGTCGTGGGAGATGTGACCAGAACCTCAAGTTCCAACAAGGTGTCGGGACATGTGCAATGTGTTCCAAACTGTTGTGTCTGCAGGTACGTAGTTACACGTCCATGAAAGCTAGTACAGCTTCGTAGGCAATCATTTCCAACATGAGGTCGTTGTTGACTTCATCGAACAGGACGGCGAGGCTAACCATTAGCAGGTCCGGACAGATGTGCTGCGTCCACCCCCTTTCACCAATTAGCACTACAGCCCAATAGGGGAGCGGCTCAATTTGGTCACTGCACACGAGGAGTTCTGCAATCTCCCAGGTCCAGCTGCCAGCATATATGCCAAGTATCCAGGCATCCCATAGATGGGTGTCACAGTGACACTCATGGTCGTGGGCCAACAGGGGGCACACACACATGTCGAAATCCAGTTTGGCTACTGTCCTGTTGGATAGGCAGACATCCATGGACCACTCGAATATGCACGAGCGACAATGTAACACAGGCTGCACGCAGGTGATGTTGGAAAGGCGGAAGCTTAGCCGGTAACTGATCCGCAGCACTACCAATGGCAGTGCCCCCAGTAAATGCAGCATACGTGCATGGTACAGTTCCACGTGACAGGGGTTGTGCATGTGTCCGGGATGGTCTGCCATTGCGTTAGCGGCTCTGGTTGAAGCAGCACTGTTCTGACCTGCGCCAGTTCTGTGGATGAAATGCCACAGCTCGGATCAATGAGTTGTTGAAGTGTGCAACGGTTGTACGCCTGGGATGGTGTGGGAGTAAGTGTGAAGGCCATTCCATGCAAGATAACTCAGAGCAAGGACTTCTGTGTGTGGGGTGTGTATACGTTGGTCTGTCGTCGGGCTGTGCATAGTGTGGGAGTCGTCCTCAACTGCTATTGTATCTGTCAGGGGGTGCCGGGCACATGCAATTCCGAGGTCGGATGTGCAGATGTGCTTCCGCCTGATAGTTCAGACAAAGGAGCTTTCATCCCTAATGTCAGTTTGTCATCTGCTTGCATTCATGAAGTGTGATGTGGCTTGTTGGGTGTGGGGTGGGATGTGTGCGACTTTGGGATTCATGTTTGTCATGACTTGCATGTGGCAAATGAGCGGCATCACTTTGTGTTACGTTGCCTCACAGCAGCTCCTCCCTCCCCCGAGCCTATTTACTTGTGTGCGCTGCGCGGTTGCATCACTTGCACTCCAATGGCACACCATTGCCATGCCTGTCTGCGCATGTCCACAAGCCTGACAACGACACTGTGATGTTGGCCAGCTGCTCCTCCCTCCCCCGAGCCTATTTACTTGTGTGCGCTGCGCGGTTGCATCACTTGCACTCCAACGGCACACCATTGTCATGCCTGTCTGCGCATGTCCACAAGTGTGGAGAAGTGTGGCTCAATGGTTAGAGCGGCAGACCCTGATGCAGAGATCTGGCCCGGGACCAGGGTTCAATTCCCGCCTCGGCGGGTCTTGGGCTCAATTTCCTCGGACCTGTTAATTCTCGCCTCGGTGCCTATTCTAATCATGGGTCCCACTCTGCAACTCTGGGCAATAGCTTGCTTAATCTCCACAACGGCCCCAACAGCGCTGGGATGCCTGGCTTCACCCTGGGGGTGCCCAGGAGTGGACATTTCACAGGGAAAAGCCAGGAAGGGTTCCACAGTGGTATGCGTACAGCGCCTGGACACCCCTTTGGGGGTATGGGTGCGCTTTACAAGTACAAATTTCATTTCAAGCCTGACAATGACACTGTGATGTTGGCCATTGAAGGTGGGCGACCACGTGAGTGTAGGCCTGTGGTAAGGATAGTGCGGACACAGATGTAGAGTTCATGCCTGGCTGAACTTGCGCTGTGACTTAGGCTAGGCATTTGGCTCATGCTGCGGCAATGCAGATACATGCAACACTTGGCATGTATGAGCCAAGACCCCGAGCGGTCTTGCGCTCCTTCATTTCTCCGTTTGTGCGAGACCGCCCTCCGGGTGCATGCTACATTGCAACATTGTCAATTGCGGGCCGGGTGGTGCCGACACTACAACAGAGACACACGCATTGGTGACTTCCTTGTCCAGGCCAGAACTGAACCACGCCCTGAGCTTCGGGCTAATTCTACACACCCCTGCGTTGGACTGACGTACGCCGGCCCAGCCCACTCCGCTTACGCTTACAGGGACGACGACAAAGCTACATGTCCAAGGTCTTACCCACTGCCTGAGGTGACATGCTTCCGTCTGCTGTCCACAGCACGATGTGATGTGGTAGGGCCAGAGGCCATCACGCATACATAATGACCACACGGACACACTTAGATAGATAGAGGAACTGGCTACGGGCACGTGCGCCTGGCCCCTTTTTATTACCAGGGTCACATGTCCAGTGATGCCTGTGCTGGATGGGTTTGGGGTGAGTGTAAGCCAGCCCTCAGGGAGTGGTTGGTGCTGGCAACAACTAGAACAGTGATCATCGGATCACACACACAGAGTCACTCATGAAGGGTCCATGACTTGCAGTGCACTGAGGTAGGGGCACCAGAACTGGACTCACACACATATGATTACATCATAAAGGGTCCATGACTTGAGCTACACTGAGTTCGTGGCACCGGAAGCGCTCGGCGGGTGCGCGGCCTGCGATGATGCGTCGTCCGGGCGGGCCGCCCTGGAAGCAATGTCTGTTGCCTACTGGACTGCGCCAGGAATAAATGTAGACTCAATTTGAATTGTGAGCCCTGCTGACCGCAGTGTATGCCGGAGGCAGCGGTCAGAAAGGGCCCACAGCCACGTGACGATGACTTGTGGTGCACTGGGTTAGTGACACCTGGAGCGCTCGGCGGGTGCGCGGCCTGCGATGATGCGTCGTCCGGGTGGGCCGCCCTGGAAGCAATGTCTGTTGCCTACTGGACTCTGCCATAAATGAATCAAGACTGAAATTGACTTGGGGGACCTGCTGACCGCAGTGTAGGCCGGAGGCAGCGGTCAGAAAGGGCCCACGGCCACGTGGCATCGACTTGTGTTACACAGGGTCAGTGGCACCTGGAGCGCTCAGCAGGTGCACAGCCAACGATGATGCGTCGTCCGGGCGGGCCGCTCTGGGAGCAATGTTTTTTTGCCTACTGAATTCTGCCTCAATATTGCCACGTGTCGTCGACTTGTGTTGCACAGGGTCAGTGGCACCTGGAGCGCTCAGCAGGTGCACAGCCAATGATGATACGGGCCGCACTGGGGGCAATGTCTGTTGACTAGTGGTTTCCTCCATTAACAGAAATGTGTCACGATTTGAATTGTGGGACCTGCTGGCCGCAGTGTAGGACTAAGGCAGTATCCGGCACACACATGACTCCATGTTGCTGTGCCGCTGGATGCGCTGGGGGCCTGTGTCGCGGAGTCTGGAGGTCACGGCGGCAGACTCATGGCAGGGTGAGGTGCGCCGCCCTGGCAGACGTGTTGCCCATCACGGAAGAGAACCACGCCCAGAGCCCCGGCCTTTTTATCCGCACTCCTACGCTGGAGTGGCGTACGCCGGCCCAGCCCACTGCGCTTACGCTTACAGGGGGGGACGGCACAGCCACATGTCCAAGGTCTTTCCCACTGCCTGAGGTAACATGTTTGCGTCCACTGTCCACAATACTACAAACCCCAGCAGTATATGTCCACATGGACATGTCTGTGCTCTGCATTCTGTGGTCTGTCCAGCACATCACCGCCACACTTGGCATTGTGTACATTCTTCTTCATGGGTGAGTTGCCTCCTTCACACATACTTGGTTCCCACCTCTCCCCACATTCTGCACTTGTGTGGCTGAGCGGCCATGCCGTTTTCGGAAGGTCCGCTGTCTTGTCCTACGCTGCCTCGGTGCTAGTCCGGGGGAGTTCCGGTGTGGGGGGTTCCTGGGGTGGTGGCGGTGGGTGTTGTGGCCCTCTTGGGTCTCCGAGCTGCATGTTCATTGGCTCCATGGCATCTGTGGGTCTTCAGATGTGGCTCTGGGCTGGGCTCCCTTTCATACTGCAGGTAGTCGTCCTGCTTAGCACCAGCAAAAGGCAGGTGTTAAATCCCTGCAGCTAACGCGCCTTATCGCCTGTTCTTGGTTCGCATCGCAGATCTGACTGGTCGTTGAGAATCGCGCAAAGTGGTGTTTTTGTGTGTTTTTGCACGGGAACGCCTACTCTGCATATCATTAGCGTTAGTTGTCGCACTCCTCCGTGGCGATGTTTTTTGCGGTAGCTATCGCAGGGAAACTGGCGATGTCGGAAGTTTGCACCAGCTTGTGAATAGGGCAAAAAATCTATCGCCACTTTTGCGGCGCTAAAGTGCCGATAAATCAGCGATAAGTCCTTGAGAATATGCCCCTTAGATCACTGATCTTCAGAGCTGGGATGACTGGCAGGTCGAGACTCTTGTTAGCCTCCACTGTGCCTAACTTTTACCAAAAAGTTGGGCCTTTTTAAAACTTTGAAAAACCGTTTAAACAGTTTCCTAACTTTCTAAGGGGCATATTAACAACGGCCAGCGATAATTATCGCTGGCCGTGCTTAGCGATAATTATATTATCGCAGGCTATCTCTGGTATTTATCGCCCTGGTAGCGCGTTATTAACAACGCGTTACTCCAGGGCGATAAAGATTCCAGAAATAGCGAGGTTATCGCCCTTTTGCAGGGAAAATCGCTGGTTTTCCAGCGATGTTCCCTGCAAAAGGGCGATAACCTTGCTGATACGACCCACAGGGTCGTATCAGCATAATCCACCCCCTATGTTAGGGATGGCTAAGTCAGGATTTTAGCAGACGTTAGGTTTTGGCAAAAACGGCCGTTTTCGCCAAAATCTAATGTGTGCTAAAATCATGTGGGCTGCCTTGTAAATATCGCGATGTAAACATCAGCGATATTTGCAAGGTAGCCCATCTTGGGTACGCCTAGTAACGCCCACTTTGCATCTCATTGGAGATGCAAAGTGAGGCGTTAGAAAAGGGTGCTAACATGCAATTATGCATGTTAGCACCCTCTTGTAAATAGGGCGCTGGTTTTATCTCCGCTTTTTTGGCTTTGTAAGCCAAAAAAGCGGAGATAAAGCCCTTGTAAATATGCCCCACAGTCTTTTTTACTTTACTTTTGGAATGGGGGTCCCCACAGGGCCCTAAGATTTTAATTAAAAGTTTTTGAAAAAAATTAAACAAAATAACTTTTGAGTCTAAACTCAGTAGTGGCTTTCTTTTTTTTTGTAACATCTTTTTATTAGGCACTTGGTAAATCAAAACAGGTATGTATACCACAATAATCACGCATAGGTACAACAAGTGTAAACAATACTCTCCAATCTCCCTAGTCCCCAGATTATGTTACAAAATACTCCTAGCCTAGTGGAGATCAGATGTCGGATAAGTGATATCTTCAGACCTGGAGGACAGCCCCACGGGGCGGCTCACAGCTTACCTCTGTAAACATTACATTTGCCCTAGATTTTTTCCCACTTTTTAGGGCAAGCCCTGCTTTCATACACCACCCTCTCTTCAACCATGCACCAATCCATGTCTCTTTTCGAGTCTCTGAGGCACGGTGCATTTTCTGCCCCCCAGTGGAGAAGTGTGGCTCAATGGTTAGAGCGGCAGACCCTGATGCAGAGATCTGGCCCGGGACCAGGGTTCAATTCCCGCCTCGGCGGGTCTTGGGCTCAATTTCCTCGGACCTGATAATTCTCGCCTCGGTGCCTATTCTAATCATGGGTCCCACTCTGCAACTCTGGGCAATAGCTTGCTTAATCTCCACAACGGCCCCAACAGCGCTGGGATGCCTGGCTTCACCTTGGAGGTGCCCAGGAGTGGACATTTCACAGGGAGAAGCCAGGAAGGGTTCCACAGCAGTATGCGTACAGCGCCGGGACACCCCTTTGGGGGTATAAGTGCGCTTTACAAGTACAAATTTCATTTCATTTCATTTCATTGACAGGCTATGTTTCGTTTGTCGATCACCATTCCTAGGGTCACCCATGTTTGCTCAATACGATTCAAGTTCGTGGCATCCCAGATGTTAAGTAGACACCACATGGCAGAAGGTGTCAAATCACTCCCACACACCCCACTCATACAAGTTATTACAGATTCCTAGTAGTTCTGAACCACTGGGCACTCTTAGATGATATGGAAAAAAGACCCCTCACACCCACATTGCCTACGACAAGTTGAATCAAGTGTTCTACCTATCTTTACCATGGTGGTGCAGGACAAATAGGATCTGTGGAGTATTTTAAGCTGCCACTTCTTTGGGGGAGGCAGGGCCTCCGGCCACTCTACATCAGCTAGGCCACCTAGATCTACGTCCCAGCGCTGGTGTAAGGGGAGGAGTGTGTCTGGGAAGTTGTTATTGAGGGAGATCGCCCTTTGGCTCATGTTATCATCTAACAATCTGTCTTCTAATGGTGATGAATCCTGAAGAACCTCTCCCCGGTGGATCGTCGCAAGGAGTGCATGATGAACTTGCACATAGCAGAAGGTCTCTGCAGTCACCAATTCGTATTCTATTTGTAGGTCAGTGAATGGGACCACTCTACCTTTGGACGAAAGATCTCCCACTTTAGAAATACCAATTAGGTCCCATTTATCGAATCCTGGTCTGTCTCTCAGTATAACTAATCTCTCAGAATCCCAAAGTGGAGTGGCCTGGGTAATTTTGCCTTCCCAACCCAATTCTTTGAGTGCTGTATGCCAAATTTGGATTGTAAGGGCAGACGGACCTATAAGGGTCAGTCGTTTTGGATGAGTATAAAGTGCAAGCAGGTATCTTCCCGGGTGCAAAATATGGTGGTCCAAAAAAGGAGACAAAAGTACAAAACAAAAAGCTTAAAGTCACAGTTTAGCAAAGGTTCTAGAATGAAAAGGTCCTCCTTACCCAGAAAAAAATGTATTACTAAATTCAGTGCTAGTGCTACATATGCCTTATTACAAAAGGGACAGATCTCTAACAGATGGTTCCAAGCTGATGACAGAGATCCAGTTAACAAATTCATACTTCTACAGTCCTGTAACCAGATCAGTAGAAAACCACTTCAGACATGCTGAGACATTACCACTTACGGCTTCAGGCCTTGCACAAATCAACATGATGAATAATCATAATAAAGAAACCAGCATCCGCTGGGAGAGCTATTGGCTATGGCATTGTATTTTAGCCATGTTGTACACCAGTGTGGCTGCTGTTCAGCATGGCTAAACGCTAGTGGTGTGGTCTGGGGTGGGGTAGATTGGGGTAGAGTGGAAAGGGGTAGATTGGAGTAGCACAGAGTGGGGTAGACTTGGTCAGCGTAGAGGGGATATGTTGGTTTGGAGTAGCACAGAGTGAGGTAAATTGGGGTTGCATGGAGTGGGGTAGATTGGTTTCGAGTGTCATGGGTAGATTGGTTTAAAGTCGAGTGAGCTAGACTGGAATGGGTTAGATTGTAGTGGTATAGAGTGAGGTAAATTGAATGGAGAAGCGTGGGGCAGATTGAGTGGGGTAGACTTGAGTGGGGTAGATTGGAGTGGAGTGGGGTAGATTGGAGTGAATTGGGGTAGATTGGAGAGAAGTGGGATAGATCTCGATAAAGTGGGTTAGATAGGTGTAGATTTGAGTCGATTGCGGTGGATAGGAGTGCGGTAGATTGGGATAGAGTGGAGTGAGGTATATTGGGGTAGATTGGGAAATAGAAGAGTGGGGTGGAGTGGAGTACTTGGAGTGGGGTAGATTGAGTGGATTAGAGAAGGGTATATTGGAATGAGTGGGGTAGATTTGAGTGGAGTGCGGTACTTGGAGTGGGGTAGATAGGGTGGATTAGACTAGAGTAGGGTAGATTGGGCTAGATTGGAGTGGGATAGTTTGAAGTGGAGTGGAGTAGGATAGGTTGGAGTGGGGTGGGGTGGAGTAAACTGGAGTGAAGTAGATTGGAGTGGAGAAGATTGAGCTAGACTGGAGTGGGGTAGACTGGGGTGGAGTGGGTTAGATTGGAGTGTGGTAGATTAGAGTGGGATAGATTGGAGTGAAGCAGAGTTGGGTAGAAAGGAGCATGGTAGATTGTGGTAGAGTGGAGTAGAGTGCAATAGAGTGAGTAGATTGGAGTAGGGTAGAGTGGAGTCAGGTAGATTGGATTGAGTAGAGTGTGGTAGATTGGAGTGGAGTAGAGTGTGGTGCAGATTAGGGTGGAGTGGGGTCCATTGGAGTGGAGTAGATTGGGTAGATTTGAGTATGATAGATTGGAATGGAGTGGAATAGATTGTAGTGCAGCGGAGTGGGGTATATTGGAGTGGAGTGGGGTAAATTGGAGTGGAGTTGGGTAGATTGGAGTGGAGTATGATGGAGTGGAGGGGTATGGAGTGGAGTTACGAGCCGTGTCATAGAGTGTTTTGCAGTGGAGTGTCATGGAGTGGGGTCGGTGGAGTGGCATGGCATAGAGTGAAGGGCATAGAGTGGTGAAGAGTGTTGTAGAGTGAAGTGGTGTAGAGTGAAGTAAGCATGGTGTGATAGTACACTGCCATTACAGACAAAACATTTCAAATTGAAAATGGCCATTACATTTGCATAGACATACAGTTGTACTGCACACAAAGGATAATGTGTGGAAATGTCATCACTTAGTGTATTGATGTGTTTTGATTGTATTAAAATATTTGTTTCCACCACACTTCAGAAATTCCATTCTGACGTATTCTGAAATATCAGCACAGTTCATTTTTGTTGTGTGCTAAAAAAGATAACTTGTTATCTCACATGGGTACTCAGCAAGATGGATTGTCACATAAATTCTCTCACTTTGAAGTCCACGAAAGAAAAGTAAACATCAGGCCCCCTCGGAATATAAAGCCTGACATTTGACCTTTATCTTTGGATGCACAGCAAATGAGACAAAATAATAGCAAGATTTAAAGACCTGTTCACAGATAGCGAATAGTGGAGAGAATACAGTATACAAGGAATGCTCATGGGAGAGGCGAAGTCAAGCTGGACAGACTAAACAAGCAAACGACTGAGCCAGCAAGGAAAGATGCACTCTGTAGAGTGGCTCAACAAAACGAAAAAATAGATCTCAAAAGTGCAAGAAGTGTAAGGACACAAGTACTTGAGCCTTGCTCTAGGGGTGGGTCACATGCAAGTAGAGGGAAGTGCCGAATGCAGAGCTGGCCAGCAGGAAGCAACCAATTAAGAGTGGCTTTGAAGCCCACCAAGGGTAATTAATATGAGGGCTCCAAGCCCACTGACAGTAAACAAAATGCCTTGAAGAAACAGCGCATGCGCTGTCTATGCAAGACTTAAATAGATCTCAAAAGTGCAAGAAGTGGAAGGACACAAGTACTTGAGCCTTGCTCTGGTGTGGATCACATGCAAGAAGAGGGAAGTGCTGAATGCAGAGCTGGCCAGCAGGAAGCAACCAATCAAGAGTGGGTTTGAAACCCACGAAGGGTAATAAATGTGAGGGTTCCAAGCCCATTAAATAGTAAACAAAATGTCTTGAAGAAACAGTGCATGTGCTGTCTATGCGAGACCTAAAAGGGACCTTTCCTACACCACTTCCCGGGCAGTCTTTGGTTTCGCGAGAAAATCCCCCGGCAGACCAATCCCCAGGCTGACATTTGTTTAGTAAGACCATCACCTGGCAGACCATTCCCCAGCCAGACATTTGTTTGGTGAGGCAATCCACCAGCAGACCATTTCCCAGGCAGACCTTTGGTTGGTGAGGCTAACCCCAGCCAGACCATTCCCCAGCCAGACCTTTGTTTAGTGAGACTATCCCCTGGAAGACCATTATCCAGACAGACCTTTGCTTAGCGAGACTATCCCCAGCAGACCATTTCCATGGCAGACCTTTGTTTAATGAGACTATCCACCGGCAGACCACTCCCCGGGCAGACCTTGCTTTAGTTAGACTATTCTCCAGCAGACCATTCCCCGGGCAGAGATTTCTTTAGTGAGACTATTCCTTGGAAAGTCCATTCCCAGGCAGACCTTTGTTAAGTGAGACTATCCCCTGGAAGACCATTTCTCAGGCAGAACTTTGTTAAGTGATACTTTCCCCCAGCAGACTTTTTTTAGTGAGACTATCCCCTGGAAGACCATTTTCCCGGCAGACCTTTGGTTAATGAGACTATCCCCTGACAGACCATTCCCCGGCCAGACCTTTGTTTGGTGATGCAATCCACTGGCAGACCATTCCATGCATGCGTGCATGTGTCAGCAAGCACAAGCGATGACTGATCACCTGCGTGCCTGCACGTGTCAGCAAGCACAAGCGATGCCTGATCACCTGCATGCCCGCGTGTGTCAGCAAGCGCAATCGATGACTGATCACCTGCATGCCTGCACGTGTCAGCAAGCGCAAGCGATGACTCATCACCTGCATGCCTGCAAGTGTCAGCAAGCACAAGCGGTGTCTGATCACTTGCATGCCTGCACGTGTCAGCAAGTGCAACCGAAGTCTGATCACCTGCATGCCAGCACATGGATGACTGATCACCTGCATGCCTGCACGTGTCAGCATATGCAAAAGAAACAGTTGATGGACGGAATGCTGGACAATGCAAACATTCACCCCCATTCACAAGGATCTGGGTTAAATCCATCATTCTTTTGCTCACCACACCACCCCAGTTTGGACCCAGCCATATGCAAATCAGTTTTGACCCTGTTCCTTGTGGGAACAGTCCAGCCCGAACTGCCAAGCCAGGTCCTCGCTGGACCGGAAACAAGCATCCTGGTACCGGTTTCAGGGCAGCAACCTTCATCAGCCAGGCTACCTTGAATCCAGTGGTGTAGTGAGCACATGCAAATCAGTTTTGACCCTGTTCCTTGTGGGAACAGTCCAGCCCGAACTGCCAAGCCAGGTCCTCCCTGGACCGGAAACAAGCATCCTGGGACCGGTTTCAGGGCAGCAACCTTCATCAGCCAGGCTACCTTGAATCCAGTGGTGTAGTGAGCACGGGACCCACGTCTGGGCATACCTTTCCCACTTAGGGCGACATATGCAAAAGAAACAGTTGATGGACGGAATGCTGGACAATGCAAACATTCACCCCCAGTCACAAGGATCTGGGTTAAATCCATCATTCTTTTGCTCACCACACAACCCCAGTTGGGACCCAGCCATATGCAAATCAGTCTTGACCCTGTTCCTTGTGGGAACAGTCCAGCCCGAACTGCCAAGCCAGGTCCTCCCTGGACCGGAAACAAGCATCCTGGGACCGGTTTCAGGGCATCACCCTTCATCAGCCAGGATAGCTTGAATCCAGTGGTGTAGTGAGCACGGGACCCACGTCTGGGCATACCCTTCCCACTTAGGGCGACATATGCAAAAGAAAAAGTTGATGAACGGAATGCTGGACAATGCAAACATTCACCCCCAGTCACAAGGATCTGGGTTAAATCCATCATTCTTTTGCTCACCACACCACACCACCCCAGTTTGGACCCAGACATATGCAAATCAGTCTTGACCCTGTTCCTTGTGGGAACAGTCCAGCCCGAACTGCCAAGCCAGGTCCTCCCTGGACTGGAAACAAGCATCCTGGGACCGGTTTCAGGGCATCACCCTTCATCAGCCAGGCTAGCTTGAATCCAGTGGTGTAGTGCGCACGGGACCCACGTCTGGGCATACCCTTCCCACTTAGGGCCACATATGCAAAAGAAACGGTTGGTGGACGGAATGCTGGACAATGCAAACATTCACCCCCAGTCACAAGGATCTGGGTCAAATCCATTATTCTTTTGCTCACCACACCACCCCAGTTTGGACACAGCCATATGCAAATCAGTCTTGACCCTGTTCCTTGTGGGAACAGTCCAGCCTGAACTGCCAAGCCAGGTCCTCCCTGGACCGGAAACAAGCATCCTGGGACCGGTTTCAGGGCATCACCCTTCATCAGCCAGGCTAGCTTGAATCCAGTGGTGCAGTGAGCACGGGACCCACGTCTGGGAATTCCCTTCCCACTTAGGGCGATATATGCAAAAGAAACAGTTGATGGGCAGAATGCTGGACAATGCAAACATTCACCCCCAGTCACAAGGAACTGGGTCAAATCCATCATTCTTTTGCTCACCACACCACCCCAGTTTGGACCCAGACATATGCAAATCAGTCTTGACCCTGTTCCTTGTGGGAACAGTCCAGCCCAAACTGCAAAGCCAGGTCCTCCCTGGACCGGAAACAAGCATCATGGGACCGGTTTCAGGGCATCACCCTTCATCAGCCAGGCCAGCTTGAATCCAGTAGTGTAGTGATCACGGGACCCACGTCTGGGCATACCCTTCCCACTTAGGGCGACATATGCAAAAGAAACGGTTGATGGACGGAATGCTGGACAATGCAAACATTCACCCCCAGTCACAAGGATCTGGGTCAAATCCATCATTCTTTTGCTCACCACACCACCCCAGTTTGGACCCAGCCATATTCAAATCAGTCTTGACCCTGTTCCTTGTGGGAACAGTCCAGCCCGAACTGCCAAGTCAGGTCCTCCCTGGACCGGAAACAAGCATCCTGGGACCAGTTTCAGGGCATCACCCTTCATCAGCCAGGCTAGCTTGAATCCAGTGGTGTAGTGAGCACAGGACCCACGTCTGGGCATACCCTTCCCACTTAGGGCGACATATGCAAAAGAAACAGTTGATGGACAGAATGCTGGACAAAGCAAACATTCACCCCCAGTCACAAGGATCTGGGTTAAATCCATCATTCTTTTGCTCACCACACCATCCCAGTTTGGACCCAGCCATATGCAAATCAGTCTTGACCCTGTTGCTTGTGGGAACAGTCCAGCCCGAACTGCCAAGCCAGGTCCTCCCTGGACCGGAAACAAGCATCCTGGGACCGGTTTCAGGGCATCACCCTTCATCAGCCAGTCTAGCTTGAATCCAGTGGTGTAGTGAGCACGGGACCCACGTCTGGGCATACCCTTCCCACTCAGGGCGACATATGCAAAAGAAACAGTTGATGGACGGAATGCTGGACAATGCAAACATTCACCCCAAGTCACAAGGATCTGGGTTAAATCCATCATTATTTTGCTCACCACACCACCCCAGTTTGGACCCAGCCATATGCAAATCAGTCTTGACCCTGTTCCTTGTGGGAACAGTCCAGCCCGAACTGCCAAGCCAGGTCCTCCCTGGACCGGAAACAAGCATCCTGGGACCGGTTTCAGGGCATCACCCTTCATCAGCCAGACTAGCTTGAATCCAGTGGTGTAGTCAGCACGGGACCCACGTCTGGGCATACCCTTCCCACTTAGGGCGACATATGCAAAAGAAACAGTTGATGGACGGAATGCTGGACAACGCAAACATTCATCCCCCAGTCACAAGGATCTGGGTTAAATCCATCATTCTTTTGCTCACCACACCACCCCAGTTTGGACCCAGCCATATGCAAATCAGTCTTGACCCTGTTCCTTGTGGGAACAGTCCAGCCCGAACTGTCAAGCCAGGTCCTCCCTGGTCCGGAAACAGGCATCCTGGGACCGGTTTCAGGGCATCACCCTTCATCAGCCAGGCTAGCTTGAATCCAGTGGTGTAGTGAGCACGAGACCCACGTCTGGGCATACCCTTCCCACTTTGGGCGACATATGCAAAAGAAACAGTTGATGGACGGAATGCTGGACAATGCAAACATTCACCCCCAGTCACAAGGATCTGGGTTAAATCCATCATTCTTTTGCTCACCACACCACCCCAGTTTGGACCCAGCCATATGCAAATCAGTCTTGACCCTGTTCCTTGTGGGAACAGTCCAGCCCGAACTGCCAAGCCAGGTCCTCCCTGGACCGGAAACAAGCATCCTGGGACCGGTTTCAGGGCATCACCCTCCATCAGCCAGGCTAGCTTGAACCCAGTGGTGTAGTGAGCACGGGACCCACGTCTGGGCGTACCCTTCCCACTTAGGGCGACATATGCAAACGAAACAGTTGATGGACGGAATGCTGGACAATGCAAACATTCACCCCCAGTCACAAGGATCTGGGTTAAATCCATCATTCTTTTGCTCACCACACCAACCCAGTTTGCTGCACGTGTCAGCAAGCACAAGCGAAGTCTGATCACCTGCATTCCTGCACGTGTCAGCACGTGATGACTGATCACCTGCATGCCTGCACGTGTCAGCAAGTACAGGCGATGACTGATCACCTGCATGCATGCACGTGTCATCAAGTACAAGCGATGATCGATCACCTGCATGCCTGCACATGTCAGCAAGCACAAGCGATGCCCGATCACCTGCATGCCTGCGCGTTTCAGCAAGCGAAGTCTGATCACCTGCATACCTGCATGTGTCATCAAGCGCAAGCGATGACGGATCACCTGCATGCCTGCATATGTCAGCAAGCACAAGCGAAGTCTGATCACCTGCATGCCTGCACGTGGATGACTGATCACCTGCATGCCTGCACGTGTCCGCAAGCGAAGTCTGATCACCTGCATGCCTGCACGTGTCAGCAAGCGCAAGCGAAGTCTGATCACCTGCATGCCTGCACGTGGATGACTGATCACCTGCATGCCTGCACGTGTCAGCAAGCACAAGCGAAGTCTGATCACCTGCATGCCTGCACATGTCAGCAAGCACAAGCGAAGTCTGATCGCCTGCATGCCTGCACGTGGATGACTGATCACCTGCATGCCTGCACGTGTCAGCAAGTACGAGTGACTACTTCTCAGGGCCCTTGGAGAAATGTACGCTATATAGGTACTGAGAAAAATAACATTCTATACGGGAGACATTATGACTAGGATGGTGTTGAAAATTATTGTGGTTATTATTATTATTATTAATATTAATATGATGAATGTGATTATTATTATTAATATTATGACGATTACTAATATTGCAACTGTTATTGTTATGGATCATGTTAATAATAATTATTATGGATCATGTTAATAATAATAATAATTATTAACATTATTATTCATACTGTTGTTGTTATTGATCATGTTAATAATAAATATTATTATTATTATTGTTATTATTAACCCCTTAACTACTGCCTCCTCCCTTTCCCCCAGTGCTGAGCCCTTTTCTAGCTATTTGGGATAGTTCGCGCTTAGGCCTTTATAACTTTTTGCCCACATAAGGTATCCACCCCAGATTTGTGCCCTTATTTCCAACATCCTGGCTAAAGGTACTCAGAGTTTGTCGATTCCCCTGGAGGGGACCGAGAAAATAACCAACATATAGCACAATTGTGAGTTTTTCGGGGAAAATTGGAAAACAGTGCTCTGGATAAAACTGTCTGATTTATTTCATAAAAATGGCATCAACTAATGGTTTGCTGTGCTAAAGTCACCAACATCCCAGCTTTCAGGAACATGCAGAGCTGAATCAAAAAGCAATTGGTTTGTGTAAAATACAATCATTTTCTGCCTTGACCATGATAAAGTGCGGACGTATTTGTGTAAGTCACCTTGAATCATGAAGGATATTAATTAAAATGATACAATACACCTCCCGTCCCGCCTTTTTCTTAGGATATGATCATATGAGGTCTCTTAAAATGCCTGAGGATTTTAAATTAAGTCTCTCCGAATTAGTACAAAGTTGCTGGGTTAACTCTGCCCATCTCTTTTTGTAAGCTATAATGTTCTAGTAGCCTTACAGCAGGAAATCTCTGAAGATTCAGATGTTACGTAGTGTTCATCAGGCTCTTTGCACTCAATAACCGATCCACTTTGAGGAAGAATTTTATAAAGGCTGCTGTTATTTGAGGAGTCTCCCCTTTCATGCAAATAAGTAAGGCATGCCTACATGTTCTAATGCCATGCAAATTAAAAATTATTTTCAGCAAAATATTTCGTTCCGTTATTAAAATTGGGCATATTGATAAAATTTGTGACAGACATTCTTCATGCAATTGACATAGTCTGCACTTTGTATCTTGTAGTTTTGGTTGCCATTTAGGAATATATTCTAATGTTTGCCATAAGCCGAATCGCAGGTGAAGTAACTTGTTTTTGTAAAAAGATCTCAGTAATGTTGTAAAATTTTTCTGTGGGCAAAGTTGTCTATAAGTATAAATCGTTGTCCAGGCATGACTTCTTTTACTAAACTCCTCTTTATCTTCGTGCCAAGACAGCCTCCTTATTCGTTTATTAATTACTTTCTTAAAGGAGTTGTGAGGTAGTCCCGAATACCATAATTCTTTTGCTTTCAGATCTTTTAATGCTGCGTCAAAAGCTCGTGCCCAGTTGTTCAGGTTTTGATGTGTGTTGTTTTAGATTTCTTCCCATAGCAAAGCACACAGTGTAGTTTCGCCAGAGGTCCTTATTAATGACATATATTTGATCAGTGAGCCTGTTTGTGTTAATTTTGGATTTGTCGGCCCAAATTCTAGTTGGACCTGAGAAGGTGATACGCTCTGAGGAAGCTGGAACAAAAGTCTGAAAACCTTATTTTGTGCAGAGTTGAGAAAGGTCCCGAACTTGTTTGGGAATGCTACAGAACCACAACTGATAGTTGAAATAAACTAGGCTTTTATTGCAGCGAGTAATGACTGAAAGGTTGGGCTTTGCAATTTTCGATGCATTCTCTGGAACGCTGAGATTAGGGAGGCGATTCTTGGTTTCAGTGAATTCTGATGCAATTGACGTGTTAGCTGATCTTGTAGCTAAACGCAAAGATATTTATATGACGTACCTCAGAGAATTGACTTCCCACCCAGCGACCAGCTAACCTTCTTGCTTATTTGCCTGCCAAAATTTACTACCTGTGTTTTTGTAAAGTTAATTGCCATTTCATTTTCGATACAGTAGCGGTTTAGATGGTTAAGTAACCTTTGTAGGCCTATCCCAGTTAGGTTCAACAGAACTAAATCATCAGCATATTGTAATGACGTCACTTTTCTGGCTGCTAGACTTGGCGGGTGAGAATTGGCTGTGTCTAAATAAGAGCTGAGATCCGCCAAAAAATGATTAAAAAAATTGGCACCAGGACGCAGCCTTACTTCAGGCCTCTCTTTATTAAGATTTTATCTGTCAGGCCATTGTTTTGTCCAAGTTTAACCTGGGCCCAATTATTAGTTTAAAAAGCTGAATTGTGTGCAGTAAACGTTTGGGAATATTCCAATGAAACAACTTTTTCCATAGTAGATTACAGTTGACATGATCGAAAGCTTTAGAGAAATCCACAAAACAGGTCTATAAAAGTTGTTTTTTTGACACACATTTGCCCATGATCATATTAAGTGCAACCAAGTTGTCTACCGTACTGGATTTCGGTCTTAACCCTGTCTGGTTGAATGGGATTAGATTTTTCCTTTCAGCCCATTCTTCAAGGTCAGCCAATATAAGCCCTACAAATATTTTAGAATTTGTGTCCATAGGAGCAATCACACAATAGTTATCTGGAGAGGCCCTTCTTATATGTTGGCTGAAAAATGGATCCATACCATGTATTGGGGATTACTTCTGTAGCTAGACAGTAGTTAAACAAGACTCACGATCTTCTTTATATATGGCCCCTGGAAGGCCATTTGGGCCATGCACACCATTACCCCTGCTTTTCCCAATCCTTTTTATAATTTTACTTTGTTGAAAGGTGAGCGGTGTTTCACATTGAATTTTGGTGTTGTTTAGTAGATGCGCGTCTTGTGTGTCATATAAGGAACCTATGTGTGCCTTCCATGCTTCTTCTGTGACGTTATTTCCAACTGACCCCGCACAGGGTCTGTCTAGATGGTTTTGGTGACATCATTCAACCTTCTTTTGTACACATTGCTCTATAAACAGGTATAGAATTAGAGCTATGAAGGTAAGTGCAAAATTGCTCAGAATAATATGAAGCATCATTACTGTTATCATACATACAGCCCCCATCGGTAAAGCAATCTTGTCTTATGTGCAGCATTGACCCTATACCATACACTTCATGGGTAGCTGAGTTTATGTTGCCTATGAACCACAAATGAAAGGGTAACCCATCCTGCACACAGTATTTACCTGTATCAAGTCACTGAACCTACATTGAGAAGTGAAGTGGATATAAGTAGAAAAGTGGGTATTGTTAACACTGTTTACTCTATGGAGAGAGTTTACTCTGTACCACACTGTTTGGAGACAGTGAAACTCTTTTGAGAAATACCCCACAGAATATTAAAAATGATCTACTAAGAACAGTGTACATTCTATGCAAAACATGTCCAAAGATGCTGAAGCCAATACTACCTGCATCCTTCATACTGTGGTGAAAACTTTACAGATAGCCCATTTTCTGAGGCAAAGTAAGCACATGATCATAGGTTACTACCAGGTGGACATAGTCTTCTATGTTATGTAGAAATTGTCATGCTGTGATGATTCTGTTTAATAACTCAAGGCTGCTAACAATACTTAATATATTTTACATACAATCTTTGCCCTGTTAGAAACTTTTGCTGCATAACCAAACGCTTGTGTGGAATATGCTGAAAAGAAGTTAACTGTGACCTGAAAAACAGAGTTAGTCTTCAGTACAAAGATTTATAACATGTTCAATACCTCTACAAACCAAAAATGCATTAGGAGTTCATGCGCTTGGTAAACACTCACACCCAATAGCTCGACAAAGACTGTACAAAAGTAGGTAGAAAAGTAATATGGTAGTTTGCTGCCACTATGCAAACTATAAAACAAACTAGCACACTTGTTGGATGATGTCATCAGTGATGTCATCAATGATGTATTTGAGATGTCATCAGTGATGTCGCAAATGATGTCATTTCATGAGTGATGTAATATGTGGGGTCATAAGCAGTGCATGGTGGGGGCGCAAGTTATAGTTACCTCTGATAACTATAACTGGTAAATTTCAGGTTTTTTAAACATTAATGTTGTCACTGACATATTCACCTAACTATAACGTTACTTTAAACTTTAGTTTTTTCAGTGAATTTCAAAAGGTTTTTTTTTTTAAACATCAAGTCTCTTTATCACACCTAACTATAGCTTTATATAACTTTATTGAGGATATATGGAACAATAACAATTATAATGACAGGTGTAACTTTGTAATATAATAATTATAAATCAGAGATAGGGGATATCATAATTTGTAAAATATGGAAAAAATAATAAAAACTGCGAAGTAAGAAAGATGATTATTATTTTATATACCATTAACAATTCAAAATGTTTTCCTAGGATCTTTGTCACCAGGCTTGGAACACCTTTCCCTAAACCTTTGTTATTGGATCTCTTTATTGCACTTGCTCTTAAAGTTATACTCTGTTGGAAAGATGCTTCTAAGTTATCTGAGTTAACATGGTGGAATTTTATTTGTGACGAACATAGAAGATCTCCTGTTCATTCCGAATCATTATTTCATGAAATTAAATTGGGTTTTATATTGGTTACCCTTTACTACATATCTATCTTGGCACTCACCGTTACCTTAATTAGTTATCTTTCTATCATTTTATACATTCCCTCCTATTCTTTTTCCTCTCTTCTTCCTACTCCTCCCCTTCTTTCTTCTTCTATTTCTCTCTCTTCCCTATAACGTTACTTTAACCTTTGTTTTTTTTCCATGTGTGTGTATATATATATTCACTGAAAAAACCACAGGTTTCAGGGACGTTATAGCTAGAAATTAGCATTTAAAAAACCTTAGAAATTCACTTAAAAAACCACAGGTTTCAGGGACGTTATAGTTAGTTGGACATTTCACTCGTACAAAACCAGAGAAATTCGGCTGTTATAGTTAGTTCAGCTAACTATAACTCGTGCCCCCGCAATGCACTGCTGATGACGTCACATATTACATCATTCATCACATGGTCAGTGACATCTCAAATGACATCACTGATGACATCACTGATGACATCATCCTGTGATAATCTGATGCACCTCCTCATACCCTAATATAACCTTTGATACACCCACTCTAAAATACAGACTACCATTTTCGAAACCATAGACACACCAATACCAGTTAGTACAAACCCACTCACTAATTCCTAGGTCTACACACACATCCACTCATTCACCCATACAGTCACTCATACATGCAGTCAATCATCAATACGGCACTATCATATGCACTCACATATCTATACAGACACTCACACACCGCCACTCATCCATAGAGTTACTCACACACCTAGTCAGTCATGCAAAGAATCAATCACACTCCCATTTACTCACCTATACAGTTATACACACACCACCTCACTTATTCAAACATATACTAACACATACTTACACTCTTATACAATAACTAATACAAGCACACACTCATCCATACAGCCACTCTCACAATCACTCACTCTCACATATAGTCATTTATATACTCCAACACTCACATATACTGCCTTTCAGATATGCAGTTACTCACACATGTACCACTGAGGCATCCATTCACTCACCAATACACCCATACACACACTCACCCACCCATACAGCCCTTCACAGATTCACTCTTGAACACATACACCCAGTGAATCACCCACTCACACATCTATGCACAGAGTCACACCCCCCCACCCACCCACCCAGACACTCAGGCACCCATACAGATACTCAGGCTCCCATACAGATACTCAGACAACCAATCAATAACCCATATAGACCCTCATTTAGCTACTCACCAACCCATGCAACCGCTTACACACCAACTGACTAACTAAACTGTGTGAATGTCTGTATCAGTCACTAACCCATGCATTCAGTAAGACACATTTAATCACTCACTTATACAGTCAGTCACGCACCTACTAAATCATCCATTCAGACACTTATACACCCACTCATTCTTCAATACATCTTGGCCTATATATTCACTGAAAAAACCACAGGTTTCAGGGACAGTTATAGTTAGTTGGACATTTCACTCATACAAAACCAGAGAAATTCGGCCGTTATAGTTAGTTCAGCTAACTATAACTCGCGCCCGCAATGCACTGCTGATGACGTCACATATTACATCATTCATGACATGGTCAGTGACATCACTGATGACATCACTGATGACATCTCAAATGACATCACTGATGACATCATCCAGTGACTGTGTGTTTCTGTAAAGTTTAAATATGTTTTATATATATAGGGAAAGGCGTATTGAAGAATGAGTGGGTGTATAAGTGTCTGAATGGATGATTTAGTAGGTGCGTGACTGACTCTATAAGTGAGTGATTAAACGTATCTTACTGAATGCATGGGTTAGTAACTAAACTGTGTGAATGTCTGTATCCGTCTGTCTGTTGGTGTGTAAGCGGCTGCATGGGTTTGTGAATAGCTACATGAGTGTCTATATGGGTTATTGATTGGTTGTCTGAGTATCTGTATGGGTGCCTGTGTGTGTGCGTGGGTGGGGTGTGTGTGACTCTGTGCATAGATGTGTGAGTGGGTGATTCACTGGGTGCATGGTTTCAAGAGTGCATCTGTGATGGACTGTATGGGTGGGTGAGTGTGTGTATGGGTGTGGTAGTGAATGTATATCTCAGTGGTACATGTGTGAGTAACTACATATGTGAAAGGCAGTATATATGTGTGTTGGAGTATGTAAATGGCTATAAGTGAGAGTGTGTGATTGTGAGAGTGGCTGTATGGATGAGTGTGTGCTTGTATCAGTGATTGTATAAGAGCGTAAGAATGTGCTAGTATTTGTATGAGTAAGTGAGCTGGTGTGTGTATAACTGTATAGGTGAGTAAATGGCAGTGTGATTAATTATTTGCATGACTGACTAGGTGTGTGAGTACCTCTATGGATGAGTGGCGGTGTGTGAGTGTCTATATAGGTGCATGAGTGCATATGATAGTCCTGTACTGAGTGACCGTAAGTATGAGTGACTGTACCGGTGAGTGAGTGGATGTATGTGTAGACCTAAGAATCAGTGAGTGGGTATGTAGTTATTGGTGTTGGAGTGTCTATGGTTTTGAGAATGGCAGTCTGTAATTTAGAGTGGGTGTATCAAAGGTTATATTAAGGTGTGAGAAGATGCAACAAATTATCACATGGATGATGTCATCAGTGATGTCATTTGAGATGTCATCAGTGATGTCATCAGTGATGTCACTGACCATGTCATAAGTGATGTAATATGTGACGTCATCAGCAGTGCATTGCGGGGGCGCGAGTTATAGTTAGCTGAACTAACTACAACGGGGGAATTTCTCTGGTTTTGTGCGAGTGAAATGTCCAACTAACTATAACTTTCCCTAAAACCTATGGTTTTTTCAGTGAATTTCTAAGGTTTTTTAAATGCTAATTTCTAACTATAACGTGCCTGAAACCTATGGTTTTTTCAGTGAATTTCAAAGGTTTTTTAAATGCTAATTTCTAACTATAACGTGCCTGAAACCTATGGTTTTTCAGTGAATTTCAAAGGTTTCTTAAATGCTAATTTCTAACTATAACGTGTCTGAAACCTATGGTTTTTCAGTGAATTTCAAAGGTTTTTTAAATGCTAATTTCTAACTATAACGTGCCTGAAACCTATGGTTTTTTAAGTGAATTTCAAAGGTTTTTTAAATGCTAGTTTCTAACTATGCCTACAGAGGTAGGACATGTGAAGAAAGAAGAAAAACGCACAGAAAGAAGCAAAAGAAATGCAGAAAGAAGCAACAGAAGTCCACAAAGACGAACAAAAGTGTAGGAAGAAGCAAGACATGTGCAGAAAGAACCAACAGAGGAGCAGAAAGAGGCCTTGTTGCAAAATCATCCTGTGCCCACAACTTTTTCAGACGGGTACTGGTGGTAACTGACTCTGACTAACCAGGCCTAGAGCCAGTGCTATGCTAAAAGACACTTAGAATACAGTGAAAACACCTACATACACTAGGGAACACTATGCGTTGGGGTACCCCTGTGATTAGCATGACCTCCTCTGTAAGGCCCTAGTACATAATAGGCTAGGGGGATTAAAACTACCTCTAAGTCAGAGGTGCAGAAATATGCTACTTTAACTAGTAGTCACGTTTGCAGAGCGGTGGAGAAAGGGTGCTGGGCGTCCAACCAACGCTCAGGAATTCCGCTGCGTAGGACTTACAGGAGGTACCAGGAGGGATTCTTGGCCCCCAAACTCCCTCAGGACTAAATTGGACTTCATCCCCCATCCCGTATTTTGCCACGAGGCACGTTTGCAGAGTGGTAGAGAAAGGGGGCCATGGCCTCCGATGACGTCATAGAAATCCCACTGTGTGGGACTTACTGGAGGTAACAAGAGGGGTAGTTGGCCCCCAAGGACATCCTTGGGGGCTAACTTCCCAAACTATTACCTCCAGTCAGTCCCACACAGCAGCACTGGTAAGTACTCGTACCAGGCCACGCCCACTTTGCCCACCACTCTACAAACGCGCTCCCTGGCACGCTCTTGGATGGGGATTGAAGTCCCCTTCACTGCTGGGGGTCCTTTAGGGGCCAACTAGCCTACCTTTACCTCCAGTAAGCCCCACGCAGTGGAATTGGTGAGAGGTAGACAAAGGCCATGCCCCCTTTCTCCACCACTCTACAAACACGCCCCTGGCACGTTGTAAGTTGGGGGATTAAGTCCCCTTGAATCCTGAGGGTCCCTGGGGTCCAACTAGCCCACCAGGTACCTCCAGTAAGTGCCACAGAGCTGTGTTGCAGAGAGGTGTAAAAAGGGGCGTGGCCTGGACCACCTCTCTGCAACGCAGGCCTGTGGCGCTTACTGGAGGTACCTGGTGGGCTAGTTGGCCCCCAGGGGCCCTCAGGATTGAAGGGGAAATAATTCCCCAACTTAAAACGCGCCACAGGGCGTGTTTGCACACATGTCACCTCAGGCCCTGCCCCCTCCCTTCACCACTGTGCAAACGCACCCCATGGCACGTTTTAAGTTGGGGGATAAAGTCCCCTTGAATCCTGAGGGTCCCTGGGGTCCAACTAGCCCACGAGGTACCTCCAGTAAGTGCCTCAGAGCTGCGTTGCAGAGAGGTGTAAAAGGGGCGTGGCCTGGACCACCTCTCTGCAACGCAGCCCTGTGGCGCTTACTGGAGGTACCTGGTGGGCTAGTTCGCCCCAGGGACCCTCAGGATTGAAGAGGAATTAATTCCCCAACTTTAAACGCGCCACAGGGCATGTTTGCACACATGTCACCTCAGGCCCCGCCCTCCCTTCACCACTGTGCAAACGCGCCCCGTGGCGCGTTTTAAGTTGGGGGATTAAGTCTCTTGAATCCTGAGGGTCTCTGGGGTACAATAGCCCACTAGGTACCTCCAGTAAGCGCCACAGAGCTGCATTGCAGAGAGGTGTAAAAAGGGGCGTGGCCTGGACCACCTCTCTGCAACGCAGGCCTGTGGCGCTTACTGGAGGTACCTGGTGGGCTAGTTGGCCCCCAGGGGCCCTCAGGATTAAAGGGGAATTAATTCCCCAACTTAAAACGCGCTACAGGGCGTGTTTACACACATGTCACCTCAGGACCCGCCCCCTCCCTTCACCACTGTGCAAACGCGCCCCGTGGCGCGTATTAAGTTGGGGGATAAAGTCCCCTTGAATCCTGAGGGTCCCTGGGGTCCAACTAACCCACCAGGTACCTCCAGTAAGCGCCACAGAGCTGCATTGCAGAGAGGTGTAAAAAGGGGCGTGGCCTGGACCACCTCTCTGCAACGCAGCCCTGTGGCGCTTACTGGAGGTACCTGGTGGGCTAGTTGGCCTCCAGGGACCCCCAGTATTGAAGGGGAATTAAATCCCCATTTTAAAACGCACCACAGGGCGCGTTTGCAGAGTGTTGATGGGAGGGGGCGGGGCCACCGGCACGATCGCGGTCTTTTTTTTTTTTTTAGAAGGGGGGCTGTGTGGCCCCCCTTCTTTTTCCTTTTTTTGGGCCCTGGGGACCCCATCCCCCAGGGCCTGACCCCATTTAAAAAAAAAAAAAAAATCTGAACGGGAAGGGGGCCGTGTGGGCACCCCTCCTGTGGCCAATTCCGGCCCCGGGGACCCCATCCCCCGGGGCATGGCCACATATATTTATGATTTTTAAGGAGGGGGGGCTGCGTGGTCTCCCTCCTGAGGCCTCTATTGACCCCGGGGACCCCATCCCCCGGGGCTGGCCTTTTTAAAAAAAAAAAAAATTGGGGAGGGGAGCCGCGTGGCCCCCCCTCCCGGGCCACTTCTAGCCCCGGGGACCCCATCCCCGGGGCAGGCCCTATCCGTTGAGGACCGTGGGGGAGCCCCAATGCCCCCACGGTCCCGCCGGCTCCCCGCGTCCTGCAGGAGCCGGCATTGCTTTCCACATGGGGAGCTGCTGACATGCAGCTCCCCGTGTGGAAAGCAATCTGCTTTGCATTTGGGAGCGAGAGCAGGTTTCCCTGCTCTCGCTTCCAAAATCCAAAGCAAGTTTGCTATGGCAGGGCGGGAGCCACGAGGCTCCCACCCTGCCATAGCAAACAGCAGTGTCCCGGGGGTGGGCACCCCGGGACACTGCAGGAGCCGGCCCTGGGGGTGGCGGTCCCCAGGGCCATCATGGGCTCCAGGAGGGGGCCGCGTGGCCCCCTCCCTTCAGTTTCAAAGCCCCGGGAGGTGGTGGTCACCGGGGCTCGGGTGTCCGTAACGGACCCCCAAATTTACATACTTAGTGCCCCGGGAGGTGGCGGTCCCCGGGGCGTGTGGGGGGGCTCAAGCCCCCCCCACACAGGTTCTTTTTTTTTTTTTAAAACAAGCCCCAGGGGGTGGCGGTCCCCGGGGCTGCGGGGGGGCCGTGTGCCCCCGCAAATATTTAAGAAAAGCCCAGGGGGGTGGCAGTCCCTGGGGCTGCGGGGGCCCCCCTGGGCCCCCGCAATTACAATATAGCATGCCCCCGGGACTTGGCCCACCCGGGGACTAAATATTAACGAAGCGCAGGAGCCCGCGCTTCGTTTTTTTAAATTTTCACGGCAGGATTCGCGGATCCTGCGCGAATCTTGCCGATTTAAAAATAAAAAATATAAAAATGCTTTTTTTGGCCCTGGGGGTCCTTGTGGGACCCCCTGAGCAGGCCTAGGGGGTCAGGGTGTTTCTACCCTGCCCCCTTTTCTTGTTTTTTAACATTTTTTCTACTGTTTTCTTGTGACTCGGTTCTACCGAGTCACAAGATGGCTGCCAACACTTCCTGGTTTGGAGTGTTGACAGCCAATTAGAATAAAGCTCGTGGTCGGGAGGGTCCACGGATCCACCGCGCCTCTAGATATCGAAACTTTTATTTTTTGATTTTCTCAGCAACTACTGAACGAATTTACACCATTTAAAAAAAAGGGCTCTTTCTGAACCAAGGGCTACCTTTTTGCCAAATTTGGTGTAATTCTGTTCAGCAGTTCGAGCTGTAGCCATGTCTAAAGTTTCCTATGGGAAATTGATTTTCCGACCTCTTTCTTTTTTAATTTCTCAGGAACTACTGAACGGATTTACACCATTTAACAACAAGCATTGAAAATGCAATAGGTCTCACATTTTTTTGAGTTAGAGCTTTTGGCGTTGTAAATGGGAATGTGTTTTACCTATGTGTTATGGAGTTGTATGTATGTGGTGTGCAGTGGAATTGTGTGTTGTATTGGGATAGTTAGTTGTGGAGCAGTATGAACCATAAGTAAGGAGAGTGAGGAGAAGAGCAGCAGGAGGTACAAGTAAGGAGAGCGAGGAGAAAAGTAGTGTGAGGCACAAGGAAGGAGAGTGGGGAGGAGAGCAGCATGAGGCAAAAGGGTGGAGAGGGAGGAGAAGAGCACAGTGAGGCATCAGGAAGGATATTGAGGAGGAAAAAAGCAGCGTGAGGCAAAAGGAAGGAGAGTGATGAGAAGATGAGCAAAAGATACAAAGAAGGAGAGTGAGGCAAAGAACCGTGTGAGGCACAAGGATGGAGAGTGAGAAGAAGAGCAGCAGGAGGTACAAGGCAGGAGAGCGAGGAGAAGAGCAGTAGGAGGTACAAGGAAGGAGAGCGAGGAGAAAACTCTCTTTGTACCATCATGTGGATGATTCAGCATGCCAGTCACTGAAGGACGAGCCACAGGTGTCACGGCAGTTCCATGCCAGGGCAGTTCCTTGCCGTAGCCCACCTCCCTCGTGTGCTTGGTTATAGTAGTTGCGTTACTGGGCGCTGAGTGTCCGGTCTCTTCCAAGTCCCCACAATAATCTCTTTCTCTGCCTCAGTATTGCGCGGACCAGGGCCGCCTCGCTGTTTCCCTTCTGATCGGTGTGCGTCCTGCCGCCTTTCTTTGAATTTAAGCTGTCGGGCTTGGTCCGACACCACTGCAGTCCCTCCAGTCAGTTTTGCAGGTCGCTGCCGGGGCGTAAGGGAGCTGTGCCTTCCTCGCTGCTCACTTGATAATGGCGAGAGCTGCCTTCTTATCCTCCTTGATCTCTCCGCAGCGTTCGATACAGTCAACCATTCAGCCCTACTTAATGTGCTTAGGTCCCGTTTCGGCCTCAATGATACTGCCTACAAATGGTTCGTCTCCAACCTACAACACCGAACTCAGCAAATCAAAATTCAAAACTGTCTTTTTAAACCCACTCCTGTCTCCCTTGGAGTCCCCCAAGGGTCTATTCTCTCTCCCTCCCTCTTTAACCTCTTTATGGAACCCCTCACCCTCATTCTTAAACAAGCAGGCATCAACTACCACCTCTACGCCGATGACACCCAAATCTATTACAAGATTAAAACTCATGCCGACATCTTACACCTGAACAACACCCTCACCAAGATCCAAACCTGGTTCCACTCCAATCATCTCAAACTTAACCCTAATAAAACTGAAATCATTCTCTTCTCACCTAAAAACAACCCTCTCCCCGTTCAATCATGGATCTCTGACCTTAACGCACTCAACTGCTCAATCACCTTGTCCAACTCCGTCAAATCTCTTGGTATTTCTATCGACAACACCCTAACCCTTAACGTCCACATCACAAACTCTGCTAAAGGAGCCCTCTTCACTCTCCGTCACCTCAAGAAAATCAAACCCTTTATACCCACCGATGATTTTAAACTTGTAGTTCAGTCACTTGTTCTTTCACGTATTGATTATGGTAACGCCATCCTCAACGGAATCCCCAAGGTCCACCTTGCTCCAATCAAAGCTGTGCTCAACCTTGCAGCCAGGCTCATTACAGACTGCAAACGCTTCGATCACATATCCCCGGCTCTCAAATCTCTTAAATGGCTCCCTATTGAAGGCAGATCTTCATACAAAACTGCCTGCATCACTCATAAAGTCCTCCACCAAAACACTCCGCAGTACCTCTCCAAGAAACTCCTCATTGCGGGCACCACACGACCCCCTGAGAAGCACCAACTCCCTCCTCCTTATACCACCACTGCATAAAAAGAAAGCCACACAATCACGCTCCTTCTCTGGTAATGCCCCTATCATCTGGAATGCCCTCCCAAAAAACCTGCGCTGCAACCCCTCCTATTTCAGCTTCAAAAAAGACCTCAAAATCCACCTCCTCAATTATTATTGGGGATCCTAACCTGTGACCTGCACTTGATCTCCAATTTCACTCATGTTATATTAGTCCAGTAATACTTGTTCATTTCTATGAACATCATCGGCCTAATTACTTGATATGTATAGCTCCTGCCCCTGTTTATCTATTTGATTCGTTTATCTAATTGTTTGATTTGTTTATCCATTTGATTTGTATATTTCACATGTTGTTGTCATTATCTTTTATCTACTAATACGCCATGTTTGGCCCAATTATTATTGGGGTCCTAACCTGTGACCTGATCTCCAATCACCCTGTTACATTTTGTCCAGTATTATCTGTCCATTTCCCGAACATCATATACCTAGTTACTTGAAATGTATAGCTCTTTGCACCTGTATATTTATTTTGTTTTGTATATTTCACACGTTGTTTCATTATCTTTTTATCTACTTGTATGCCATGTTTGCTTTATATTATCTTCTCATGTAAAGCGCTCTGATACCTCTGGGTCTAGCCAGCGCTATATAAAACTTTTAAAATAAAATAAAATAAAAATAAAAAAACAGCAGTCAATGTATGTCTTTACAACACTCCGCACAAGCTTGCTTCAAACAGCCTGATGGGAACGAGTCTCTACGTTTTATAAAAGTCACATCTTTGTAGATGCATCTTTGCCTGAGGACCGATCCGCATGACTTTGCAATCTGCATTCCTAAGATGATGGTTTTCAGCTTTAGCATACAGCTCTGCATTTATGTCCATGTCTTTGGATCCATTATTTTTCGGAGGCAAAGACAACCATGGAATGTTTGCCATTTTAGGAATGCACGAACAATCTTGCAAACACCACCGTCTACAGGGGTGTCCAACCTTTTCTTTAATAAGAGATTCTTATGTTCAAAGAAAATCATCCTGAGCTACTATTAGTCACAGACCTGTACCCCAGTTGGTCAACTCAACAATTCACCCTTCTCAGATCAATAAATTGAACTGGCAATATATTTGCATGGAGGTCAGATGGTTAAGGGAGCAACAGTCTATGGCAAAAAGTGTCCTATACTAAACAATTGAGTTATATTTTGTCAACCATTACTACAGTGCAATATTCACTGCATGATAGACTATGTATCACTCCAGAGTACCTACCATGCACTCATTCCGTGCAGGGAATGCACCTTCCTGCAAGCTTTTTCGTTTCCGCTGTCATGCAAACCTGGGGGCTATTGCATTATTAATGACGCCAGAAGGTACAGTGGGTGCTGGCTTTCACTTGTGCATTGTGATCACTGCGTGCCCTTGGACCCTAAAAAACTCCCGGATGCAAAGTATTCAATGCACCTCTTCAGGTGAGCGTAAAAGGGGTTGGATGGGTGAAGACACCCAGCAGAAGATCTGCAGAACCTGAGCTTCAGCAGAAGCCTTGGTTTTGAACCCGATACTGTGAATTTAGAGCTGTGTGAAACAGCTCTGTAGCTGTGGAGCTTTTGCAGGGGAATTATTTTGTGAAGATGGATTTGCGAATTGGGTATTATGACAATTTGGTCCCGGATTTCATGGCCTGGCTAGGCATCTTCCATTTTAAGTAGTTGGACGGAACAAGGAATGAGTATTCTTTTTTAACCCTAGTTTAATGTCTCCCATCAAGTACCATGACGACTGAGATTGTCTATCTATGTCTGGCCCAAATTAATTAGAAATCAAAACATGCACACTGCGAACTGAGACTACCCCTTACAGCAGAGACTTAGACAGCTGGGTCAAGACAGGGCACAAAAGAAAGGCATGAGCTAAGCTGCAAGTAAAACATCCATAGTTCTTGACTGGATTGTGCCATTTAACATATACTTCTGTCAAATCCTCACCGCAGTGAAATAAAATCCAAAAGTGTGTACAAGTAAACAAATTAAAAATGAGTACAATCAATCGTACAAAGTGAGATGTTTGTGACATCACCGCCACAGAGATAGCATGGTTCACATGCCTTAAACTAATTTATTTGTAAACAAACTATGATGGAGAATAATATTGATACAAGAATTAAGAAAAACTGTTACTTCTAATGACTTAAACAGCAAACATGTTTTCTTACTCATGTTGACAATTTGTGTAGGTGAATACTGCATAGAGTTTCATAAACTGGACTGAAGTCATTTTACTTTCTGTAATTGAGTTAGTAAGTATAACCACCCAATTTTGTCAATCTTTTTTACAGTAACTCCGAGAATCAGCTTTTGAGGATGCTTTTCTAACACGCTTTTATTTGAAAAATGAAAACGGTGGAAAAATGCCCATGGGACATACAGTGCAACAAAATATGTCACACTGTGCTAAATACTGTGGTGCTATACAAATCACGCCAATTGACTGGAGTTTAAGACTCTGTCACTGCTAATGTCTGAAAAATAGGGGAGGCTACTCACCCAAAGAACTATTCTGAAATAGTTCATATTAGTCTATAAAGTAATTTGATGTTTTCCTGCTGATGTAAAAGTTGGAGAAAGCCACTAAAGGAGAATGACCTTGAAATGGTTGCTCAATACCAGTGAGGTGACGTTTTGTTCCAAGTGCATTCTTGACAAGCTATCTTCCTAGTTGATGCTTCTCAAAGGAAGCATTCACCAAGACCATAGCCCTTGGTTTAATGTGCTAAGGCGTCTACTGTTAACAAAAGAACAAGACAGACAGGTGGGAGCCATCAGGAGGAGACGGTGGGGACTATAGTTATAAAGTAGTCCCTCCCGCAGTTGAAAGAAAGCCCTTGAGTGTCGAACGAAGAATACACGAAAACAGCCAAGAGCATTAGATGACGGAAGAATAGTCTACTGGACTGATCAAAGGCGTGGTTGGCAAGGTCTCAAACCAGTGGTTGAAAGAGGCTGGTTGGAGAAAGTCATTTGTTGAAAGGATGCATTGTTAGCAATAAGTTTTTTTTTTATATCTGTGCTGTTAAAACTCAGACCTAAACAGGAGGAAATATATATATATATAATCTGTCTGGGATGGTCCTGGGAATACAAAGGTGTAAAAGCTTCTAAATCTGCAGTTCATAGCCACTATCAATTATTAATTAGAGGAGGCCTCTGTCATTTATTGATTAACTAATTCACAATTGATCGATAAATTATTCCAACTTTGTTACAAGAATGGTAACGATTTAGAAATCATTGAAGTGAAAAGTGCAATTCGTTATGGCCCTTCTTCTGTGGTTTGGATCTTCACTGGGCTCTTGACATCCCACACCACAGCTTAATGTGAACCAATGCTAAATATATTGTGTCAAAAGCAACCACAACGCATGAGGAACATACTTTAACTAGCAGGCCTATATAATTTTGCTCCGCCCACACACTAATATTTGCCTAATAAGGGAGCATCAAGGTCATGTATATATACTGGCCCTAAATTTAATCTGAATTACAGGACTGAAGATAGAATTTTAAAGATACAGACAAAGATCTGGCACTTCCCACTTCCAGATCATTTGCGTTATCTCGCTTAAGAACTTTGCTTAAACACAAAAGGAGACTGCAGAAAGTGGCCAAAGTATTGTGGTGAGTGCAACAGTCCCTTCTGGAAGATCACTGTGTTCACTTACATGCGGTAATAATCACCCTTATATTCAAGCTTAGGTCTAACCTATTCGCATAGGACACTTAAGTCAGCAGAGCATGGCTTGCCACATGTAAGGGTGCTCTAAAAGACACTTTTTATGAATGAGCCACACAACCTATGAATAAGTTGAATGGCAAATACGGGCTAAGCAAGAGTGCTCAAAAAGGGCTGGAAATGCATACATTCTTTGATCCAGAACAAAAACATGGCAGTAAAAGGGCTGAGGTTACAGGTTGGTGCAGTGATAGGAGAAGCAGTGTTTTTTCTATAAGAAAAAAAAGGAAGAAAATACCTGAACTACAGCTTCAGCAATTCACTGCTCCCTCTATCTTCTTACCCTGACCCAGTAAGCATTCTTTTTAGCGGTGAGCTGCTTCCCGTGACTACCTTCGCAATATATTCCAGCTAACTAATCTCTAAGCAAACTCTTGCAGTCAACCTTAAAATTAAAAAGAAAGTTTGAAAACGAAGCCTAATGCCTCTGCAGTGAAACTTTCTCATCTCAAAATTCTGTCTAACTGTCAGGGTTTCCCTGAAGAAGCTGATGAACGCAAATTTGCGGCCTTGTGTTCAGCGTTTTTATCACTGTTCTCCTTCCTTCACTTTCTGTTAATGTGTCTTGAGGTTGCCATAAAATTGCTTCATTTAGTTATCTGTTTCAGCCACATGCCTCCAGGTCTGTGAGAGGCTTCTTTATGACAGACTGCTTACTGTGCCACTAATCCTTGCCTTTACAAAAGTCTACCTTCAATCCAAAAACTGACTCACAAAGCATCCTTTTCTTCCAAGCTTTTAAGGAAATCTAGCACTGAAATAGTCATTTTTAGTGTCTGATCAAAGGAAAATAATTCCTTCACCCTAATAAGACATGTTCTGCTGTACACTGGATCTTCTGTTTCAAAATGCAATGGATCAGGGAATGGGGCGATCAGCTGTTTTGCGGATTCTGTTTATGTTCAATGTCTGGATCAGAGAGAGGGGCAAACATATGCTTTTGTGTTGTAGTATGGTTGCTCTAGAAAGGTTGCTAAATAACCTATGGAAGCCTTTTCTGTGGCACTTGTGTTCTAATATCTAGGAATAAGCAGAGCATTAAATCAAGGAAAACTGTGACAGGGCCAATGTGCACATGGATGATGCCAGCTCGGCATCTCCAGCCCTTTGTTCGCAGCTTAACAAAACTGTGCCGTCACACCACTTTAGCTCAACAGTGCCTGTCGAATGGGCATCAACAGATCAGCCAATTGCAGCCTGGCGCAGAGTTAAAAAAAATGTCTTTACCATCAGCCCAGTAGAAAGTGAGCAGGATTTTTAACTATTTATGAAATACCAAACAGAATAGGACAATTTAGGATGAGCATCGTCTGAAAGGCGGTGGTGGTAGAACAGGGTGGCGGGAAAAATTGCAGGGAAGGGTGGCAGCGCAGGGGGGTTTGTTGCGCGGTGACGAGGAAAGCACAACCTAAATCCGAGATGTTAAGTACCAGTTGCTTGGGCCTTTTCGCTTTCATGTCACACTTTCGATTAATGCTTCACTTCTACAGCGCAACAACGACATTATTCGCAAAGTGCGCGATCAAACAGTGTTGCAGATTTCCTCTGCTAGCGTATTGTTCTACATGTGCATTTTTGAGCAGGGAGTTTCAGGATATCATAAAACAAACAATGGGGTAAATTCTGCAACTTATTCAAGGGAATGTTTGTTTTAGCTCACGTTTAATTAGCTTTTCTGGGAAAAGGCTCTTGCTTTCTGGCTGGCAATTTTTTTTTAATTTACAGTAAACTTACAACCTGAGCTGCTCAAAGCAAATGTGCATAAGAATTCAATGAACAATCTTACAATGAGTTTGCCTCTTGTGAGAATCACAGGGAAGGAGGAAAACTTGGGGACCAATAGGATGGGCACTGCTCAAGACGATTTCACCCTTTCCATTACTTATTGTACAAGGAAGTTCATGGGTGGGTACCAGATATGTCAACATGAGTGAACGTGACTGCCCACGCCCATCTCCTTCAATCATCCAATCAGATTCACACAGAATCTTACTGTCTCTGGTCTCAGCGCTGAGAGGGCTGCTGTACATACTGGCATTGACTGCACCCTGCACTGCTGAGACCGGGAGCATTTATGGTAAAGGCCTGGCCCTCCACCACCGTGAAAAAGCCGGGACATTCTGTCTTTCGCTCTGCTGCTGTCGGTTTGTGGCTGCACTTTAGCTGTCTCTTTCCCTGCCCCTGCCCTGTCAGTTTCTGGCCTGCCAATTTCAACTTGAAGCTTGACAGGGCTGATTTGATGCAAATACCTCCAGGGAAAACCCTGAAACTGATGAACAGTTATGTCAAGTCGATTTTGCACCATTGGGAAAAGGTAACCTTTGCGAGAAAAAAACCCAACAAGGTTAAAGAGACAAGGGCTGTTCACGTGTAACGCCACCGCTGCACATCCTGCTCTCTGTTTACCACCCCTCAGAAATGGTAACTGTCAGAATTAGCCCTAATTGCAGACGCGAAGCACAGCCATTAGAATAAAAAGAGGCGATGCAGGCATTAAATGCAGCAGCCTAATTTGTGAGACTACTGGAAAGGTAGAGTAAATGAATATTTCATTACTTTAATTACCAGGGGCTACTCTTTTCTTGCCGTCTCGTGATAAGTGTTACAGTACCTCACACGTGAAGATGGCCACTAAAACACAAAGCGCAAAAGCAGCATTGCAGCCGGTGTCCCTGTCTCACCACACTAGGGCAGGGGGAAAGGCAATAAAATTATTTATCAATATTCGGAAACGTAAACACGCGCTCGATTCTCGTCAGGATGCAGCAAGGTTAATCAGAAGAGATTTCCGTGGGAGATACTGTTTAAAAAGGTTAAATAATAGGGCGTGCAGTCCTTAACCATTTTGAAATAAACAGTGGTGCGCGCGCACCACAGAGGAGCGGGGGGAGGGAGCGCGGCAGTGGCAGCGAGACGAACGTGCGCTGCTGCGCGCTGCTGCGCGTGCTGGCCACCGACGGGAATGGGAGGAGCAAAGGCGGGACATGCGCCCGCCTTTGCCCAATCGCGTGCCGTTTTTGTAAAAAAAGTGCACGCTCCAGCCAATGTGGGCTTCCCAAAGCAAAACCACACGCACGAGCGTGTGGGCAGCTTTCAGAAGCCCTTTCTAGATGTCTCGCGCTGCGCGAGCAGTACTGCGCACTGCAACGCTAGGTGCGAGACCTAAAAAGGGCTCTTTCTGAACCAAGGGCTACCTTTTTGCCAAATTTGGTGTAATTCCGTTCAGCAGTTCGAGCTGTAGCCGTGTCTAAAGTTTCCTATGGAAAATAACATGGAGAAAACACGTTTTGGGACCCCCCTTTTTTCTCGGCCCCCGCTTGGCGAATCACCCCGAAACGTTCAAGACAGAAGCTGACCGGAGCGCCCCACTAGTTTTGAAAATTTTGCGAAGATTCGTCATCCGGCGCCAAAGTTATTGGGAAAAGAAAAAATGCTTTTCCTATGGAAACTAGGTCCTAACTATAACTATCTACTGGCGACCGCCAGTAGATAATATATATATATATATATATAGTTATTACCTACTGGCGGTCGCTAGTAGGTAGTTAAAGTTCGAACCATGTTTCCATAGGAAAAGCGTTTTTTGACTTTCCTATAACTTCAGCGCTGTTTGACGAATCTTCATGAATTTTTCTAAAAAGGTTGATTTTTGTTGTGCATGGAAAGGTTTGGGGCGATTTGTCAAGCAGGGGCTAAGAGAAAGGGGGGGGTCGGTTCAAAAAATGTGTTTTCCCAATGTTAATTTCCATTGAGATTTTTAGACATGACTGTAACCCGAACCACTGGACAGAATTACACCATATTTGGCAGGAAGGTAGGCCTTGGTTCAGAAAGAACACCTTTTGTTATTTGGTGTAAATAGTTTTTAAGATATTTAAAGGAATGGCAATTTGTATATATAGGGATGTGGATCCTCTGAGGATCCAACAGTCCCCCTGCTGAAATGTGATTGGCTGCAAAAACTTCAAGCAGGAAGTGTTGGCAGCCATATTGGGACTCGACTTCAGCCGAGTCCCCAAAAAAGTTTGAAAAAAAGCATTTTTTTAAAACAAATTTGACTAGAGTCATGCTCGAGCTGTGGCGCCTGCTGAAAAAGAAAAAGAAAACAAGCGCGGACTCCCGCTTTTCTGTAATGTTTAGCCCCTGAGTGGCGCAGGTCCCGGGGGCATGTTGAATAATAAAAAGGATGGGGGCACACAGGGCCCCCTCCTAGAGCTTATGAAAGCCCTGGGGACTACCGCCTCCCTGGGGCACTACTTTTAATGTATGCGGGGGTGCCTGTGCAGCACCCCCACACCCTGGGTACTGCCACCTCTCCAGGGCACTGCTTTTAATGTATGTGGGGGGTCCCACATGGCAACCCCGCAGCCCAGGGGACTGCAATCTACCAGGGGCACTTAAAAATATGTATGCAGGTGGGCCCACCAGACCCGCCCGTGCCCCAGGGACCACCACCTCCCCGGGGCTAAGTAAAATGAAATTGGGGGGCCTTGCGGCTCCCTGTTCCCATCGGACCACCACCTCCCTGGAGCTAAACTGTTAGTAATGGGGGTCCCTCACGGACCACCCCAGGCTTCAGGGACCACTACCTCCCCGGGGCCAAATTAGCATTTTAAAAGTGGGAGGAGGGCTGCACAGCCCACATCCCGTACCATAAATTGCCCTGGGAACCACCACCTCCCCGGGGCCGGTCTGTCATCTACAAAGGAGGGGGGCACCATCCCCGAGGGCCGGCTCATGCTATGTCCTGGGGGGCCCACCCCTGGGACATAGCTGTTTGCTGTGGATTGGTGGGAGCTTTGACAGCTTCCCCGCCAAGTCACAGTAAACACTCCACTTCCAGCAAGCGAGAGCGAAGAAATGCTCTTCCTTGCTGGAAGTGGAGCTTTCGTCTGTTGTCCTGCCCCCTTTAAGTGAGCTTGGAAACAGACAAATGGATTGCCTTCACACACAAGGAGCTGCATGTTTAGTAGCTCCCTATGTGTGAAAGCAATGCAGGCTTCCGCATGACCTTCAGCCCCCCCGGTCCCATTGCACCATTGCCGGTGGGGTCCCCGGGGTCAAAATTGGCTTGGGAAGGGGGGCCGTGCAGCCCCTCACCCCATTCAAATGTGGCCTGACCACTCACACATCCATTCACAGACCAACTTACCCACTTACAGACCCACACAGACCCACTCACAGACTCATTCAGACACTTGCACCCACTCGCAGACTCACTCAGAGGCTCATGTACCTACACACAGTCCCACTGAGAGACTGACACACCTACTCACAGACCCACTCAGACACTCACGCACAGACCCACTTAGACACTCACACATCTACTCACAGACCCACTCAGAGACTCATGCAACCACTCACAGATCCATTTAGACACTCATGCACCCACTCAGACACTCATGCACTCAATCACAGACCTAGTTAGACATTCATGCACCCACTCACACACCCAGTGAGACACTTATGCAGGTACACCTAGACCCATTCAGACATTCACACACCCACTGAGACACTCATGCACTCACACACCCACTGAGACACTCATGCACGCACTCACACACTCACTCTCAAAGGTTAGAAGTTACAGTTAGAAAATAACATTTAAAAAACAAAGGTTAAAGGGACATTATAGTCAGGAAATAGAATTTAAAAACACGTAGAAATTCACTGAAAAAAACAAAGGTTTGAGCGAAGTTATAGTTGGAGAATAGAATTTAAAAAAACGTGTCATGAGTGATGTAATATGTGAGGTCATAAGCAATGCATTGCGGGGGCGCGATTATATATATATATATATATATATTATATATATATATATATATACATATATATATATATATTTATCCACCCAAACTTGGTTAGAGGAAGCGGAGGATGTACCCCTGCAAACAGCGTGCCCTCAATTAGGGGCTGGTTTGAGTGAAAAGCGATCCAAATCAAAGTTCTATCCATAGCTTGCTCCAAGCAATAAAATTGATATCTTCCAAGAAGCGATTATTCATGATTTATACAAGTTGAAGAGACCCAAATATAAAGACAATCTAACAAAGATGGAAAGGGAAGCCCTTGAGAATCTAGCGAATGACCATCAAATAGAAATTAAAATAGCAGACAAGGGTGGAAATGTAGTCATATGGGATCGTACTGCATATATCACGGAGGCACTTCGTCAACTAAAGGATTGTACATATTATGAAAAATTAAAGACAAATCCAGCAATGTCAATAAAAAAGAAATTGATAAAAAGATCAAGATATGGGCATCAAAAAACCTGATTGACGATGAAGAGAGCAAATACCTAACTGTTGATTTCCCAATGATGTCGACTATTTATTTTCTCCCAATATTGCACAACGACCAAACGAACCCACCTGGTCGGCCTATTTTATCAGCAAAGGGCTCCCTGTTGGTACCCATAGCAAACTACACCGATCATTTCCTGATCCCATATGTAGCAGAACTGAGTTCATATATCAAGGACACAAGTGATCTTTTGAGAATCTTACAGAATACACTGTGGCAGAGTACTTATCACCTGATTACGATGGATGTGATAGCCCTGTATACAAACATTGACAACACCTTGGGTTTAAAAGCCTGTAATTACTTCCTACAGGAAAGAAACATACACTACAAGGATCATAATGAAATGCTGGCAGAAATGATCTTGCTATGTCTAACAAGTGATGTCTTCTTATTTGTTGATGAAATATACCGCCAAAGCAACGGAACGGCTATGGGCTTTTCTTTTAGCCCTAGTTACGCCTGTTTGGTAATGGGCTGGTGGGAGAAGGAGGTTGCGTGGAATGCCAAACATGACAAATATACAACTAAAATAGTCAGTTGGACACGATTTATAGATGACTTATTGATCATCTGGTATGGAAGTGTGGAGGATTTCCAGGACTATTTTGAAAAATTGAATAACAGCACAACTAATCTAAAATTTACATTTGAAATCAGTAAAGACAGGGTAACGTTCCTGGACACGGAAATTTATGTGAAAAGTAATCGAATAGAAACCACACTGTAAAATCACAGTGACTAACGCAACCCTAGAAGCAACAAGCTTCCATCAGCCATCCTTAATATCAAGTATAGCGTATGGGAAGTTTCTCCGTTTGCGAAGAATATGTAGTGAAGAGGAAGAATGGAAGAAGCACAGTGCCAATACAACAGAAAGATTTAAATGCAGTAAATATAATAAAAGCATTGTGAATAGGTGTTGGAACAGAGCAAATGGTAAATCAAGGGAGGAATGCCTTGTGCCTAAAAATTGCGTAAAGCAATCGGAACCGGAACCGATAAGACTCATCATGGATTTCTCTCAAGAATCTAAGGAAATTGCAGGCATAATAAGAAAAAATTGGAAGATCTTACAGCTGGATGGGACAATGGGTAAAATAATGGGATCACACCCAACGATAACTTATCGTAGAGCTAAAAACGTAAAAGATCGACAGGTACACAGTCACTTTAAAGTAAAAAAGAAAACGGATTCTTGGCTAAAAACAAAGGGTTTCGTTAGATGCCACAGCTGTAAGGTGTGCCAAATTGCAAAACCAGTTACAGAAATCATGATGGCTAATAATAAAATTTGGAGAATCAGAGATTTAATAACCTGCAAAAGCCAATACACGGTGTATGTGATCGAGTGCCCTTGCCTGCTAAAATACGTGGGTAGCACCATCTGTGAGCTAAAAAAGAGAGTACTTGAGCATGTGCGTGCCACAGTAAACAAGGACAGGACTAACGCAGTGGCAAAACACATGGAGGCACACCACAATGGAGATTGGAAAACCTTGAAATTCTATGGGATTGAAACTGTACCAGCAAACGAACGTGGAGGCAATAGAGAGAAAATACTTCGGCAAAAAGAATCACGCCACATTTTAAATCTCAGAAGCATGACACCGCATGGCCTTAACCAATCAGAGGAATTGTATATACACCTGTAAAAAGAAGAAAAAAACCTCCCTCATTTTGCAAAATAAAGGGAAAGGAAAAGACGTTGGCACCAAGTAAATACTAGTAATATGTTCAGGCCACCAACATAATTATGGCAAAATTAAAAAAAACATTGGAGGGATTAAATGGAGGATAATAATACGACAAATGAAAAAAAAACACTGGAGGGAGTTTAATGGTGACTTTTGCCGTAATATAAAATGGTTTTGTTGGTGGCACAGAATATGCAAACTATATAGAAATGGACAGAACTTCAAAATATTAACTGTTTAATAACGTATCTTATCTTGGTGTAATAATATTAATTTGATTGGGTTTTAATTCACTGCACTTATAATGAATTTGATTTTGCACTGTTTGTAATTTTTCACGAGAAATGCACATGGGACTTCTTCTCCCAGAAATCTGTGGAGAGATTCCCTGTTAGACAGGAAATGACGTGAATCGCTTTGAATTGTGAAAAACAAGGGAGATCGCGTAAAAATTAACCGTGAGCAAGGTATTACGAAATACCGAAACGCGTTGGTTGTGTCTGTGCTGCTGCTAAATGTATTCAAGAATAAATTTACTTGCCTTAATATTACTGCAAGAGTGCGACCCGTTTTTCTTCAGTAATGGAGGATTTGATGGATATATATATATATATATAGTCACTGAAAAAACATAAGGTTATAGGGATGTTATAGTAGGCTGAGATGTCACTCGTACAAAACCAGAGAAATTCAGCAGTTATAGTTAGCTGAGCTAACTATAACTTGCGCCCCGCAATGCACTGCTTATGACCTCACATATTACGTCATTCATGACATGGTCAGTGACATCACTGATAACATCACTGATGACATCTCAAAAGACATTACTGTTGACATCATCCACTGACTGTGAGTGTTTTTAAAATGTTTATGAGTGTTAAATATATATTCCAAGGTGTATTGATGAATCAGTGAGTGTATGAGTGCCTGTATCAATGATTCAGTAGGTGTGTAAAAGACTGTATAAGTGAGTGATTAGGTGTCTCAGTGAATGTATGGGTCGCTGACTAGGTTGTCTGAATGTCTGTATCAGTCTGTCAGATGGTGTCTATGTGGCTGTATGGGTTGGTGATTGGGTACATAAGTGGCTGAATGGGTGATTGATTGGTTGTCTGAGTACCTGCATAGATGTATGAGTGTCTGTGTGGGTGGGTGAGAGGGTGTGTGAGTGCTTGCATGGATGAGGGAGTGGGTGAGCCAGTGGGTGTATGGGTTAGTGAGTGTGTAAGAGAAGGGCTGTATAAGTGAGTGAGTGTGTGTATGGCTGTGTCGGTGAGTGAATGGATGTGTCAGTGGTAGATGGGTGCGTAAGTAGATATGTGAATAAATCGAAAATCTATTAAAGATACCGATAATAATAATACAAGCATATCATTTCAATAAAGTACCTTGCTGTTCCTTGAACAGTGAATATGAGAGCCATCTTAAATGCAGAAACAAACATACCACATTCCTGAAAGTCATGCACCCAGATGCAAAATAAATACATGAAACAAATTGTAAAACCAATACATACAGAAAACTGTGTCGCATGTGCAAATTAGTAGAAAATCCTCGGCTGGCTGCAAAATGAGCCACTAGAATTGTCCACATAATGAAATAAATAGAAATATCAGAATGAAAACCAATAGTTTGTAGATGTCATCATATTCAAACATTGTCCATTTAAAATGAAAACGGGCTCAGAGAATGACCCCAGGGGAGGGGCTACTAATATCTAATGTCACTTCACACACTGACATAATGCCCAAGTTAGTGAAAACAAATCCTAGGATGCGGTGTATGCTGCCTAATGTGACCTACAATGAGCCCAAGTTGGTGTACGAAGGGAACTAGGTCAATGGATACATCAACGAGGACAACATAGGTGCTGCATAAAGACATGGGACCCAAATAACACAAAATAAAAAGATGTGAAAAAACTTGTATCTGTGACTACACTTCTTCTCCCAGGCAGTGCTTAATTTGTGCCGGTGCTTAGCACCGGCACTTACTTTTCAGGGCCGGGTCTACACGCGTCTGCTGCACGTGACGTCACATATGATATTGATGATTGATATTTACCTCACTGACTCGGTGCAGAGTGTTGTTCTCGTCTCCCGAGTCCCTGTGAAGCGTGTTGCGGCTGTGAGAGCCTGAGCCAAGAAGATTCTGATGGCATTACTGCTTTGGCGTCCCTTAGTTCAGTGTTGATGGTGGGCGGGACACTGATTGGGCAATTTGGGCTGGATTTGGTCCTGCAGGTGTAGGGTCTGTGTGGCAGCCAGGAAGCGTGCGCACTGCACAGATTTTGTTCCAGATTGCCACGCCCCGGCACACCCGCACCCCACGAGTCATCAGCAGCATTCAAGTGAGCCCGACTACGTTGAGAGCAGCAGCAGCACCACACCAGGCCTATATTAGTGAATTAAGGCAGTGCCCCGGCCCACCACGTAACAGTAAGTAATACCCGGTAGGCATGCCCATTGCCAAACCTACGCTGCTTTTTTATTTGTTTTTTAGTGTGGTGATGTGACGCCGGTGATTTGATAATACTGTGTTGCGCCGCACGGCTGCGCCACTGCCTCTGCCTGGCCTAGTAGCGGCGACCGTACACAGTCAGATATATATGTATCACGATCAGTGCTTAATTTGTGCCGGTGCTTTCCGGTGCTTAGCACCGGCACTTACTTTTCAGGGCTGGGTCTACACGCGTCTGCTGCACGTGACGTCACATATGATATTGATGATTGATATTTACCTCACTGACTCGGCGCAGAGTGTTGTTCTCGTCTCCTGAGTCCCTGTGAAGCGTGTTGCGGCTGTGAGAGCCTGAGCCAAGAAGATTCTGATGGCATTACTGCTTTGGCGTCCCTTAGTTCAGTGTTGCCGGTGGGCGGGACACTGATTGGGCAATTTGGGCTGGATTTGGTCCTGCAGGTGTAGGGTCTGTGTGGCAGCCAGGAAGCGTGCGCACTGCGCAGATTTTGTTCCAGATTGCCACGCCCCGGCACACCCGCACCCCACGAGTCATCAGCAGCATTCAAGTGAGCCCGACTACGTTGAGAGCAGCAGCACCACACCAGGCCTATATTAGTGAATTAAGGCAGTGCCCCGGCCCACCACGTAACAGTAAGTAATACCCGGTAGGCATGCCCATTGCCAAACCTACGCTGCTTTTTTATTTGTTTTTTAGTGTGGTGATGTGACGCCGGTGATTTGATAATACTGTGTTGCGCCGCACGGCTGCGCCACTGCCTCTGCCTGGCCTAGTAGCGGCGACCGTACACAGTCAGATATATATGTATCACGATCAGTGCTTAATTTGTGCCGGTGCTTAGCACCGGCACTTACTTTTCAGGGCTGGGTCTACACGCGTCTGCTGCACGTGACTTCACATATGATATTGATGATTGATATTTACCTCACTGACTCGGCGCAGAGTGTTGTTCTCGTCTCCCGAGTCCCTGTGAAGCGTGTTGCGGCTGTGAGAGCCTGAGCCAAGAAGATTCTGATGGCATTACTGCTTTGGCGTCCTTTAGTTCAGTGTTGCCGGTGGGCGGGACACTGATTGGGCAATTTGGGCTGGATTTGGTCCTGCAGGTGTAGGGTCTGTGTGGCAGCCAGGAAGCGTGCGCACTGCGCAGATTTTGTTCCAGATTGCCACGCCCCGGCACACCCGCACCCCACGAGTCATCAGCAGCATTCAAGTGAGCCCGACTACGTTGAGAGCAGCAGCAGCACCACACCAGGCCTATATTAGTGAATTAAGGCAGTGCCCCGGCCCACCACGTAACAGTAAGTAATACCCGGTAGGCATGCCCATTGCCAAACCTATGCTGCTTTTTATTTGTTTTTAGTGTGGTGATGTGACGCCGGTGATTTGATAATACTGTGTTGCACCGCACGGCTGCGCCACTGCCTCTGCCTGGCCTAGTAGCGGCGACCGTACACAGTCAGATATATATGTATCACGATGAAGGGCCCGGGCCGGCCGGGGTTAAGTTAAAGCCCTGCCCGGCGCCTGAAGTTTCCTCCAGGCTCCCGCTCCCTAACAGTTTGCTGCTTCAGGGCTATATGTATCAGTAGTTAGTTAAGGCACTGCCCCGGCCCCCGGCCCACCATGTAACCGTAATAACCATAAAGTACTGGTAGCGATGCACTGACTGAGCCATGCCCAACCAATGCTGCATTTTTAGGCGTGACAGTGACAATGATGCTGCGCCACTGCCTCTGCCTGGCCTAGTAGCGGCCGCCAGCCGTCCACATATATCATATCACGATGAAGGGCCCGGCCGGCCGGGGTGAAGTTAAAGGCCCCAGTCCTCCTCCGACAGGAGGAACCGGAGTGTTGGTCCCTTCGGGGGTCGCAGGTCATGCATAGGGGCTGTGAAGGAGCCTGCGTGAGAGTGCCGGCTGAGCCCGGCTCAGAATATAAACAGTGCACTAGGGGTCCCCAGCTGCATGAGTTGAAGGAGCAGATGGCCGAGTGAGCGAGAGGTAGCAAGGGGAAGCACCTGCTACCCTTGCACTGCAACTGCTACCCCAAGCTCAAGGCTCAGGAAGGCTTGCGAAGGGACAGAATATAAACAGGATTCTAAGAACCAGTGTTACTTTCCTGTAGTTTTTACACTGTCTGCCTATATCCTCGCGCTTCAGGAGCAAACAGAAGTATGTTGACGGAGTAAGGATGAGCAAAGGAGTCAACCCTGCGATGACACTGCAAATCAGACGGGGCATGATTTTACTTTCACTACCACTGGCATGTTGGTTAATCAACTTCCATTGCTCCTGGGCCCCTGTGCCTGCAATTCTCCAGTCTTAGTGCTGATGTAGACCCTGCCCGGCCCCTGCCCTGGGCCTGAAGTATCCTCCAGGCTCCCGCTCCCCTAAACAGTTTACTGCTTCAAAATGGCTGAATCCGTGCAGTTTAACCTTCACAAATGAAAATACAATTGATTGCGTTCCGAGATTGTGCAGCGGTGCATCACAAGTTGCCACATGGATGTGTCACCACCTGGGGTCAGGCCAGGGAAACCGTATTTTAGGTGTTTTCAGATGGAGTAAACAGAAACTTGAAACTTTGGAAACCTCGCTTTCTAATGACAGATTTAGCACAGGACGCATGATCTGGGGCCACACTACCTTATTCTAAATATCCAATTCCTTGGTGGCAAGCAGAATTTCTATTTTAATGGTTTATAACTTCAAGAAGTTATTAGTAATCCATATATGGGATCTGGTCAGGAAATATATTTTTTGTCCTTTAGTTACCCTCCCTCATTCACTCTCTGTGCCTCACTGTAAGACTCTCTCCATTCTCTGCATGTTTCTCTCTCTATTTCTCTATACTTCCCTCTATTCCCCACCGGATTCCTCCCGCCTTCCTCTCTCATTCTTATTCACTGACTCTCTCTTTTCTCTACCTCTCTCGCTGTATATATTTCTTTTTTTTTTTATAGTTTTACATATCGTGGACCAGTCCCCCAAAGTAACATAATATGAGTATCTATAAAAGATTCTCTTTCTTCTATTGTCCCTCTGCTTTACATTCTTCTTACACTGGTGCCCCTCTCATACTCCATACATGTGATGTGGTTGTGCACTGTCTTCTTTGCTAACTTATCCCTAAATTTAAATCTTTATTGGCTTGAGTGGTTGGTTCTGGAACTTGTTGTGTCTCAAGGCAGACTCTCTTTCGTCTCAGGAAAACATGCTGAGCTAAAAATTGCTCGCACACTTGAGTAGAGTTGGTATTTATTCCTAACTCTGGTCCAGTAAGGCTGTTGCAGCTTCCAATCTGAGTAACCAGCAGTTTCTTGCTGGGGAAGGCTCCCAAAAAACAAAATTGGTTCCTCACCACGTCTGGCCTGCAAAGGGGTTAATTTTCTGTGCTTCTTTCCTCAGCTCAGTGCTCACAGGGACTCTGACTGTCTGTTGCCATGATGGTAGTGGTGGTCTTGAAGGGGGTGGCTGGATAATTATTACAATTCAGGGCCTCCGAGTTTTCACTAGCCTTCTCTGTACCATTTCGATGTTTGCAGTTTGGTGTGAAGTATAAAAATAAATACAAGTCATCGCTCCCTTCGTGAATGGCAAATTCTATGTATCTGTGATGTTGTTATGTGGAGAAATTATCTACGTTAGTCTGTGAAAAGAACAAAAACATTAGCAAGGCTTGTGATTGGGTCATAATGCTTGAGAGCGCATTCCTCTGCTCTGCCTATAAGTGCAGATTAATCCACAGATTGGTAGTGCCTTTACATTGAAGCGTCTTTTTGCTGTTTGTGATCTGACATCAGTGGATGGATTTCAACAATCTTTAACGCATGCCTTATGCCGTGTCTGGGTGCGTTCCGTTCACTTGTGATTGAGAAGTGCTCCAGCGCCTACAAGTGCCGCCATAGTGAGTTCCTGAAATTGCTCCCCTCTTTAAATTCAGACAGCGCAGCTATTCTTTCTAGTGCCTACAATTACTGCTATATCTACTGTATGGCAATGTTTGGCTTCTCACATGCTTCTCCATTTCACCAAAACCGACTGTTACTGAGTTTATATGTGTTAACCGTATGAGCGCTGGCACATTCTGGGTATATATGAATATAAGTACTGGTGAGTGTGGAGCCTAAACCTAGTTGGTGACCTTGACCGCGATGGAAAGGTAGATTACATATGCTTTCCCAGTGCTTAATTTGAACTGGCTGTTGCAGGTGGGGCCCACCAGCACTTATTTTTGGGGACCGTTACCTATTTTTCTTAATCAGACTTCCACCCAAAGCAGAGAGATAAAAACATAAAAAGGGGAAAGAAAGAGGAAGAGAAAAATGGAAAAACAGTGACACAGGAAGAAAGCCGTAACGAAAAAGAATGTGCACAAGTTAAGGGAAAGGGTTGACTGGAGCTGCTCAACGGAGATCCACATGTAGTGCTGACATTCTGTGAAACAAAGAGATAGACCTTTCAAGTGGGGATAGCCTGTAATCCTGACCTAAAAAAGTTAAAAGGCATCTCCTTTTCAACATTGGCTCTCTTACATTCCTTGGGATAGGGACTGTAGAACGCCCAATACTTGCTACTGTCATGCTGCCTCACTTCAGCCACCATCTTGCCTGGAAGCTCCATATTGCATCTGTCCAGGGTCCACTAAATGAACCTTTGCCACCATGTGCTAGTTTTCTGGTACTTGAGAGTCAGCAGTGCCAGTTGAGGATGTGGGTGGGGCAACTAGAGTAAGTGGGTGGAGCCTCTGGTAGAAGAGGGTGGAGCCGAGGGAAGTGGGTGTGGCCTCCTAAAAAAATGTGAGCACCTGCACTTCATATTTTACAAATTAAGCACTGATCACGATGAAGGGCCCGGGCCGGCCGGGGTTAAGTTAAAGCCCTGCCCGGCACCTGAAGTTTCCTCCAGGCTCCCGCTCCCCTAACAGTTTGCTGCTTCAGGGCTATATGTATCAGTAGCAGTGCTTAATTTGTAAAATATGAAATGCAGGTGCTCACATTTTTTTAGGAGGCCACACCCACTTCCCTCGGCTCCACCCTCTTCTACCAGAGCCTCCACCCACTTACTCTAGACAAAATAAAAAGATGTGAAAAAACTTGTATCTGTGACTACACTTCTTCTCCCAGGCAGTGCTTAATTTGTGCCGGTGCTTACCGGTGCTTAGCACCGGCACTTACTTTTCAGGGCCGGGTCTACACGCGTCTGCTGCACGTGACGTCACATATGATATTGATGATTGATATTTACCTCACTGACTCGGCGCAGAGTGTTGTTCTCGTCTCCCGAGTCCCTGTGAAGTGTGTTGCGGCTGTGAGAGCCTGAGCCAAGAAGATTCTGATGGCATTACTGCTTTGGCGTCCCTTAGTTCAGTGTTGACGGTGGGCGGGACACTGATTGGGCAATTTGGGCTGGATTTGGTCCTGCAGGTGTAGGGTCTGTGTGGCAGCCAGGAAGCATGCGCACTGCGCAGATTTTGTTCCAGATTGCCACGCCCCGGCACACCCGCACCCCACGAGTCATCAGCAGCATTCAAGTGAGCCCGACTACGTTGAGAGCAGCAGCAGCACCACACCAGGCCTATATTAGTGAATTAAGGCAGTGCCCCGGCCCACCACGTAACAGTAAGTAATACCCGGTAGGCATGCCCATTGCCAAACCTACGCTGCTTTTTTATTTGTTTTTTAGTGTGGTGATGTGACGCCGGTGATTTGATAATACTGTGTTGCGCCGCACGGCTGCGCCACTGCCTCTGCCTGGCCTAGTAGCGGCGACCGTACACAGTCAGATATATATGTATCACGATCAGTGCTTAATTTGTGCCGGTGCTTTCCGGTGCTTAGCACCGGCACTTACTTTTCAGGGCTGGGTCTACACGCGTCTGCTGCACGTGATGTCACATATGATATTGATGATTGATATTTACCTCACTGACTCGGCGCAGTGTTGTTCTCGTCTCCCGAGTCCCTGTGAAGCGTGTTGCGGCTGTGAGAGCCTGAGCCAAGAAGATTCTGATGGCATTACTGCTTTGGCGTCCCTTAGTTCAGTGTTGCCGGTGGGCGGGACACTGATTGGGCAATTTGGGCTGGATTTGGTCCTGCAGGTGTAGGGTCTGTGTGGCAGCCAGGAAGCGTGCGCACTGCGCAGATTTTGTTCCAGATTGCCACGCCCCGGCACACCCGCACCCCACGAGTCATCAGCAGCATTCAAGTGAGCCCGACTACGTTGAGAGCAGCAGCAGCACCACACCAGGCCTATATTAGTGAATTAAGGCAGTGCCCCGGCCCACCACGTAACAGTAAGTAATACCCGGTAGGCATGCCCATTGCCAAACCTACGCTGCTTTTTTATTTGTTTTTTAGTGTGGGGATGTGACGCCGGTGATTTGATAATACTGTGTTGCGCCGCACGGCTGCGCCACTGCCTCTGCCTGGCCTAGTAGCGGCGACCGTACACAGTCAGATATATATGTATCACGATCAGTGCTTAATTTGTGCCGGTGCTTAGCACCGGCACTTACTTTCAGGGCTGGGTCTACACGCGTCTGCTGCACGTGACTTCACATATGATATTGATGATTGATATTTACCTCACTGACTCGGCGCAGAGTGTTGTTCTCGTCTCCCGAGTCCCTGTGAAGCGTGTTGCGGCTGTGAGAGCCTGAGCCAAGAAGATTCTGATGGCATTACTGCTTTGGCGTCCTTTAGTTCAGTGTTGCCGGTGGGCGGGACACTGATTGGGCAATTTGGGCTGGATTTGGTCCTGCAGGTGTAGGGTCTGTGTGGCAGCCAGGAAGCGTGCGCACTGCGCAGATTTTGTTCCAGATTGCCACGCCCCGGCACACCCGCACCCCACGAGTCATCAGCAGCATTCAAGTGAGCCCGACTACGTTGAGAGCAGCAGCAGCACCACACCAGTCCTATATTAGTGAATTAAGGCAGTGCCCCGGCCCACCACGTAACAGTAAGTAATACCCGGTAGGCATGCCCATTGCCAAACCTATGCTGCTTTTTTATTTGTTTTTTAGTGTGGTGATGTGACGCCGGTGATTTGATAATACTGTGTTGCACCGCACGGCTGCGCCACTGCCTCTGCCTGGCCTAGTAGCGGCGACCGTACACAGTCAGATATATATGTATCACGATGAAGGGCCCGGGCCGGCCGGGGTTAAGTTAAAGCCCTGCCCGGCGCCTGAAGTTTCCTCCAGGCTCCCGCTCCCCTAACAGTTTGCTGCTTCAGGGCTATATGTATCAGTAGTTAGTTAAGGCACTGCCCCGGCCCCCAGCCCACCATGTAACCGTAATAACCATAAAGTACTGGTAGCGATGCACTGACTGAGCCATGCCCAACCAATGCTGCATTTTTAGGCGTGACAGTGACAATGATGCTGCGCCACTGCCTCTGCCTGGCCTAGTAGCGGCCGCCAGCCGTCCACATATATCATATCACGATGAAGGGCCCGGCCGGCCGGGTGAAGTTAAAGGCCCCAGTCCTCCTCCGACAGGAGGAACCGGAGTGTTGGTCCCTTCGGGAGTCGCAGGTCATGCATAGGGGCTGTGAAGGAGCCTGCGTGAGAGTGCCGGCTGAGCCCGGCTCAGAATATAAACAGTGCACTAGGGGTCCCCAGCTGCATGAATTGAAGGAGCAGATGGCCGAGTGAGCGAGAGGTAGCAAGGGGAAGCACCTGCTACCCTTGCACTGCAACTGCTACCCCAAGCTCAAGGCTCAGGAAGGCTTGCGAAGGGACAGAATATAAACAGGATTCTAAGAACCAGGGTTACTTTCCTGTAGTTTTTACACTGTCTGCCTATATCCTCGCGCTTCAGGAGCAAACAGAAGTATGTTGACGGAGTAAGGATGAGCACAGGAGTCAACCCTGCGATGACACTGCAAATCAGACGGGGCATGATTTTACTTTCACTACCACTGGCATGTTGGTTAATCAACTTCCATTGCTCCTGGGCCCCTGTGCCTGCAATTCTCCAGTCTTAGTGCTGATGTAGACCCTGCCCGGCCCCTGCCCTGGGCCTGAAGTATCCTCCAGGCTCCCGCTCCCCTAAACAGTTTACTGCTTCAAAATGGCTGAATCCGTGCAGTTTAACCTTCACAAATGAAAATACAATTGATTGCGTTCCGAGATTGTGCAGCGGTGCATCACAAGTTGCCACATGGATGTGTCACCACCTGGGGTCAGGCCAGGAAACCGTATTTTAGGTGTTTTCAGATGGAGTAAGCAGAAACTTGAAACTTTGGAAACCTCGCTTTCTAATGACAGATTTAGCACAGGACGCATGATCTGGGGCCACACTACCTTATTCTAAATATCCAATTCCTTGGTGGCAAGCAGAATTTCTATTTTAATGGTTTATAACTTCAAGAAGTTATTAGTAATCCATATATGGGATCTGGTCAGGAAATATATTTTTGTCCTTTAGTTACCCTCCCTCATTCACTCTCTGTGCCTCACTGTAAGACTCTCTCCATTCTCTGCATGTTTCTCTCTCTATTTCTCTATACTTCCCTCTATTCCCCACCGGATTCCTCCCGCCTTCCTCTCATTCTTATTCACTGACTCTCTCTTTTCTCTACCTCTCTCGCTGTATATATTTCTTTTTTTTAATAGTTTTACATACCGTGGACCAGTCCCCCAAAGTAACATAATATGAGTATCTATAAAAGATTCTCTTTCTTCTATTGTCCCTCTGCTTTACATTCTTCTTACACTGGTGCCCCTCTCATACTCCATACATGTGATGTGGTTGTGCACTGTCTTCTTTGCTAACTTATCCCTAAATTTAAATCTTTATTGGCTTGAGTGGTTGGTTCTGGAACTTGTTGTGTCTCAAGGCAGACTCTCTTTCGTCTCAGGAAAACATGCTGAGCTAAAAATTGCTCGCACACTTGAGTAGAGTTGGTATTTATTCCTAACTCTGGTCCAGTAAGGCTGTGGCAGCTTCCAATCTGAGTAACCAGCAGTTTCTTGCTGGGGAAGGCTCCCAAAAAACAAAATTGGTTCCTCACCACGTCTGGCCTGCAAAGGGGTTAATTTTCTGTGCTTCTTTCCTCAGCTCAGTGCTCACAGGGACTCTGACTGTCTGTTGCCATGATGGTAGTGGTGTACTTGAAGGGGTGGCTGGATAATTATTACAATTCAGGGCCTCCGAGTTTTCACTAGCCTTCTCTGTACCATTTCGATGTTTGCAGTTTGGTGTGAAGTATAAAAATAAATACAAGTCATCGCTCCCTTCGTGAATGGCAAATTCTATGTATCTGTGATGTTGTTATGTGGAGAAATTATCTACGTTAGTCTGTGAAAAGAACAAAAACATTAGCAAGGCTTGTGATTGGGTCATAATGCCTGAGAGCGCATTCCTCTCCTCTGCCTATAAGTGCAGATTAATCCACAGATTGGTAGTGCCTTTACATTGAAGCGTCTTTTTGCTGTTTGTGATCTGACATCAGTGGATGGATTTCAACAATCTTTAACGCATGCCTTATGCCGCGTCTGGGTGCGTTCTGTTCACTTGTGATTGAGAAGTGCTCCAGCGCCTACAAGTGCCGCCATAGTGAGTTCCTGAAATTGCTCCCCTCTTTAAATTCAGACAGCGCAGCTACTCTTTCTAGTGCCTACAATTACTGCTATATCTACTGTATGGCAATGTTTGGCTTCTCACATGCTTCTCCATTTCACCAAAACCGACTGTTACTGAGTTTATATGTGTTAACCGTATGAGCGCTGGCACATTCTGGGTATATATGAATATAAGTACTGGTGAGTGTGGAGCCTAAACCTAGTTGGTGCCCTTGACCGCGATGGAAAGGTAGATTACATATGCTTTCCCAGTGCTTAATTTGAACTGGCTGTTGCAGGTGGGGCCCACCAGCACTTATTTTTGGGGACCGTTACCTATTTTTCTTAATCAGACTTCCACCCAAAGCAGAGAGATAAAAACATAAAAAGGGAAAGAAAGAGGAAGAGAAAATGGAAAAACAGTGACACAGGAAGAAAGCCGTAACGAAAAAGAATGTGCACAAGTTAAGGGAAAGGGTTGACTGGAGCTGCTCAACAGAGATCCACATGTAGTGCTGACATTCTGTGAAACAAAGAGATAGACCTTTCAAGTGGGGATAGCCTGTAATCCTGACCTAAAAAAGTTAAAAGGCATCTCCTTTTCAACATTGGCTCGCTTACATTCCTTGGGATAGGGACTGTAGAACGCCCAATACTTGCTACTGTCATGCTGCCTCACTTCAGCCACCATCTTGCCTGGAAGCTCCATATTGCATCTGTCCAGGGTCCACTAAATGAACCTTTGCCACCATGTGCTAGTTTTCTGGTACTTGAGAGTCAGCAGTGCCAGTTGAGGATGTGGGTGGGGCAACTAGAGTAAGTGGGTGGAGCCTCTGGTAGAAGAGGGTGGAGCCGAGGGAAGTGGGTGTGGCCTCCTAAAAAAATGTGAGCACCTGCACTTCATATTTTACAAATTAAGCACTGATCACGATGAAGGGCCCGGGCCGGCCGGGGTTAAGTTACAGCCCTGCCCGGCACCTGAAGTTTCCTCCAGGCTCCCGCTCCCCTAACAGTTTGCTGCTTCAGGGCTATATGTATCAGTAGCAGTGCTTAATTTGTAAAATATGAAGTGCAGGTGCTCACATTTCTTTAGGAGGCCACACCCACTTCCCTCGGCTCCACCCTCTTCTACCAGAGGCTCCACCCACTTACTCTAGTTGCCCCACCCACATCCTCAACTGGCACTGCTGACTCTCAAGTACCAGAAAACTAGCACATGGTGGCAAAGGTTCATTTAGTGGACCCTGGACAGATGCAATATGGAGCTTCCAGGCAAGATGGTGGCTGAAGTGAGGCAGCATGACAGTAGCAAGTATTGGGCGTTCTACAGTCCCTATCCCAAGGAATGTAAGCGAGCCAATGTTGAAAAGGAGATGCCTTTAACTTTTTTAGGTCAGGATTAAAGGCTATCCCCACTTGAAAGGTCTATCTCTTTGTTTCACAGAATGTCAGCACTTCATGTGGATCTCCGTTGAGCAGCTCCAGTCAACCCTTTCCCTTAACTTGTGCACATTCTTTTCGTTACGGCTTTCTTCCTGTGTCACTGTTTTTCCATTTTCTCTTCCTCTTTCTTTCCCTTTTATGTTTTTATCTCTCTGCTTTGGGTGGAAGTCTGATTAAGAAAAATAGGTAACGGTCCCCAAAAATAAGTGCTGGTGGGCCCCACCTGCAACAGCCAGTTCAAATTAAGCACTGGAAAGCATATGTAATCTACCTTTCCATCGCGGTCAAGGGCACTAACTAGGTTTAGGCTCCACACTCACCAGTACTTATATTCATATACCCAGAATGTGCCAGCGCTCATACGGTTAACACATATAAACTCAGTAACAGTCAGTTTTGGTGAAATGGAGAAGCATGTGAGAAGCCAAACATTGCCATACAGTAGATATAGCAGTAATTGTAGGCACTAGAAAGAGTAGCTGCGCTGTCTGAATTTAAAGGGAGCAATTTCAGGAACTCACTATGGCGGCACTTGTAGGCGCTGGAGCACTTCTCAATCACAAGTGAGCGGAACGCACCCAGACGCGGCATAAGGCATGCGTTAAGATTGTTGAAATCCATCCACTGATGTCAGATCACAAACAGCAAAAAGACGCTTCAAAGAAAAAGGCACTACCAATCTGTGGATTAATCTGCACTTATAGGCAGAGGAGAGGAATGCGCTCTCAAGCATTATGACCCAATCACAAGCCTTGCTAATGTTTTTGTTCTTTTCACAGACTAACGTAGATAATTTCTCCACATAACAACATCACAGATACATAGAATTTGCCATTCACGAAGGGAGCGATAACTTGTATTTATTTTTATACTTCACACCAAACTGCAAACATCGAAATGGTACAGAGAAGGCTAGTGAAAACTCGGAGGCCCTGAATTGTAATAATTATCCAGCCACCCCCTTCAAATACACCACTACCATCATGGCAACAGACAGTCAGAGTCCCTGTGAGCACTGAGCTGAGGAAAGAAGCACAGAAAATTAACCCTTTGCAGGCCAGACGTGGTGAGGAACCAATTTTGTTTTTGGGAGCCTTCCCCAGCAAGAAACTGCTGGTTACTCAGATTGAAGCTGCCACAGCCTTACTGGACCAGAGTTAGGAATAAATACCAACTCTACTCAAGTGTGCGAGCAATTTTAGCTCAGCATGTTTTCCTGAGACGAAAGAGAGTCTGCCTTGAGACACAACAAGTTCCAGAACCAACCACTCAAGCCAATAAAGATTTAAATTTAGGGATAAGTTAGCAAAGAAGACAGTGCACAACCACAGCACATGTATGGAGTATGAGAGGGCACCAGTGTAAGAAGAATGTAAAGCAGAGGGACAATAGAAGAAAGAGAATCTTTATAGATACTCATATTATGTTACTTTGGGGACTGGTCCACGGTATGTAAAACTATTAAAAAAAGAAATATATACAGCAAGAGAGGTAGAGAAAGAGAGAGTCAGTGAATAAGAATGAGAGAGGAAGGTGGGAGGAATCCGGTGGGGAATAGAGGGAAGTATAGAGAAATAGAGAGAAACATGCAGAGAATGGAGAGAGTCTTACAGTGAGGCACAGAGAGTGAATGAGGAGGGTAACTAAAGGACAAAAATATATTTCCTGACCAGATCCCATATATGGATTACTAATAACTTCTTGAAGTTATAAACCATTAAAATAGAAATTCTGCTTGCCACCAAGGAATTGGATATTTAGAATAAGGTAGTGTGGCCCCAGATCATGCGTCCTGTGCTAAATCTGTCATTAGAAAGCGAGGTTTCCAAAGTTTCAAGTTTCTGCTTACTCCATCTGAAAACACCTAAAATACGGTTTCCTGGCCTGACCTCAGGTGGTGACACATCCATGTGGCAACTTGTGATGCACCGCTGCACAATCTCGGAACGCAATCAATTGTATTTTCATTTGTGAAGGTTAAACTGCACGGATTCAGCCATTTTGAAGCAGTAAACTGTTTAGGGAGCGGGAGCCTGGAGGATACTTCAGGCCCAGGGCAGGGCCGGGCAGGGTCTACATCAGCACTAAGACTGGAGAATTGCAGGCACAGGGGCCCAGGAGCAATGGAAGTTGATTAACCAACATGCCAGTGGTAGTGAAAGTAAAATCATGCCCCGTCTGATTTGCAGTGTCATCGCAGGGTTGACTCCTTTGCTCATCCTTACTCCGTCAACATACTTCTGTTTGCTCCTGAAGCGCGAGGATATAGGCAGACAGTGTAAAAACTACAGGAAAGTAACCCTGGTTCTTAGAATCCTGTTTATATTCTGTCCCTTCGCCAGCCTTCCTGAGCCTTGAGCAGGGCCGGACTGGGAACAGAAACCGGCCCTGGCAAACTGCTCGGCCGGCACCCCCCTGGGGTGAGGGGGAGTGCAGCCGAGCAGTTTGCGAGGGCCGGTTTCGGCCGATTTTCTTACCGGGGGCCGATATTGCCGACCCCTGTTAACAAAAATGGCCCCCCAGGGGCCCAAAACCGGCACCCACCCTAGCGGCCTACCGGGGAAACGCCCGGTGCCCGCTATGGCCAGTCCGGCCCTGGCCTTGAGGCTTGGGGTAGCAGTTGCAGTGCAAGGGTAGCAGGTGCTTCCCCTTGCTACCTCTCGCTCACTCGGCCATCTGCTCCTTCAACTCATGCAGCTGGGGACCCCTAGTGCACTGTTTATATTCTGAGCCGGGCTCAGCCGGCACTCTCACGCAGGCTCCTTCATAGCCCCTATGCATGACCTGCGACCCCCGAAGGGACCAACCCTCCGGTTCCTCCTGTCGGAGGAGGACTGGGGCCTTTAACTTCACCCCAGCCGGCCGGGCCCTTCATCGTGATATGATATATGTGGACGGCTGGCGGCCGCTACTAGGCCAGGCAGAGGCAGTGGCGCAGCATCATTGTCACTGTCACGCCTAAAAATGCAGCATTGGTTGGGCATGGCTCAGTCAGTGCATGGCTACCAGTACTTTATGGTTATTACGCTTACATGGTGGGCTGGGGGCCGGGGCAGTGCCTTAACTAACTACTGATACATATAGCCCTGAAGCAGCAAACTGTTAGGGGAGCGGGAGCCTGGAGGAAACTTCAGGCGCCGGGCAGGGCTTTAACTTAACCCCGGCCGGCCCGGGCCCTTCATTGTGATACATATATATCTGACTGTGTACGGTCGCCGCTACTAGGTCAGGCAGAGGCAGTGGCGCAGCCGTGCGGTGCAGCACAGTATTATCAAATCACCGGCGTCACATCACCACACTAAAAAACAAATAAAAAAGCAGCGTAGGTTTGGCAATGGGCATGCCTACCGGGTATTACTTACTGTTACGTGGTGGGACGGGGCACTGCCTTAATTCACTAATATAGGCCTGGTGTGGTGCTGCTGCTGCTCTCAACGTAGTCGGGCTCACTTGAATGCTGCTGATGACTCGTGGGGGCGGGTGTGCCGGGCGTGGCAATCTGGAACAAAATCTGCGCAGTGCGCACGCTTCCTGGCTGCCACACAGACCCTACACCTGCAGGACCAAATCCAGTCCAAATTGCCCAATCAGTGTCCCGCCCACCGGCAACACTGAACTAAGGGACGCCAAAGCAGTAATGCCATCAGAATCTTCTTGGCTCAGGCTCTCACAGCCGCAACACGCTTCACAGGGACTCGGGAGACGAGAACAACACTCTGCGCCGAGTCAGTGAGGTAAATATCAATCATCAATATCATATGTGACGTCACGTGCAGCAGACGCGTGTAGACCCGGCCCTGAAAAGTAAGTGCCGGTGCTAAGCACCGGAAAGCACCGGCACAAATTCAGCACTGATCAGTAGTTAGTTAAGGCACTGCCCCAGCCCCCGGCCCACCATGTAACCGTAATAACCATAAAGTACTGGTAGCGATGCACTGACTGAGCCATGCCCAACCAATGCTGCATTTTTAGGCGTGACAGTGACAATGATGCTGCGCCACTGCCTCTGCCTGGCCTAGTAGCGGCCGCCAGCCGTCCACATATATCATATCACGATGAAGGGCCCGGCCGGCCGGGGTGAAGTTAAAGGCCCTAGTCCTCCTCCCCCGACAGGAGGAACCGGAGTGTTGGTCCCTTCGGGGGTCGCAGGTCATGCATAGGGGCTGTGAAGGAGCCTGCGTGAGAGTGCCGGCTGAGCCCGGCTCAGAATATAAACAGTGCACTAGGGGTCCCCAGCTGCATGAGTTGAAGGAGCAGATGGCCGAGTGAGCGAGAGGTAGCAAGGGGAAGCACCTGCTACCCTTGCACTGCAACTGCTACCCCAAGCCTCAAGGACAGGGCCGGACTGGCCATAGCGGGCACCGGGCGTTTCCCCGGTAGGCCGCTAGGGTGGGGGCTGGTTTTGGGCCCCTGGGGGGCCGTTTTTGTTACCAGGGGTCGGCAATATCGGCCCCGGTAAGAAAATCGGCCGAAACTGGCCCTCGCAAACTGCTCGGCTGCACTCCCCCTCACCCCAGGGGGGGGCCGGCCGAGCAGTTTGCCAGGGCCGGTTTCTGTTCCCAGTCCGGCCCTGCTCAAGGCTCAGGAAGGCTGGCGAAGGGACAGAATATAAACAGGATTACTTTCCTGTAGTTTTTACACTGTCTGCCTATATCCTCGCGCTTCAGGAGCAAACAGAAGTATGTTGACGGAGTAAGGATGAGCAAAGGAGTCAACCCTGCGATGACACTGCAAATCAGACGGGGCATGATTTTACTTTCACTACCACTGGCATGTTGGTTAATCAACTTCCATTGCTCCTGGGCCCCTGTGCCTGCAATTCTCCAGTCTTAGTGCTGATGTAGACCCTGCCCGGCCCCTGCCCTGGGCCTGAAGTATCCTCCAGGCTCCCGCTCCCCTAAACAGTTTACTGCTTCAAAATGGCTGAATCCGTGCAGTTTAACCTTCACAAATGAAAATACAATTGATTGCGTTCCGAGATTGTGCAGCGGTGCATCACAAGTTGCCACATGGATGTGTCACCACCTGGGGTCAGGCCAGGGAAACCGTATTTTAGGTGTTTTCAGATGGAGTAAGCAGAAACTTGAAACTTTGGAAACCTCGCTTTCTAATGACAGATTTAGCACAGGACGCATGATCTGGGGCCACACTACCTTATTCTAAATATCCAATTCCTTGGTGGCAAGCAGAATTTCTATTTTAATGGTTTATAACTTCAAGAAGTTATTAGTAATCCATATATGGGATCTGGTCAGGAAATATATTTTTGTCCTTTAGTTACCCTCCCTCATTCACTCTCTGTGCCTCACTGTAAGACTCTCTCCATTCTCTGCATGTTTCTCTCTCTATTTCTCTATACTTCCCTCTATTCCCCACCGGATTCCTCCCACCTTCCTCTCTCATTCTTATTCACTGACTCTCTCTTTTCTCTACCTCTCTCGCTGTATATATTTCTTTTTTTTTAATAGTTTTACATACCGTGGACCAGTCCCCCAAAGTAACATAATATGAGTATCTATAAAAGATTCTCTTTCTTCTATTGTCCCTCTGCTTTACATTCTTCTTACACTGGTGCCCCTCTCATACTCCATACATGTGCTGTGGTTGTGCACTGTCTTCTTTGCTAACTTATCCCTAAATTTAAATCTTTATTGGCTTGAGTGGTTGGTTCTGGAACTTGTTGTGTCTCAAGGCAGACTCTCTTTCGTCTCAGGAAAACATGCTGAGCTAAAAATTGCTCGCACACTTGAGTAGAGTTGGTATTTATTCCTAACTCTGGTCCAGTAAGGCTGTGGCAGCTTCCAATCTGAGTAACCAGCAGTTTCTTGCTGGGGAAGGCTCCCAAAAAACAAAATTGGTTCCTCACCACGTCTGGCCTGCAAAGGGGTTAATTTTCTGTGCTTCTTTCCTCAGCTCAGTGCTCACAGGGACTCTGACTGTCTGTTGCCATGATGGTAGTGGTGTACTTGAAGGGGTGGCTGGATAATTATTACAATTCAGGGCCTCCGAGTTTTCACTAGCCTTCTCTGTACCATTTCGATGTTTGCAGTTTGGTGTGAAGTATAAAAATAAATACAAGTCATCGCTCCCTTCGTGAATGGCAAATTCTATGTATCTGTGATGTTGTTATGTGGAGAAATTATCTACGTTAGTCTGTGAAAAGAACAAAAACATTAGCAAGGCTTGTGATTGGGTCATAATGCCTGAGAGCGCATTCCTCTGCTCTGCCTATAAGTGCAGATTAATCCACAGCCTGGTAGTGCCTTTACATTGAAGCGTCTTTTTGCTGTTTGTGATCTGACATCAGTGGATGGATTTCAACAATCTTTAACGCATGCCTTATGCCGCGTCTGGGTGCGTTCTGTTCACTTGTGATTGAGAAGTGCTCCAGCGCCTACAAGTGCCGCCATAGTGAGTTCCTGAAATTGCTCCCCTCTTTAAATTCAGACAGCGCAGCTACTCTTTCTAGTGCCTACAATTACTGCTATATCTACTGTATGGCAATGTTTGGCTTCTCACATGCTTCTCCATTTCACCAAAACCGACTGTTACTGAGTTTATATGTGTTAACCGTATGAGCGCTGGCACATTCTGGGTATATATGAATATAAGTACTGGTGAGTGTGGAGCCTAAACCTAGTTGGTGCCCTTGCCCGCGATGGAAAGGTAGATTGCATATGCTTTCCCAGTGCTTAATTTGAACTGGCTGTTGCAGGTGGGGCCCACCAGCACTTATTTTTGGGGACCGTTACCTATTTTTCTTAATCAGACTTCCACCCAAAGCAGAGAGATAAAAACATAAAAAGGGGAAAGAAAGAGGAAGAGAAAAATGGAAAAACAGTGACACAGGAAGAAAGCCGTAACGAAAAAGAATGTGCACAAGTTAAGGGAAAGGGTTGACTGGAGCTGCTCAACGGAGATCCACATGTAGTGCTGACATTCTGTGAAACAAAGTGATAGACCTTTCAAGGGGGGGATAGCCTGTAATCCTGACCTAAAAAAGTTAAAAGGCATCTCCTTTTCAACATTGGCTCTCTTACATTCCTTGGGATAGGGTCTGTAGAACGCCCAATACTTGCTACTGTCATGCTGCCTCACTTCAGCCACCATCTTGCCTGGAAGCACCATATTGCATCTGTCCAGGGTCCACTAAATGAACCTTTGCCACCATGTGCTAGTTTTCTGGTACTTGAGAGTCAGCAGTGCCAGTTGAGGATGTAGGTGGGGCAACTAGAGTAAGTGGGTGGAGCCTCTGGTAGAAGAGGGTGGAGCCGAGGGAAGTGGGTGTGGCCTCCTAAAAAAATGTGAGCACCTGCACTTCATATTTTACAAATTAAGCACTGCTCCCAGGTATCCTGTAGTTTTGGTTGCCATTTAGGAATATATTCTAATGTTTGCCATAAGCCGAATCGCAGGTGAAGTAACTTGTTTTTGTAAAAAGATCTCAGTAATGTTGTAAAATATTTCTGTGGGCAAAGTTGTCTATAAGTATAAATCGTTGTCCAGGCATGACTTCTTTTACTAAACTCCTCTTTATCTTCGTGCCAAGACAGCCTCCTTATTCGTTTATTAATTAATTTCTTAAAGGAGTTGTGAGGTAGTCCCGAATACCATAATTCTTTTGCTTTCAGATCTTTTAATGCTGCGTCAAAAGCTCGTGCCCAGTTGTTCAGGTTTTGATGTGTGTTGTTTTAGATTTCTTCCCATAGCAAAGCACACAGTGTAGTTTCGCCAGAGGTCCTTATTAATGACATATATTTGATCAGTGAGCCTGTTTGTGTTAATTTTGGATTTGTCGGCCCAAATTCTAGTTGGACCTGAGAAGGTGATACGCTCTGAGGAAGCTGGAACAAAAGTCGGAAAACCTTATTTTGTGCAGAGTTGAGAAAGGTCCCGAACTTGTTTGGGAATGCTACAGAACCATAACTGATAGTTGAAATAAACTAGGCTTTTATTGCAGCGAGTAATGACTGAAAGGTTGGGCTTTGCAATTTTCGATGCATTCTCTGGAACGCTGAGATTAGGGAGGCGATTCTTGGTTTCAGTGAATTCTGATGCAATTGACGTGTTAGCTGATCTTGTAGCTAAACACAAAGATATTTATATGACGTACCTCAGAGAATTGACTTCCCACCCAGCGACTAGCTAACCTTCTTGCTTATTTGCCTGCCAAAATTTACTACCTGTGTTTTTGTAAAGTTAATTGCCATTTCATTTTCGATACAGTAGCGGTTTAGATGGTTAAGTAACCTTTGTAGGCCTATCCCAGTTAGGTTCAACAGAACTAAATCATCAGCATATTGTAATGACGTCACTTTTCTGGCTGCTAGACTTGGCGGGTGAGAATTGGCTGTGTCTAAATAAGAGCTGAGATCCGCCAAAAAATGATAAAAAAATTGGCACCAGGACGCAGCCTTACTTCAGGCCTCTCTTTATTAAGATTTTATCTGTCAGGCCATTGTTTTGTCCAAGTTTAACCTGGGCCCAATTATTAGTTTAAAAAGCTGAATTGTGTGCAGTAAACGTTTGGGAATATTCCAATGAAACAACTTTTTCCATAGTAGATTACAGTTGACATGATCGAAAGCTTTAGAGAAATCCACAAAACAGGTCTATAAAAGTTGTTTTTGACACACATTTGCCCATGATCATATTAAGTGCAACCAAGTTGTCTACCGTACTGGATTTCGGTCTTAACCCTGTCTGGTTGAATGGGATTAGATTTTTCCTTTCAGCCCATCCTTCAAGGTCAGCCAATATAAGCGCTACAAATATTTTAGAATTTGTGTCCTTAGGAGCAATCACACGATAGTTATCTGGAGAGGCCCTTCTTATATGTTGGCTGAAAAATGGATCCATACCATGTATTGGGGATTACTTCTGTAGCTAGACAGTAGTTAAACAAGACTCACGATCTTCTTTATATATGGCCCCTGGAAGGCCATTTGGGCCATGCACACCATTACCCCTGCTTTTCCCAATCCCTTTTATAATTTTACTTTGTTGAAAGGTGAGCGGTGTTTCACATTGAATTTTGGTGTTGTTTAGTAGATGCGCGTCTTGTGTGTCATATAAGGAACCTATGTGTGCCTTCCATGCTTCTTCTGTGACGTTATTTCCAACTGACCCTGCACAGGGTCTGTCTAGAGGGTTTTGGTGACATCATCCAACCTTCTTTTGTACACATTGCTCTATAAACAGGTATAGAATTAGAGCTATGAAGGTAAGTGCAAAATTGCTCAGAATAATATGAAGCATCATTACTGTTATCATACATACAACCCCCATCGGTAAAGCAATCTTGTCTTATGTGCAGCATTGACCCTATACCATACACTTCATGGGTAGCTGAGTTTATGTTGCCTATGAACCACAAATGAAAGGGTAACCCATCCTGCACACAGTATTTACCTGTATCAAGTCACTGAACCTACATTGAGAAGTGAAGTGGATATAAGTAGAAAAGTGGGTATTGTTAACACTGTTTACTCTATGGAGAGAGTTTACTCTGTACCACACTGTTTGGAGACAGTGAAACTCTTTTGAGAAATACCCCACAGAATATTAAAAATGATCTACTAAGAACAGTGTACATTCTATGCAAAACATGTCCAAAGATGCTGAAGCCAATACTACCTGCATCCTTCATACTGTGGTGAAAACTTTACAGATAGCCCATTTTCTGAGGCAAAGTAAGCACATGATCATAGGTTACTACCAGGCGGATATAGTATTCTATGTTATGTAGAAATTGTCATGCTGTGATGATTCTGTTTAATAACTCAAGGCTGCTAACAATACTTAATATATTTTACATACAATCTTTGCCCTGTTAGAAACTTTTGCTGCATAACCAAACGCTTGTGTGGAATATGCTGAAAAGAAGTTAACTGTGACCTGAAAAACATAGTTAGTCTTCAGTACAAAGATTTATAACATGTTCAATACCTCTACAAACCAAAAATGCATTAGGAGTACATGCGCCTGGTAAACACTCACACCCAATAGCTCGACAAAGACTGTACAAAAGTAGGTAGAAAAGTAATATGGTAGTTTGCTGCCACTATGCAAACTATAAAACAAACTAGCACACTTGTTGGATGATGTCATCAGTGATGTCATCAATGATGTATTTGAGATGTCATCAGTGATGTCGCAAATGATGTCATTTCATGAGTGATGTAATATGTGGGGTCATAAGCAGTGCATGGTGGGGGCGCAAGTTATAGTTACCTCTAATAACTATAACTGGTAAATTTCAGGTTTTTTTTTAAACATTAATGTTGTCACTGACATATTCACCTAACTATAACGTTACTTTAAACTTTGTTTTTTTCAGTGAATTTCAAACGTTTTTTTTTTTAAACATCAAGTCTCTTCATCACACCTAACTATAGCTTTATATAACTTTATTGAGGATATATGGAACAATAACAATTATAATGACAGGTGTAACTTTGTAATATAATAATTATAAATCAGAGATAGGGGATATCATAATTTGTAAAATATGGAAAAAATAATAAAAACTGCGAAGTAAGAGAGATGATTATTATTTTATATACCATTAACAATTCAAAATGTTTTCCTAGGATCTTTGTCACCTGGCTTGGAACACCTTTCCCCTAAACCTTTGTTATTGGATCTCTTTATTGCACTTGCTCTTAAAGTTATACTCTGTTGGAAAGATGCTTCTAAGTTATCTGAGTTAACATGGTGGAATTTTATTTGTGACGAACATAGAAGATCTCCTGTTCATTCCGAATCATTATTTCATGAAATTAAATTGGGTTTTATATTGGTTACCCTTTACTACAAATCTATCTTGGCACTCACCGTTACCTTAATTAGCTATCTTTCTATCATTTTATACATTCCCTCCTATTCTTTTTCCTCTCTTCTTCCTACTCCTCCCCTTCTTTCTTCTTCTATTTCTCTCTCTTCCCTATAACGTTACTTTAACCTTTTTTTTTTTTCCATGTGTGTGTATATATATATATATATATATATATATATATATTCACTGAAAAAACCACAGGTTTCAGGGACGTTATAGTTAGAAATTAGCATTTAAAAAACCTTAGAAATTCACTGAAAAAACCACAGGTTTCAGGGACGTTATAGTTAGTTGGACATTTCACTCGTACAAAACCAGAGAAATTCGGCCGTTATAGTTAGTTCAGCTAACTATAACTCGTGCCCCCGCAATGCACTGCTGATGACGTCACATATTACATCATTCATCACATGATCAGTGACATCACTGATGACATCTCAAATGACATCACTGGTGACATCACTGATGACATCATCCAGTGATAATCTGATGCACCTCCTCATACCCTAATATAACCTTTGATACACCCACTCTAAAATACAGACTACCATTTTCGAAACCATAGACACACCAATACCAGTTAGTACAAACCCACTCACTAATTGCTAGGTCTACACACACATCCACTCATTCACCCATACAGTCACTCATACATGCAGTCAATCATCAATACGGCACTATCATATGCACTCACATATCTATACAGACACTGGCTGGGGCGTGGCTTGACCGGCTGCAAGATGGCCGCACTTTAGTGGGCTCTGCCGGCCAAGCTAATATATCCGACAGAATCCTGCAGACAACGACGCGAACGCTGCACAATACCTGCTTTTCCGGCTGCAGCTTCACTTGCGGCGTCGATCTGTGCTGCTCCCGTCCCTCGGCGGCTTGTAAGTGCTGAGATCCGCCGCCCGACTGCTGCATTGGGCCCAGATCCCGCGACGGCGAGGCCCGGCCTCCCTGCCTTGCCGCTGGGCCGGCTGCCTGGAGCTGCGGATCGCCTGAGGGGCTGCGTGGGGTCCGGACCTGCTTTGCCCGGTGAGTGCTGTTGCCGCTGGGGTTTTTTGCGGCGGGGTTGGGGGCCCGCGGGCTGCACTACCCGGCCCGGGCCTCTCTCTGAGGTATTGGCGTCGCTTCCCTTTCCTTTTGGCACCGGCAGAGGCGGCTCTGTGTGCCCGGGCCTGGTGACGGGGGCGGCGGGCCCCCCGAGTCTCCCCGCTGCGACTGTCCCGGCCTGGCTTGCCCTCCCGGCTTCCCCTCGACGAGCGGTGCGGGGTGGCTGATCGCCGCCTGCTTTCCTGCGGCCCGCTCCTGTGACCCACTGGTGGCTGCATCGCCTCCCGCTCCTTGGGAGTGCCTGGCTTTGGGCCCTAGCTGTTGCTGCACCGAACCCTGGGCCTGATCTCGGCGTATGCCGAGCCTACGCCGGCCCTTACGTCTGCCCTGCGCCTGCTGGTGACCACTCCTGCATTCAACCACTCTTGAAGTCCTGTGGCCTGACGCACGATTCTTCTTCCATCAGCTTGCGGTGGTGTGTTCCTCCTGCGCCTCCGCTGTGTCTGTGGGGACCGCTTCCGCCCACCTGCTGTGCCGCTGGACTGGTACTTCCACCTCTTCCGACGCCCTGCTGCCGCCTCACTGCGCTCGGCCCTCGCGGCAGCCGGCCGGTGCTGCTCCCCTGGTCTGGCAGGCCTGACATTCCGCCTGAGTCACTTACTGCTGCTGTGTGTCTGCGAGCTGCCTGCCGTGCGCTCTGTCGCTGTTTCTGATCCCATGGTGGTACTACTCGCCCACTTCTGCCCGCCATGGGGAAGACTGATCCTAAACAGCCCAAGATTGCCTTTGATCTGCGTAGATCGACGCGGCAGGACGGTGCGGGATCGGATGGTGGCGACCCAGCGACCACTATGGAGGCAACTCCTGCGCGTGAAGATGACCTGAAGTCGATTATGCTTGATGTTAAATCCATGGTCACGGGCATTGCGGCGCAACTCGATCAACTGTCCGCTCGTTTGGACTCTGTGAAGGCCCGAGTAGACTCACACGACGCTCGTCTACTTCATGTCGAATCCAGGGTTTCCGTCGCCGAGGACGCCGCCACACAAGATCGGCAAAAATTATTGCAAATGGACAAAATCCTCGACATCATCCGGAATAAAAATGAAGATTTGGAGGCGCGCTCCCGGAGGAGCAACCTCCGCATCACGGGAGTACCCGAATCTACCAACATCTCCCGCATGGAGGATTACGTGGAGCAACTCACCCGGGACCTCTTTGGTGAAGTCCTCTCCTCCGTCTTCATTGTGGAACAAGCGCATCGCTCCCTTGGCCCTGGTCCTGCCCCCGGTCTACCAGCTCGCCCCATCATTGCAAAAATCCATTCTCCGTGCAGCACGTGAAAGGGGCAAAATAACTCATCAAGGTAACACACTCTCCTTTTACCCTGACTATACTCTCGCTGTTCAGGCCGCCCGCCGTGAATTCCTTCCAGCAAAGCGAATCCTTCAAAAGCACGAAGTCTCGTACTCATTGGCCTACCCGGCGAGACTGAGGGTCCGGCAGGGCGCGAAAACGCTTGTTTTTACACATCCTAAAGACGCCCTCGCCTTTGCAAAGAAACTGGATAAATCACCTCGCTCCTCATCTACTTGCTCTCAGGCCGCTGCAGCTGGCCACCTAAGTGACAATGATTGACTGGCTGAGTTTTAACTGTTAATCATTCTCGATCTGTGCTATTGTTCTTCTGTTTGCGTCACTCTGGCCTCCCCTGTTGCTGCAGCCTCACTAGCCCAGTCGCTTCCATCCATCATATTGGGACTCCTGTTGTTATTTCATTTGTATCCATCTGATCGTTGTCTGACTTGTTTGTAGCTTGGCCACCCTGCTTCACTGCAGGGGCGTATGCTGAGCTCTGCCATGCCCCCACGGGATAATTCCCTTATCTGTCACGTTCTTCCCCCTTCCAAGTTGTGGGCTGCTGGGGTGGGAACAGGTGGTATCTCAGCCTGATTGGGGGGTTGGAGTGGGTGTGGGGGGGATGGGTCTTTCGGTACTGTTTCTGGGGATAGGGTGGTGGGGTGGTTGGGTTAGGGGGTTTTGGGGTCGGTGGCCTCCTACTGGGGCTCTGCTGTTTGTTCTGACAATGTTTCTTGTTCCCGGCTCTTGCCTGAAACGCAGCTGTCACTGTGTTCTTTTACTGTCGGCACACGATGGCCCTCTTTCAATGTTGTTCCCTGCAATGTTAGTGTTCCCTGCCAGGCTTGGCATTGCACTGCTCCTGAGCTGGCTTTGGTCCGTCGCTCAACATTCGCTATGTAATGCCATGCCGCGTTGTTTCACGCACGTTCCTACACTCTTACTCCTGCGCACAGCGCCCAAGGTCAACCTCACTCCCACGTTTGGGGCTAGTTGTTCCCCCTTGCAATCCGGCTCCACATCTTGGCAGGCTATTGTTCGTCCTTATGCACCACTGTTGGTATTCTCTTTTGCACCTGTTCCTCATAAGGTTTGCACCATCATATGCACCTGCACGCGGCCATTGGCCACTCTTACCACACCCCATACTGAGACAGCATGACAGACATTAATTTCTGGACGTGGAACATTCGCGGCCTTAACGACTTTCGCAAGGCTCGACTAGTACACGCACACCTCATCCGACACAAAGTGGACATCTGTCTGCTGCAGGAAACCCACCTACTCCCAGCATCTGCTGCCAGACTCTGTTCCAGACACTGGGGAGAATCACATTCCTCTTTTTATTCCAATTATTCCCGGGGGTGTCTATCCTAATTCGCAGGGGACTCCCATGGCACACATCCCAGGTAATCACGGACCCCGCTGGGCGTTTCGTTATCCTTCACGGCTCACTTCAAGGCTATCCTCTGACGATAGCTGCATTATATGGTCCCAATGCTGACGACCCAGAATTCTTTACTCAGATATGGCATCACATCTCCTCCCTCGGTCCTGCTGCGCTCCTCTGGGGTGGGGACTTCAATGTCACATTGTCTGCGGTGTTGGATCGCTCCGGCCCCCACGCCTCTCACCCACGTGCCACGGCGCTCCTTAGCTCTATTCTTACCGAGAACTCGTTGTATGACGCCTGGCGCCACATGCACCCTGCAGCCCGTGAGGGCACATGTGTCACTGGCACCCGTGGTTGCTGGTCTCGTCTGGATCTCTGGGTCACCTCTCCTGACGTTCTCGCCTAGCTCAATTCTGTCGACCATATGGCACGTACCCTTTCAGACCACGCGCCAGTCCGGCTAAGCCTTAGGCTGCCCCACTCTCCTCGGCGCGCTTTCTCATGGCGGCTTCCATCTAATGCACTACGAGACACTGTATTCTGTGATGAGATCCGGACCGCGATCACTAATTATTTCGAGCTCAATGAGGGTTCTGTGGACTCTCCCTCCACTCTTTGGGAAGGGTTCAAAGTCGTCATCCGCGGTGAGTGTATCTCTAAGCAATCGGGGGTCCTACACTCCATTCGTGGCGCCCTTAGCAAATTGGAAGCAGAACTTAAGTCCCTGGACTCCTCCCACGTGCTTGATCCCAACCCGGACACACTCGCTCGCCTTCGTGAGAAACACACCGAATTCGCCGCGGAGGCCGATAGAGAGCTCTCTTTTTTGGGTAGAGAGGCTCGGGCGCGCCGCTTTGGCGAGGGGGACCGACCCGGTAAAACTCTGGCCGCCCTCCTTCGTCCACCTCAAGCTGCATCTTATATAACAGCGCTTCAGGATGGCGGCCCCGCTCGGACCAACTCCGCTGAAGCGATTAAGACGAGATTTATTGATTTTTACACGCAACTTTATTCCTCCGGGCCTACTCCCCCGCGCGAGGTCATCAACCAGTATTTCGATACCCTCGAGCTGCTATGGCTCGAGCACCATCATCGGGAATACCTGGACGAGCCCTTCTCTAAAGAAGAGATACTCGCCACCATAAATAGTATGCCTGGTGACAAGGCCCCTGGTCTGGACGGCCTGCCCGCCTCCTTCTACAAGGCTTTCGCCCCGCTACTTGTGCCACATCTGGCTGCCATGTATAATGACTCTTTCGAGAGCGGTCAGTTCCCGCCTTCACTTCACGAGGCTATGCTAACTCTGCTGCTCAAGCCGGATAAGCCCCCCGATCTCCGAGAGCCCTCTGTCCCTCATAAATATGGACAATAAAATCTTTGCCAAGTTACTTGCTTCACGTCTTCTCCCTCTCATGCCGCATATTGCCCGCCCGGATCAGTCCGGCTTCATTCCTGGCCGCGCAACATCCCATAATCTACGGACTCTCTTTTCTGTCCTTCATCAGATTAATCCAACGCTCCCTGCTGTAGCCGCCTTGCTCGACGCCACCAAGGCGTTCGACACCCTGGAATGGCCTTTCCTCTTCCCTCTTCTTTCACGTCTAGGCTTTAGTCCAGTGTTTATACGAAAGATCTCGCTCCTGTATACTCTCCCTACTGCCCGGCTCCGGGTCAACGGCCTCATTACTGATCCCATCCCTATTGGACGTGGGACCCGACAGGGGTGCCCGCTTTCGCCTATGCTCTTCACCGTCGCTATGGAGCCACTGGCGGCTAGACTTCGTCAACACCATACTCAGAAGGGCATCGGATTTGCGGCCCGCGCCCTCTTGGTCTCTATGTTTGCGGACGACGTCACTTTATATGTCCACAACCCCCAGGAAAATTTAAGTCCCCTGGTGCGCGAGATCATCCGGTTCGGAGGCTATTCAGGTGTCCAGGTGAACTGGACTAAATCGGTCCTCTTTCCACTCACTGATGCTACTACTCCCTTTACCCCGGACTACCCCTTCGTGTGGGCGAATGGCCCCACTCACTATTTGGGTGTCTGGCTGAGCAGAGACACGGACGAACTTTGGCGAGCTAACTTTGGTCGCGCGGTGGACTGGCTGGAGTCGAAGATCCCTATATGGAGCCGACTGCCCTTGTCGTTGGCCGGTCGGGTGGCTGTCGTCAAGATTATAGTCCTCCCGAAATTTTTATATTTATTCCTAAACGTGCCTCTTCCTCTCACTGCCCACTTTTTTCGCAAGGTCCGCTCTTTGATCATCTCTCTCATCTGGGCTGGAAAGCAGCCTAGGATCGCTTATGACACTCTCACACTTCCGATGGAGTGTGGCGGCCTCGGCGCCCCTAACATTAAGCTCTATGCACTGTGTGCTCAGGCCAGCTTCTTGCATTTTTGGCTTCACCCCACTCCTTTTCAACCGCATGTGGCGGTCGAGGCCGATCTCGCTGCCCCATGGCCACTTACGACGGCCCTATTTGCCCCGGCCAGACTCCGGCACTCTGAGATAAACACGGTTGAAACGATGCGTTGGGCTTGGGAGGGCCTTCGCCGCCTCTCAGATGCCCCATGCTCTCAGCAACAACTATGCCAATCGTTCGGCATCCGACTTTCCCTCCTCTACAGCCCTCTGGTATGGCCAGGCGCGCCGCCGGTTTGGGGTTGACCACAGTTGTGGATCTCTACCCGGGGAACACTTTTTACTCTCTCGCGGACGATTCCGGTCCTATGGATACTTTACTTTTCTATCAGCTACGCGCAATTTGTCGAGAACTGCATTCCACGTTTCCCCAGCCTCCTCCCTCGATGGGCACGCTGGATTTTATGTACTCGTCTCCTTCCCCTCAGAAGTTGGTGACCAAACTCTACGCTCTCACACTGACGGCCTCATCCGTATCCACGGACCGCGCCTGTGCGGCGTGGAGTGCGGACCTTGGTATCGACATCCCACAGGCTGACTGGCTCTACTGTTGCAAACAGACAAAGCGTTTGTCCCCAAACTACCGCCTGCGCCTTATTCATTTTAAATATTTGCACAGGCTATATCGCACTCCCGTCCAGCTGCACAAGCTGGGACTCATTCCAAGTGATAGTTGCATGCGCTGCTCTGCATCTGCGGTGGACTTCTCCCACCTTGCCTGGCTATGCCCTGGGGTCTCTGCTTATTGGCGTGAGGTCTGCACAGCCATTTCAGAGATCGTCTCCTCGCCAGTTCAGCCCACTCCCTCACTTTGCCTATTGGGATTCGTCAAATTCTGCCCGGACGCGTCGCGTCGTCTTATTGCCATGCTGCTTGTCCTCGCGCGGCGTAGGGTCTCCATGTGCTGGGGTCGCAGACCCGCACCCAAGTTCGCCCAATGGCTCGGGGATGCATCGCGTTGCCAGACCATATTGTCAGAATTCTGGGACCTCATGCCAGCTAGATCTCGCCCACTCGATATCTGGGGCCCCCTAGTGTCATATCTCCTCACCCGCACTCCCCCGGGTTCGGTTACCTCTCCTGCGCTCCCCACCGGCTCTCTGCCCGTGGCGGCCACTGAGGTGGGCCAATAATCGGCCTTCCCCCGCCCCTTCTCCGTTTCAGCTGGGCCTGCCCTTTCATCCGGAGATTGTGTGCCCCCTGTAAATTGCTGTCACTGGTTAGTCAAGGCAAAAACATCTGCCATGCTGCTGCTCTCTGGTGCTCTGTGCTATTAATGTTTACTGCTGCCATCAATGTTTCCTTTGTATATGGTGCTTTGATTCAATTCAAGAATGTAACCTGTTTATTTGATCAATAAAGGTTTTTGAAAATTAAAAAAAAAAAACATATCTATACAGACACTCACACACCGCCACTCATCCATAGAGTTACTCACACACCTAGTCAGTCATGCAAAGAATCAATCACACTCCCATTTACTCACCTATACAGTTATACACACACCACCTCACTTATTCAAACATATACTAATAAATACTTACACTCTTATACAATAACTAATACAAGCACACACTCATCCATACAGCCACTCTCACAATCACTCACTCTCACATATAGTCATTTATATACTCCAACACTCACATATACTGCCTTTCAGATATGCAGTTACTCACACATGTACCACTGAGGCATCCATTCACTCACCAATACACCCATACACACACTCACCCACCCATACAGCCCTTCACAGATTCACTCTTGAACCCATACACCCAGTGAATCACCCACTCACACATCTATGCACAGAGTCACACACCCCACCCACACAAACACTCAGGCACCCATACAGATACTCAGACAACCAATCAATAACCCATATAGACACTCATGTAGCTATTCACAAACCCATGCAGCCGCTTACACACCAACAGACATACGGATACAGACATTCACACAGTTTATTCACTAACCCAAAGATCCTGCGCGAATCTTGCCGATTTTTTTTTTTTTAAATGCTTTTTTTGGCCCTGGGGGTCCTTGTGGGACCCCCTGAGCAGGCCTAGGGGGTCAGGGTGTTTCTACCCTGCCCCCTTTTCTTGTTTTTTAACGTTTTTTCTACTGTTTTCTTGTGACTCGGTTCTACCGAGTCACAAGATGGCTGCCAACACTTCCTGGTTTGGAGTGTTGACAGCCAATTAGAATAAAGCTCGTGGTCGGGATGGTCCGCGGATCCACCGCGCCTCTAGATATCGAAACTTTTATTTTTTGATTTTCTCAGCAACTACTGAACGAATTTACACCATTTAAAAAAAGGGCTCTTTCTGAACCAAGGGCTACCTTTTTGCCAAATTTGGTGTAATTCCGTTCAGCAGTTCGAGCTGTAGCCGTGTCTAAAGTTTCCTATGGGAAATTGATTTTTCGACCTCTTTCTTTTTTAATTTCTCAGGAACTACTGAACGGATTTACACCATTTAACAACAAGCATTGAAAATGCAATAGGTCTTGCATTTTTTTGAGTTAGAGCTTTTGGCGTTGTAAATGGGAATGTGTTTTACCTATGTGTTATGGAGTTGTATGTATGTGGTGTGCAGTGGAATTGTGTGTTGTATTGGGATAGTTAGTTGTGGAGCAGTATGAACCATAAGTAAGGAGAGTGAGGAGAAGAGCAGCAGGTGGTACAAGTATGGACAGCGAGGAGAAAAGTATTGTGAGGCACAAGGTAGGAGAGTGGGGAGGAGAGCAGCGTGAGGCAAAAGGGTGGAGAGGGAGGAGAAGAGCACAGTGAGGCATCAGGAAGGATATTGAGGAGGAAAAAAGCAGCGTGAGGCAAAAGGAAGGAGAGTGATGAGAAGATGAGCAAAAGATACAAAGAAGGAGAGTGAGGCAAAGAACCGTGTGAGGCACAAGGATGGAGAGTGAGAAGAAGAGCAGCAGGAGGTACAAGGCAGGAGAGCGAGGAGAAGAGCAGTAAGAGGTACAAGGAAGGAGAGCGAGGAGAAAACTCTCTTTGTACCATCATGTGGATGATTCTCTGTCCCTTCTTACAGCTATGCGTCTATGTTTGTGGGCTAATCAAACAACCCTCCTGTCAATTTCTTGATGTGTATGATTTCTCTATCCTTGTATACAGCAGTCAATGTATGTCTTTACAACACTCCGCACAAGCTTGCTTCAAACAGCCTGATGGGAACGAGTCTCTACGTTTTATAAAAGTCACATCTTTGTAGATGCATCTTTGCCTGAGGACCGATCCGCATGACTTTGCAATCTGCATTCCTAAGATGATGGTTTTCAGCTTTAGCATACAGCTCTGCATTTATGTCCATGTCTTTGGATCCATTATTTTTCGGAGGCAAAGACAACCATGGAATGTTTGCCATTTTAGGAATGCACGAACAATCTTGCAAACACCACCGTCTACAGGGGTGTCCAACCTTTTCTTTAATAAGAGATTCTTATGTTCAAAGAAAATCATCCTGAGCTACTATTAGTCACAGACCTGTACCCCAGTTGGTCAACTCAACAATTCACCCTTCTCAGATCAATAAATTGAACTGGCAATATATTTGCATGGAGGTCAGATGGTTAAGGGAGCAAAAATCTATGGCAAAAAGTGTCCTATACTAAACAATTGAGTTATATTTTGTCAACCATTACTACAGTGCAATATTCACTGCATGATAGACTATGTATCCCTCCAGAGTACCTACCATGCACTCATTCCGTGCAGGGAATGCACCTTCCTGCAAGCTTTTTTCGTTTCCGCTGTCATGCAAACCTGGGGGCTATTGCATTATTAATGACGCCAGAAGGTACAGTGGGTGCTGGCTTTCACTTTTGCATTGTGATCACTGCGTGCCCTTGGACCCTAAAAAACTCCCGGATGCAAAGTATTCAATGCACCTCTTCAGGTGAGCGTAAAAGGGGTTGGATGGGTGAAGACACGCAGCAGAAGATCTGCAGAACCTGAGCTTCAGCAGAAGCCTTGGTTTTGAACCCGATACTGTGAATTTAGAGCTGTGTGAAACAGCTCTGTAGCTGTGGAGCTTTTGCAGGGGAATTATTTTGTGAAGATGGATTTGCGAATTGGGTATTATGACAATTTGGTCCCGGATTTCATGGCCTGGCTAGGCATCTTCCATTTTAAGTAGTTGGACGGAACAAGGAATGAGTATTCTTTTTTAACCCTAGTTTAATGTCTCCCATCAAGTACCATGAAGACTGAGATTGTCTATCTATGTCTGGCCCAAATGAATTAGAAATCAAAACATGCACACTGCGAACTGAGACTACCCCTTACAGCAGAGACTTAGACAGCTGGGTCAAGAAGGGCACAAAAGAAAGGCATGAGCTAAGCTGCAAGTAAAACATCCATAGTTCTTGACTGGATTGTGCCATTTAACATATACTTCTGTTAAATCCTCACCGCAGTGAAATAAAATCCAAAAGTGTGTACAAGTAAACAAATTAAAAATGAGTTCAATCAATCGTACAAAGTGAGATGTTTGTGACATCACCGCCACAGAGATAGCATGGTTCACATGCCTTAAACTAATTTATTTGTAAACAAACTATGATGGAGAATAATATTGATACAAGAATTAAGAAAAACTGTTACTTCTAATGACTTAAACAGCAATCATGTTTTCTTACTCATGTTGACAATTTGTGTAGGTGAATACTACATAGAGTTTCATAAACTGGACTGAAGTCATTTTACTTTCTGTAATTGAGTTAGTAAGTATAACCACCCAATTTTGTCAATCTTTTTACAGTAACTCCGAGAATCAGCTTTTGAGGATGCTTTTCTAACACGCTTTTATTTGAAAAGTGAAAACGGTGGAAAAATGCCCATGGGACATACAATGCAACAAAATATGTCACACTGTGCTAAATACTGTGGTGCTATACAAATCACGCCAATTGACTGGAGTTTAAAACTCTGTCACTGCTAATGTCTGAAAAATAGGGGGAGGCTACCCACCAAAAGAACTATTCTGAAATAGTTCATATTTGATGTTTTCCTGCTGATGTAAAAGTTGGAGAAAGCCACTAAAGGAGAATGACCTTGAAATGGTTGCTCAATACCAGTGAGGTGACGTTTTGTTCCAAGTGCATTCTTGACAAGCTATCTTCCTAGTTGATGCTTCTCAAAGGAAGCATTCGCCAAGACCATAGCCCTTGGTTTAATGTGCTAAGGCATCTACTGTTAACAAAAGAACAAGACAGACAGGTGGGAGCCATCAGGAGGAGACGGTGGGGACTATAGTTATAAAGTAGTCCCTCCCGCAGTTGAAAGAAAGCCCTTGAGTGTCGAACGAAGAATACACGAAAGCAGCCAAGAGCATTAGATGACGGAAGAATACTCTACTGGACTGATCAAAGGCGTGGTTGGCAAGGTCTCAAACCAGTGGTTGAAAGAGGCTGGTTGGAGAAAGTCATTTGTTGAAAGGATGCATTGTTAGCAATAAGTTTTTTTTTTTTATATCTGTGCTGTTAAAACTCAGACCTAAACAGGAGGAAATATATATATATATAATCTGTCTGGGATGGTCCTGGGAATACAAAGGTGTAAAAGCTTCTAAATCTGCAGTTCATAGCCACTATCAATTATTAATTAGAGGGAGGCCTCTGTCATTTATTGATTAACTAATTCACAATTGATCGATAAATTATTCCAACTTTGTTACAAGAATGGTAACGATTTAGAAATCATTGGAGTGAAAAGTGCAATTCGTTATGGCCCTTCTTCTGTGGTTTGGATCTTCACTGGGCTCTTGACATCCCACACCACAGCTTAATGTGAACCAATGCTAAATATATTGTGTCAAAAGCAACCACAACGCATGAGGAACATACTTTAACTAGCAGGCCTATATAATTTTGCTCCGCCCACACACTAATATTTGCCTAATAAGGGAGCATCAAGGTCATGTATATATACTGGCCCTAAATTTAATCTGAATTACAGGACTGAAGATAGAATTTTAAAGATACAGACAAAGATCTGGCACTTCCCACTTCCAGATCATTTGAGTTATCTCGCTTAAGAACTTTGCTTAAACACAAAAGGAGACTGCAGAAAGTGGCCAAAGTATTATGGTGAGTGTAACAGTCCCTTCTGGAAGATCACTGTGTTCACTTACATGCGGTAATAATCACCCTTATATTCAAGCTTAGGTCTAACCTATTCGCATAGGACACTTAAGTCAGCAGAGCATGGCTTGCCACATGTAAGGGTGCTCTAAAAGACACTTTTTATGAATGAGCCACACAACCTATGAATAAGTTGAATGGCAAATACGGGCTAAGCAAGAGTACTCAAAAAGGGCTGGAAATGCATACATTCTTTGATCCAGAACAAAAACATGGCAGTAAAAGGGCTGAGGTTACAGGTTGGTGCAGTGATAGGAGAAGCAGTGTTTTTTCTATAAGAAAAAAAAGGAAGAAAATACCTGAACTACAGCTTCAGCAATTCACTGCTCCCTCTATCTTCTTACCCTGACCCAGTAAGCATTCTTTTTAGCGGTGAGCTGCTTCCCGTGACTACCTTCGCAATATATTCCAGCTAACTAATCTCTAAGCAAACTCTTGCAGTCAACCTTAAAATTAAAAAGAAAGTTTGAAAACGAAGCCTAATGCCTCTGCAGTGAAACTTTCTCATCTCAAAATTCTGTCTAACTGTCAGGGTTTCCCTGAAGAAGCTGATTAACGCAAATTTGTGGCCTTGTGTTCAGCGTTTTTATCACTGTTCTCCTTCCTTCACTTTCTGTTAATGTGTCTTGAGGTTGCCATAAAATTGCTTCATTTAGTTATCTGTTTCAGCCACATGCCTCCAGGTCTGTGAGAGGCTTCTTTTATGACAGACTGCTTACTGTGTTTAAACAACGAAAGAGTGTGACTCTTCAAATCAGTTGAGCATCTATGTGAAAATCCCTTAGATTTTCTATGAAAGCCCTCACTCACCAACCTGGTTGGTGACATGCTTCATCATTGGGCCCACCAGGAGAGGCCGAGTGCCACCCTGGTGTGCTTCAACGCCAGAATTACTGCGGAGCAGGGAAAAATATGTGGAAAAAGTGATATGTGTAAGTGATTTAAAATTGACTGGTTGAACTCAAAGATCCAGTTTAATAGTTGGCCAATCAGTCAAGGATAAAAAAGACGTGTAGGACACTTCGACTAAATAAATTGTTCAGCCAGGTCCATTAATAAATGGTCAACATGTTTCTGCCTATGTGTTGAAACTATCTCAGGCTTTCGTCAGGACCAAAAAGGAAAAAGATGAACCCCGGCGGTATGGGCACGCTAAGGCCCACCCTAACCAGAGGTTGAAATGTTAAAATAGGTTATCCTCGTGTAGTGAGAGGAACCGAGTTTATTCTGTAATACAGAACAACCAAAAATCCAAAAAAGGGGGCAAAACATACAACACACGGACATACATACACAAAGGGAGTAGGGGAAAGGAGGAAAAGAATAAACAGAAAAAGTTAGCCTGTTGTTCTGGTGTGCGTTTTGCCAAAAAACATACATGCTCACGTGCTCATCAGAGTGCGCTTGAACAGTACCAACGAGGTGCTGTGGTGTTGTATCAAGTGCACTTATCTGCAATATCGTAACGTGTTGTAATTAGACACTAATTTATGCCCATCCGGTAATAGCCTATAAACAATAGAGTGTATCTAGGCTATGGTACACAGTATAATACGTGTGGTTGGGCTCGACAGAATTTGAGGTTAAAGTTCTTACGTGGGGCGCAATCATTAATTACACCATAGGTCTCGGGAGGGGGGTGGTGGCAAAATGGCACACCCTGAAAGATAGAAAGAAAAGTAAACAAGATAGTGAGTGCGACAAATCGCTACTTATCTCAAGGAAAGTGCACTTTTCATTCTCGATCAACTCACGCCTTCGCTGCCAGGCACCCACTAGGTACCTACGGGACTCCCTCTCAGTGGCCGGACCCCGCTGGTAAGTGCTGGCAGACCCGGAAGCAGTTTTATAATAACCGGGAGATTTTGATCTGTGCACTTCGGCACGTATGAGGCCCCGCGCTGCTTGCGTGCGCTATGAGAAAAGACTAGAGCGTCGGGTACGGTAGAATTACGATGTGTCTGGGGCTGCGTCCCTGATTGAAAAGGAAGACAGACTAAAAGAAACTACACGATCATAATAGCAGCCAAATCAGTCCTAACGGGGGGTAAAGGGCATTCAGTAAGGTCTAGAGGGAAAACCAAAGGAGAGACTAAAAATAGGTGTTGTATTCTTATGGTCTGGTATATGCCAAAAGTCCTCTGAAAGGAGTGTTGAAACGAAAATGACTAGTTTATCTCAGGGAAGTGGCAGAGTGTGCAGGCAGTTTTAGCGATGTAATACAGTGCCCCAGGGAATATTATCATTCAAACCCTGTTTATGAGTGCCCAGCCGGTACACCCATCTTTGCTCCTTCTCAAAGAGGGCTTGCTGTGTATTCCGTTGGGTATTGACCTGTTCAATTATGGTCCACCTCAGGTCGTTAGTGGTGTGATTGGCCTGCAAAAAATGCTCACTTAGTTTAGTGGTGATGCGTTTGCATCTAATGTTGCTCCTGTGTTCACACACACGCAGTTTGACCTTGCGTGTGGTCATACCCACATAGCGTAGACCACAGGGGCAGACGATCAAATAAACCACATTTGTGGAGTTGCAGTTGGTATGGGCACGCTGCGTCCATATCTTCCCTGGTTCTAGGTTTAATGTTTTTGTGCTTGAAGTGAGATGGCAAATGCTACAGTTGGAGCAGGGGAAATGGCCTGTCACTTTAGGCAGGCCCCATACTACTCTAACTGAGGGAGCGTCTTGTGAGCGGTTTTCCAGAGGGCGTGTATGGACCAAGGAATCTCTTAGACTCCGACCTTTCTTGAATGAAAACAAAGGTTTTGTCCATTCCCTATTATTGCTCGTGAGAATTCTCCAGTGTTTATTAATGATTTTTTTCACCAGATTCGACGCATCACTATAGGTGGTAACACAGGTTAGGGGTATTTCACCAGGTTCTTTTGGACTGTCCTCTAACAGTGCCTCCCTTGGTTGGTTGTGTGCCACTAATCCTTGCCTTTACAAAAGTCTACCTTCAATCCAAAAACTGAATCACAAAGCATCCTTTTCTTCCAAGCTTTTAAGGAAATCTAGCACTGAAATAGTCATTTTTAGTGTCTGATCAAAGGAAAATAATTCCTTCACCCTAATAAGACATGTTCTGCTGTACACTGGATCTTCTGTTTCAAAATGCTATGGATCAGGGAATGGGGCGATCACTGTTTTGCGGATTCTGTTTATGTTCAATGTCTGGATCAGAGAGAGGGGCAAACATATGCTTTTGTGTTGTAGTATGGTTGCTCTAGAAAGGTTGCTAAATAACCTATGGAAGCCTTTTCTGTGGCACTTGTGTTCTAATATCTAGGAATAAGCAGAGCATTAAATCAAGGAAAACTGTGACAGGGCCAATGTGCACATGGATGATGCCAGCTCGGCATCTCCAGCCCTTTGTTCGCAGCTTAACAAAACTGTGCCGTCACACCACTTTAGCTCAACAGTGCCTGTCGAATGGGCATCAACAGATCAGCCAATTGCAGCCTGGCGCAGAGTAAAAAAAATGTCTTTACCATCAGCCCAGTAGAAAGTGAGCAGGATTTTTACTATTTATGAAATACCAAACAGAATAGGACAATTTAGGATGAGCATCGTCTGAAAGGCGGTGGTGGTAGAATGGGGCGGCGGGAAAAATTGCAGGGAAGGGTGGCAGCGCAGGGGGGGTTTGTTGCGCGGTGACGAGGAAAGCACAACCTAAATCCGAGATGTTAAGTACCAGTTGCTTGGGCCTTTTCGCTTTCATGTCACACTTTCGATTAATGCTTCACTTCTACAGCGCAACAACGACATTATTCGCAAAGTGCGCGATCAAATAGTGTTGCAGATTTCCTCTGCTAGCGTATTGTTCTACATGTGCATTTTTGAGCAGGGAGTTTCAGGATATCATAAAACAAACAATGGGGTAAATTCTGCAACTTATTCAAGGGAATGTTTGTTTTAGCTCACGTTTAATTAGCTTTTCTGGGAAAAGGCTCTTGCTTTCTGGCTGGCAATTTTTTTTAAATTTACAGTAAACTTACAACCTGAGCTGCTCAAAGCAAATGTGCATAAGAATTCAATGAACAATCTTACAATGAGTTTGCCTCTTGTGAGAATCACAGGGAAGGAGGAAAACCTGGGGACCAATAGGATGGGCACTGCTCAAGACGATTTCACCCTTTCCATTACTTATTGTACAAGGAAGTTCATGGGTGGGTACCAGATATGTCAACATGAGTGAACGTGACTGCCCACGCCCATCTCCTTCAATCATCCAATCAGATTCACACAGAATCTTACTGTCTCTGGTCTCAGCGCTGAGAGGGCTGCTGTACATACTGGCATTGACTGCACCCTGCACTGCTGAGACCGGGAGCATTTATGGTAAAGGCCTGGCCCTCCACCACCGTGAAAAAGCCGGGACATTCTGTCTTTCGCTCTGCTGCTGTCGGTTTGTGGCTGCACTTTAGCTGTCTCTTTCCGTGCCCCTGCCCTGTCAGTTTCTGGCCTGCCAATTTCAACTTGAAGCTTAACTGGGCTGATTTGATGCAAATACCTCCAGGGAAAACCCTGAAACTGATGAACAGTTATGTCAAGTCGATTTTGCACCATTGGGAAAAGGTAACCTTTGCAAGAAAAAAACCCAACAAGGTTACAGAGACAAGGGCTTTTCACGTGAAACGCCACCGCTGCACATCCTGCTCTCTGTTTACCACCCCTCAGAAATGGTAACTGTCAGAATTAGCCCTAATTGCAGACACGAAGCACAGCCATTAGAATAAAAAGAGGCGATGCAGGCATTAAATGCAGCAGCCTAATTTGTGAGACTACTGAAAAGGAGGGGTAAATGAATATTTCATTACTTTAATTACCAGGGGCTACTCTTTTCTTGCCGTCTCGAGATAAGTGTTACAGTACCTCACACGTGAAGACGGCAACTAAAACACAAAGCGCAAAAGCAGCATTGCAGCCGGTGTCCCTGTCTCACCACACTAGGGCAGGGGGAAAGGCAATAAAATTATTTATCAATATTCGGAAACGTAAACACCCGCTCGATTCTCGTCAGGATGCAGCAAGGTTAATCAGAAGAGATTTCCGCGGGAGATACTGTTTAAAAATGTTAAATAATAGGGCGTGCAGTCCTTAACCATTTTGAAATAAACAGTGGTGCACGCGCACCACAGAGGAGCGGGGGGAGGGAGCGCGGCAGCGAGATGAACGCGCGCTGCTGCGCGTGCTGGCCACCGACGGGAATGGGAGGAGTAAAGGCGGGACATGCGCCCGCCTTTGCCCAATCGCGTGCCGTTTTTGTAAAAAAAACGCACGCTCCAGGCAATGTGGGCTTCCCAAAGCAAAACCACACGCACGAGGGGGTGGGCAGCTTTCAGAAGCCCTTTCTAGAGGTCTCGCGCTGCGCGAGCAGTGCTACGCACTGCAACGCTAGGCGCGAGACCTAAAAAGGGCTCTTTCTGAACCAAGGGCTACCTTTTTGCCAAATTTGGTGTAATTCCGTTCAGCAGTTCGAGCTGTAGCCGTGTCTAAAGTTTCCTATGGAAAATAACATGGAGAAAACACGTTTTGGGACCCCCTTTTTCTCGGCCCCCGCTGGCAAATCACCCCGAAACTTTCAAGACAGAAGCTGACCGGAGCGCCCCACTAGTTTTGAAATTTCGCAAGATTCGTCATCCGGCGCCAAAGTTATTGGGAAAAGAAAAAATGCTTTTCCTATGGAAACTAGGTCCTAACTATAACTATCTACTGGCGACCGCCAGTAGATATATATATATATATATATATATATATATATATAGTTATTACCTACTGGCGGTCGCTAGTAGGTAGTTAAAGTTCGGACCATGTTTCCATAGGAAAAGCGTTTTTTGACTTTCCTATAACTTCAGCGCTGTTTGACGAATCTTCATGAATTTTTCTAAAAAGGTTGATTTTTGTTGTGCATGGAAAGGTTTGGGGCGATTTGTCAAGCAGGGGCTGAGAGAAAGGGGGGGGGTCGGTTCAAAAAATGTCTTTTCCCAATGTTAATTTCCATTGAGATTTTTAGACATGACTGTAACCCGAACCACTGGACAGAATTACACCATATTTGGCAGGAAGGTAGGCCTTGGTTCAGAAAGAACACCTTTTGTTATTTGGTGTAAATAGTTTTTAAGATATTTAAAGGAATGGCAATTTGTATATATAGGGATGTGGATCCTCTGAGGGTCCAACAGTCCCCCTGCTGAAATGTGATTGGCTGCAAAGCAGGAAGTGTTGGCAGCCATCTTGGGACTCGACTTCAGCCGAGTCCCCAAAAAAGTTTGAAAAAAAGCATTTTTTGAAAAAACAAATTTGACTAGAGTCATGCTCGAGCTGTGGCGCCTGCTGAAAAAGAAAAAGAAAACAAGCGCGGACTCCCGCTTTTCTGTAATGTTTAGCCCCTGAGTGGCCCAGGTCCCGGGGGCATGTTGAATAATAAAAAGGATGGGGGCACACAGGGCCCCCTCCTAGAGCTTATGAAAGCCCTGGGGACTACTGCCTCCCTGGGGCACTACTTTTAATGTATGCGGGGGTGCCTGTGCAGCACCCCCACACCCTGGGTACTGCCACATCTCCAGGGCATTGCTTTTAATGTATGTGGGGGGTCCCACATGGCAACCCCGCAGCCCAGGGGACTGCAATCTACCAGGGGCACTTAAAAATATGTATGCAGGTGGGCCCACCAGACCCGCCCGTGCCCCAGGGACCACCACCTCCCCAGGGCTGAGTAAAATGAAATTGGGGGGCCTTGCGGCTCCCTGTTCCCATTGGACCACCACCTCCCTGGAGCTAAACTGTTAGTAATGGGGGTCCCTCACGGACCACCCCAGGCTTCAGGGACCACTACCTCCCCGGGGCCAAATTAGCATTTTAAAAGTGGGAAGAGGGCTGCACAGCCCACATCCCATACCATAAATTGCCCTGGGAACCACCACCTCCCCGGGGCCGGTCCGTCATCTACAAAGGAGGGGGGCACCATCCCCGAGGGCCGGCTCTTGCTATGTCTTGGGGGGCCCACCCCTGGGACATAGCTGTTTGCTGTGGATTGGTGGCAGCTTTGACAGCTTCCCCGCCAAGTCACAGTACACACTCCACTTCCAGCAAGCGAGAGCGAAGAAATGCTCTTCCTTGCTGGAAGTGGAGCTTTCATCTGTTTTCCTGCCCCCTTTAAGTGAGCTTGGAAACAGACAAATGGATTGCCTTCACACACAAGGAGCTGCATGTTTAGTAGCTCCCTATGTGTGAAAGCAATGCAGGCTTCCGCAGGACCTTCAGCCCCCCCGGTCCCATTGCACCATGGCCGGTGGGGTCCCCGGGGTCAAAATTGGCTTGGGAAGGGGGGCCATGCAGCCCCTCACCCCATTCAAATGTGGCCTGACCACTCACACATCCATTCACAGACCAACTTACCCACTTACAGACCCACTCACAGACTCATTCAGACACTTGCACCCACTCACAGACTCACTCAGAGGCTCATGTACCTACACACAGACCCACTGAGAGACTGACACACCTACTCACAGACCCACTCAGACATTCACGCACTGACCCACTTAGACACTCACACATCTACTCAGAGACCCACTCAGAGACTCATGCAACCACTCACAGATCCATTTAGACACTCATGCACCCACTCAGACACTCATGCACTCAATCACAGACCTAGTTAGACATTCATGCACCCACTCACACACCCAGTGAGACACTTATGCAGGTAGACCCATTCAGACATTCACACACCCATTGAGACACTCATGCACTCACACACCCACTGAGACACTCATGCACGCACTCATACACTCACTCTCAAAGGTTAGAAGTTACAGTTAGAAAATAACATTTAAAAAACAAAGGTTAAAGGGACATTATAGTCAGGAAATAGAATTTAAAAACACGTAGAAATTCACTGAAAAAAACAAAGGTTTGAGCGAAGTTATAGTTGGAGAATAGAATTTAAAAAAACGTGTCATGAGTGATGTAATATGTGAGGTCATAAGCAATGCATTGCGGGGGCGCGATTATATATATATATATATATATATATATATATAAAAATATATATATATATATATCCATCCAAACTTGGTTAGAGGAAGCCGAGGATATACCCCTGCAAACAGCGTGCCCTCAATTAGGGGCTGGTTTGAGTGAAAAGCGATCCAAATCAAAGTTCTATCCACACCTTGCTCCAAGCAATAAAATTGATATCTTCCAAGAAGCGATTATTCATGATTGATACAAGTTGAAGAGACCCAAATATAAAGACAATCTAACAAAGATGGAAAGGGAAGCCCTTGAGAATCTAGCGAATGACCATCAAATAGAAATTAAAATAGTAGACAAGGGTGGAAATGTAGTCATATGGGATCGTACTGCATATATCACCGAGGCACTTCGTCAACTAAAGGATTGTACATATTATGAAAAATTAAAGACAAATCCAGCAATGTCAATAAAAAAAGAAATTGATAAAAAGATCAAGATATGGGCATCAAAAAACCTGATTGACGATGAAGAGAGCAAATACCTAACTGTTGATTTCCCAATGATGTCGACTATTTATTTTCTCCCAAAATTGCACAAGGACCAAACGAACCCACCTGGTCGGCCTATTTTATCAGCAAAGGGCTCCCTGTTGATACCCATAGCAAACTACATCGATCTTTTCCTGATCCCATATGTAGCAGAACTGAGTTCATATATCAAGGACACAAGTGATCTTTTGAGATTCTTACAGAATACACTGTGGCAGAGTACTTATCACCTGATTACGATGGATGTGATAGCCCTGTATACAAACATTGACAACACCTTGGGTTTAAAAGCCTGTAATTACTTCCTACAAGAAAGAAACATACACTACAAGGATCATAATGAAATGCTGGCAGAAATGATCTTGCTATGTTTAACAAGTGATGTCTTCTTATTTGTTGATGAAATATACCGCCAAAGCAACGGAACAGCTATGGGTTTTTCTTTTAGCCCTAGTTACGCCTGTTTGGTAATGGGCTGGTGGGAGAAGGAGGTTGCGTGGAATGCCACACATGACAAATATACAACTAAAATAGTCAGTTGGACACGATTTATAGATGACTTACTGATCATCTGGTATGGAAGTGTGGAGGATTTCCAGGACTATTTTGAAAAATTGAATAACAGCACAACTAATCTAAAATTTACATTTGAAATCAGTAAAGACAGGGTAACGTTCCTGGACACGGAAATTTATGTGAAAAGTAATCGAATAGAAACCACACTCCATCGTAAAATCACAGTGACTAACGCAACCCTAGAAGCAACAAGCTTCCATCAGCCATCCTTAATATCAAGTATACCGTATGGGGAGTTTCTCCGTTTGCGAAGAATATGTAGTGAAGATGAAGAATGGAAGAAGCACAGTGCCAATACAACAGAAAGATTTAAATGCAGAAAATATAATAAAAGCATTGTGAATAGGTGTTGGAACAGAGCAAATGGTAAATCAAGGGAGGAATGCCTTGTGCCTAAGAATTGCGTAAAGCAATCGGAACCGGAACCGATAAGACTCATCATGGATTTCTCTCAAGAATCTAAGGAAATTGCAGGCATAATAAGAAAAAATTGGAAGATCTTACAGCTGGATGGGACAATGGGTAAAATAATGGGATCACACCCAACGATAACTTATCGTAGAGCTAAAAACTTAAAAGATCGACAGGTACACAGTCACTTTAAAGTAAAAAAGAAAAAGGATTCTTGGCTAAAAACAAAGGGTTTCGTTAGATGCCACAGCTGTAAGGTGTGCCAAATTGCAAAACCAGTTACAGAAATCATGATGGCTAATAATAAAATTTGGAGAATCAGAGATTTAACAACCTGCAAAAGCCAATACATGGTGGATGTGATCGAGTGCCCTTGCCTGCTAAAATACGTGGGTAGCACCATCTGTGAGCTAAAAAAGAGAGTACTTGAGCATGTGCGTGCCACAGTAAACAAGGACAGGACTAACGCAGTGGCAAAACACATGGAGACACACCACAATGGAGATTGGAAAACATTGAAATTCTATGGGATTGAAACTGTACCAGCAAACGAACGTGGAGGCAATAGAGAGAAAATACTTCGGCAACAAGAATCACGCCACATTTTAAATCTCAGAAGCATGACACCGCATGGCCTTAACCAATCAGAGAAATTGTATATACACCTGTAAAAAGAAGAAAAAACCTCCCTCATTTTGCAAAATAAAGGGAAAGGAAAAGACGTTGGCACCAAGTAAATACTAGTAATATGTTCAGGCCACCGACATAATTATGGCAAAATTAAAAAACCCATTGGAGGGATTAAATGGAGGATAATAATACGACAAATGAAAAAAAACCACTGGAGGGACTTTAATGGTGACTTTTGCCGTAATATTAAATGGTTTTGTTGGTGGCACAGAATATGCAAACTATATAGAAATGGACAGAACTTCAAAATACGAACTGTTTAATAACGTATCTTATCTTGGTGTAATAATATTAATTTGATTGGGTTTTAATTCACTGCACTTATAATGAATTTGATTTTTCACTGTTTGTAATTTTTCACGAGAAATGCACATGGGACTTCTTCTCCCAGAAATCTGTGGAGAGATTCCCCTGTTAGACAGGAAATGACGTGAATCGCTTTGAATTGTGAAAAACAAGGGAGATCGCGCTAAAAATTAACCGTGAGCAAGGTATTACGAAATACCGAAACGCGTTGGTTGTGTCTGTGCTGCTGCTAAATGTATTCAAGAATAAATTAACTTGCCTTAATATTACTGCAAGAGTGCGACCCGTTTTTCTTCAGTAATGGAGGATTTGATGGATATATATATATATATATATATAGTCACTGAAAAAACATAAGGTTATAGGGATGTTATAGTTAGGCTGAGATTTCACTCGTACAAAACCAGAGAAATTCAGCAGTTATAGTTAGCTGAGCTAACTATAACTTGCGCCCCGCAATGCACTGCTTATGACCTCACATATTACGTCATTCATGACATGGTCAGTGACATCACTGATAACATCACTGATGACATCTCAAAAGACATTACTGTTGACATCATCCACTGACTGTGAGTGTTTTTAAAATGTTTATGAGTGTTAAATATATATTCCAAGGTGTATTGATGAATCAGTGAGTGTATGAGTGCCTGTATCAATGATTCAGTAGGTGTGTGAAAGACTGTATAAGTGAGTGATTAGGTGTCTCAGTGAATGTATGGGTCGCTGACTAGGTTGTCTGAATGTCTGTATCAGTCTGTCAGATGGTGTCTATGTGGCTGTATGGGTTGGTGATTGGGTACATAAGTGGCTGAATGGGTGATTGATTGGTTGTCTGAGTACCTGCATAGATGTATGAGTGTCTGTGTGGGTGGGTAAGAGGGTGTGTGAGTGCTTGCATGGATGAGGGAGTGGGTGAGCCAGTGGGTGTATAGGTTAGTGAGTGTGTAAGAGAAGGGCTGTATAAGTGAGTGAGTGTGTGTATGGCTGTGTCGGTGAGTGAATGGATGTGTCAGTGGTAGATGGGTGCGTAAGTAGATATGTGAATAAATCGAAAATCTATTAAAGATACCGCATAATAATAATACAAGCATATCATTTCAATAAAGTACCTTGCTGTTCCTTGAACAGTGAATATGAGAGCCATCTTAAATGCAGAAACAAACATGCCACATTCCTGAAAGTCATGCACCCAGATGCAAAATAAATACATGAAACAAATTGTAAAACCAATACATACAGAAAACTGTGTCGCATGTGCAAATTAGTAGAAAATCCTCGGCTGGCTGCAAAATGAGCCACTAGAATTGTCCACATAATGAAATAAATAGAAATATCAGAATGAAAACCAATAGTTTGTAGATGTCATCATATTCAAACATTGTCCATTTAAAATGAAAACGGGCTCATAGAATGACCCCAGGGGAGGGGCTACTAATATCTAATGTCATTTCACACACTGACATAATGCCCAAGTTAGTGAAAACAAATCCTAGGATGAGGTGTATGCTGCCTAATGTGACCTACAATGAGCCCAAGTTGGTGTACGAAGGGAACTAGGTCAATGGATACATCAACGAGGACAACATAGGTGCTGCATAAAGACATGGGACCCAAATAACACAAAATAAAAAGATGTGAAAAAACTTGTATCTGTGACTACACTTCTTCTCCCAGGTGCGTGACGGAAGAAAAGGGGGCTTCGGCCAAGCGGCTTCACCACATCTCAGGTGAGATTTCCTTCCTTTCCTCCTGTAAAAAAATAAAAAATATATACAGGTTAAAACATCAATAAAACGCTATCACTATTCATTACCAAAGTGTACCCTCAGCTCCTCTTTTGTGTTCCAACCAAGTGGACCCTGCTGTCTCTAGGTTGAGAAACATGACCGCTGTCCTATTGAGCTACAGCAGTGCATCCCATGTAAGGACATGACAAAATATAGGCATATGTCTTTCATTGTTTCCTTATCAGACAGTTACTGTAAAGTTTCAGAGAAAGAGCTGCACTGAATGAATCTCAGAAGATACACAATTCATAACACAGGTGGATGGGCAAGCAGCTCCTTTGGGCTAGTAAAATAGTAAAGCTATAAAAGAAAGGCATAAAGCTTATTTGCAGAGTTCCAGCTTTTGGAATTCATAAACTTTCACAGGAATGTGCGTGGAGAACTGAGCCTAGCACAGGTTTCCATGCATATTCCTTGGAAGGTCATCTAACATTTCTATCTTAATGCTATTCCTGCTGTGTGGAGTTCTTGATAGAACTCAACACAGGATGAATAGTATCCTGTGCAACTTTCCCTTCACAATATCAAAATATTTTCCCTGTGGATAAAACCCTTCCCCTGTACCCCAGCAAATCTGAGGGGATCTTTTCCCCTTCCGTCACTGGAAGGGGAGTTATACCACCCATGGCTGGAGTCAATTTCTAGCACTTTCCAAGGTAGAAAGGGAAGAAAAGAAGTGTTTGAATGATGAAAACAACCATGTTTTTGAGTGTTCATAAACTTCAAAGGCTAACCACTCCTTGAAACATCCACTTGTCACTCTTGGGTGATATTTCCAAGTGTAGAGAACTCTGCTCTCGTGTCAAAGTTCTTCACACACTTTAATGAGTGTACCTCTGCCACAAATACCTTTGGGAATTATTGGGAAGTAAGTGTAAGTAACAGTGGCGTAACGAAAATTGAGGGGGCCCCCCTGCAAGGTACGTGGAGGGGCCCCCTCCGGACTCTATCAAGAGCTCTCTGGCCGAAGTGCTGTGCTGAGGGGGCCCCCTGGAGCTTGGGGGCCCCCCCGCACCGCAGGGGATGCGGTGGCCTGTGTTATGCCCCTGGTAAGTAAAGTAAATTCTGTTTTAAATTTAGCTAACCACCAAATTTACCTTTGTGAATAGTGTCAAATATATTTACTGTTTTTTTCTCCTAGAAATGCTGTTATATAATAACAAGGCAACACATTTAAGTATAGATAGCAGAATGGTTGAATGTGTCAGTGGTGACCTGATAACAATAGAAACCTCATGTTCCTCCTCATTTTGCCCACGTTTCGGAAGTTGCTTTAGCCATCAACGCTGGGGACCAGTCTCCATACTTGAGGGAAATGTGCAACATCTGTGCTACATCTCAGATAGAAGGGCTAAGATAAATATGGTCTGTAGAAAAGGGGTCTCATAGATAGACTAAGATGAGCTCTGAAGAGAGAGGAGCTCCAAGACAAAAACTGTATTAAATACACAATTGTTTGTAAACACTGTAAAAGCATAGTCCCCAGTATATTTTTGCGGTGCTGAAATGCATAAACCCTGTTACATACTGATTTCAAGAATTTGTGAAAATACTGACAAATAACCACTGTAATGCTCCACAGCTAAACACTGAAAACAGGATACCATAGGGATAGGTAGCAATGATTTTGGAAAGTACTTTGAAACTGTAAATCTTGAAGGGATGGGTGTATGCATGCAACTGTATGACAGGTGGCAGGCATACACTTATATAAACACCCTATACAGTCATTCCCACCATTTACAGTCACTTCCTTTATGTAGAGTCATTCCCCACTAAGGGCTCAATTACGAGTCCGGCGGACCACGGACCGGCAGACTCGTGGGGCGCGGCGATGGTGGTCTTCTGACCGCCCTATTACAATTAGAATGACAGGAAAGTGGGAAACCCAATATACCCTTGGAGGCTTGGGCAAAACAATTTGTAATAGGTAACTGTGCCTTCAAGGGATTTTGTTCAACAAACTCAGTTAGATGATTGTAAGTGGTTATTTATTTGTCAAGTCCCTACTGGTGACTGACTATTGATCAATCCAAATATAAATACATTACGTCAAAAACAATGATGAACAATTTCGCAACACAGGAGTGTATTTTTCAAACTGTAACCGAATTTAATGTGAGCAAACCATGAGGGGGTATATAAGGTTTAACAACAAAACACTATGACCGAGGGTATTGATGTTATACAAAAGATCAACCTTCAAATCATAAGTGTAAACATCTATTCCAAATAATAAACAGTAGGACTTGACTCGATACACAACAGAAAACAAATCCTAGACGTAAGACAGATTACTGAGGAAATAGATGAATTTGTGGTCGTTTCGGTCTGTCTTGGCAAATCCGTCCATCAGACCATCTTCAGGACGAAGAGTATGATGTTGCAATAGTCCCTTATGTGTGGTTAGATACTGAATATGTACCAAACAGATTTAAAAACAGTTCCAGGTCACAGACACTGGAAAGGCCTGTTAAGTAGGCTAGGGTGGAGATCCACGCGATCTCGTGAAGTGTGAGCTGCTCAGAATCTTGTTGGTGCAAGCTTCACGGTCCAGACTTTAGTGATTGTCACGTGGCCTTAAGAAACAGACGGTCTCATGGCGGGTAAAAGTAGTTTCCTATGCAGATGACACCCAGTTGGTGTTCTTGTTTAAGGAACATTCTGTGGATGCTTTCTCTAGATTCAAGGAGTGTCTGATGGACATTTCTAGATGGATGAACAGTAATTGTCTGAAATAAAATACAGACAAGACAGAGGTCCTTTTCTTTCCTCAGGCGCCTCCCCCCCTGGCATGCCTTTGGTGGCCTGCAGTACTGGGCTCACCGCCGGTACCAGCAAAAACAGCACGAAATCTAGGCATCAAATTGGAAACTGACCTATCTTTTGTGGCTCAAGTATGTTATATTTCCTTATCGTGCTTTGGGAAGCTGAGAAGCATAAGGAAATTCCTGTACCTACTGCCGGAGGACAGCCATAGGATTATAGTCCATGCACTGGTGACATCTCAATTGGACTATGCCAACAGTCTTTATCTGGGGCTGCCTGCCTACTTGATTAATAGACTACAGATGGTACATAACGCGGCGGCAAGATTAATTCGGCGGGTCCCTTTCCCCCATCATATTTCCCCACACATTAGACAGTAACACTGGCTGCCGTTCGAATTCAAGGCACTGACCTTGGCCTTTTGAGCTATCCATGACAGGGGCCCTGGTTACGTTAGGCTTAGGATTAGGCTCAGTCCATATCAGCAGAACTGCATTATGAGATCTAACTTCCAGCACCTGCTCTGTGTAACTCGCTATGCTATGACCCGACTTGGAGGGAGGTCTTTCATTCTTAGGACCGCTAGACTGTGGAACTCAATGCCACCTTATCTGCACCAGATAGAGTCAGAGCAAGAGTTCAGAAAGACCCTAAAATCTTGGCTCTTTAGCCAAGGTTAGCTCTACTGGTTGGCTAGTCTCTGCTGTAATATCCGCCTAGCACCGGGACACCTCTATTTGAGGTAGCTGTTGCACTCTACAAATGTTTTTATTATTATCATTATTATTATTATTATCTCTACACTTGCAACACTGAAAAGTTCCAATTTTCAACTTTGTTTCTTTTTTTCTGCCTATATGCTTCACTGCACTAGCAAAGGAAAGGCTTCAGCTTAACAGCACCTGCTGTTCATTGCTTTGACCTGTTGGCTCTTATGGTAGTCATACTCGCTAGAGTGGTGGCTATGACAGCTCCTTCCAGTGTGGGGAACCTGCCCCCCCCCCCACACCGCAGGGGCTGCATGGGTCTGTGTTACACCGCTGTGAGCATGAGAGAAGATGTCAAAATGCGAGTAGCGCTGCCTGAGTCCTGCCACACAGTGCTTTCAGTCCCCGCTCAGTGTTGGAAGCATGTCATGCCAAGCGGGGACTAAAGTAGCGAGTGGCAGGCATCACACAGCACCGCTCAAACCTTCTTAACCTCACCTGTCCATGTGTGACAGAGGGTAGGAAGTACAGATGGCTGGCGCCAAGCCTCTCACACCACTGCTCACCCTTCCATACCCGCTAATCTTTAAATGGAGTGACGCTGAGCAGCATGTAACAGGCCCTAAAACAGCGCAGCTTGCTAATACTTACCAGTGTAAACATGTGATAGGTTTTTGAAAGCTGTTAGCAGACTCCAGACTAGTACCTGAATGGTTTGTACAAATACACAATAGTATATCATTTACAAATACACAACAGTATGTCATTTACAAACAGACAATAGTGACTCATTTGCAAATGCACAATAGTATCCCATTTACAAATACACAATAGTATTTCATTTACAAATACACAATAGTATCCCATTTACAAATACACAATAGTATACCATTTACAAAACACAATAGTATCTTATGTACAAATGTACAATAGTATCCCATTTACAAAACACAATAGTATCCCATTTACAAATACACAATAGTATCTTATTTACAAATATACAATAGTATCCCATTTATAAAACACAATAGTATCCCATTTACAAATACAAAATAGTATCTCATGTACAAGACACAATAGTATATCATTTACAAATACTCCATTGGTATTTCATATCCAAATACACAACAATATCTCATTTACAAATATGCAACACTATCTCATTTACAATTACACAACAGTATCCCATTTACAAAACACCTTAGTATCTCATTTACAAATACACAGTAGTATTCCATTTACAAATACACAATAGTATCTCATTTACAAATACTCATTGGTATCGCATATACAAATGTACAACAGTATCTCATTTACAAGTAGACAACAATATCTCAGTTACAAATACACAATAGTATCCCTTTTACAAATACACAATAGTATCTCATTTACAAATGCACAATGGTATCGCATATACAAATACACAACAGTATCACATTTACAAATACACAGCAGTATCTCATTTACAAATACACAATAGTATCCCATTTACAAATACACAATAGTATCTGATTTACAAATACACAACAGTATCCCCTTTACAAATAAACAATAGCATCTCATTTACAAATACACAATAGTATCTCATTTATAAATACACAATAGTATCCCATTTACAAATACACAACAGTATCCCCTTTACAAATACACAATATTATAGAATGTTCCTTGTAGTTATGGGATGAGTGAGGGAATGTCTAACAGTAACACTTATGCAACTCTCCTTTTTCTTTGACAGAACAATGTAGATTTCCAGAGAGGTCAAAACTCATCTCTGAACAAAGCAAGTTATTTTATAGTGCTGGAGAAACAACAGGGGTGCGCTGCACTGAGGGGTACGAGCCATCAGTCCCTGTGCTAAGATGTGTTAGAAGAGGTGCGACCATTGTCTGGGACTCAGATGTCACCTGCATTGGTGAGTGCTATGTATAACATACCATATTTTTCAAAACAAGGGAACCCCATAATTGGAGAACCTGGGGTATCTAAAGTATGTTTTGTAAACAGTGGTTCAATCGGGCCAGTTGTCCCATATAGGTTCTTTTTTGTAAAAGGAAAAGTAATTGAAAATAGGTTCCGTACATTTTTAATTGGGACTCTGTAGTATACAATGTGAGGAAAATGCAAAATTATAAAGTACAACAACCTCCAAAGAGTTTAGTGTATAATGCAATTAATTTATTCATTGCAGAATACCAGGAGATTTTTCTATATAATATTTTTTGATTTTTAAATATGATCCAATGCTCACAGGTATGTGAAAAAGGTGCTCTAGTGGGTGATAGAAAAGTAAAAACATGTAACTCTCAAAAAACATAACAATGCACTCCTATGAATTAATTTATATAATATAACCAGGAGTTTAATATAGTTAGGAGGTCGATTGCGTTTCGTTCTCAAACATTTGAGATCATCTTCAGGACAGGTGTGTGAGCACCTGATATCACTGGAAAAGAAGAGAAAAGAAAAAGGTGGTTGTAAGGCCAGAGCAGTTAATGGCCTAATACAGTTATAAGATGTAGTTAAAAAGGTGAATGATTCTTAATATAGATAGTGCAGATTGGAGATGGGTCATCACGGTGGTGAGGAGTCAATTAGTGATGAACCAATGGAAATGAAACCAACCTGAATTGGCACCAATTAATGATGAACTGATGGAAATAAAACCAACCTAAATTGCCGTGAGTATGTTGTATTCCTCTTAGGGTGTCCGTATATAGGTTTTCCTGTATCATGTCCTTATATAGGCACAATTCGCCCTGCCCTTATATAGGCATAAAATCCCAGTCCTTATTTAGGCATTAAACCGTGCAATCCAAATACAGGCATGGTCTCCGACATCCGTCCACCCTAACGTCACAACGAGTTCTTGAAGAACAGACCCTTAGGCTTCGGGAGTTTCCTAGCACAGGACTATTGATTTCTTCAAGGACTCATCTATTATGCATGAACCGTTATACCTTAGGGGTTCATTCATGACATCTTCCGCTGTCCGATTCACGTCAATGCTAACATTGTGAGGTACCTCTCAGGTATAAATATACCTTCCCTAGCCCTTGTAAACTAGAGGAGACCTCGACTTCAGAGGAGACCGTTTCCCGGCCTGACGCACTGAGAAGACACTGTCATCCCTGCACGCAGAGAGTCCAGCTTCCAGTGATCTGACTTCCCTTGCGGGGTGTTGGAGTTCGAGTCTGGCAAGAGATTCCTACCTCTCTCATTCTTAAGGTATGGAGCTGACTAGAACCTAGAGGGACTCTTGGCATACTTGGCATACTAGGCATACTAGGCGTAACATACTCTTATTATACCATAGTAAGGAATACTTCACCTACTTCATACCTCTCCCTACACCTAGGTTAGGTACATTGGGATAGAACTAGCTTAGAAACGCATCGTATGAGTACTCGCATTTTTAGTCTGTGTTATTTATGTAAATGAATATCTACTAAAGATCATGCTAGCGCAGTATTATTTATTTCTACTGCTTACAATGTACATTATTTATCTTGCATACTGTCTTGTGATCGTAACAGCACATATTACTTACACGAGAAACAAGACTGTTCAATAAACCTTTTATTGAAACGCCCGTCTATTCTTTCTGTGTAACTTTGAGGAAAACTAAGCATGCACGATTGAGCTGAGTGAAACGATTATCTATTGTTTCCACGACTCTGGGACACGTTCTGATTCTAAAGGGAAACAAAGTGGTCATGTTTTGCGGCTGCCAGAAACTACTCCCTTCTTGTTATCCAAGGAGTTTCTAGTGGCCTCTGAGCTAGCTGGCACAAGTAATTAAGTTTAATATACTCGATAGGGACATACCGACCTCAGTCCTATGTCAAACCTATAGGGTATATTATTCCAATGCGCAGAGCCTATTAGGGAAATAGGAGCTACACTACATGGCGCCCAACGGTTTGGTAAGGCGGTAATTCAACGTTAGATACTGAGTAACTCAGCTGTGCTTTTTCTCTCAGAGACCCCTACCCATATACTCCAAAAGACGTCTGGAGTGGGCAGGGTTAAGTATCCACCATGGCTACATAGGAAACACCCTATATATTAGCTGTTTGGTTTGCTCAACGTTGAAGGATACATTGTTCCAAAATATTGTGCACCTTATCTTTGTTTCCTTGAAACTTGTTCTACATTTTTCAAAAAACAAATGTCCATACACGGGGACGATGCCACCGGAAACGGTGGAGCTACGGCTGATCCAGCCCTAGCAGCAGTTTTTAACATTACAGGTTTAATTGAAACCGAGGAGGGTGTCATTAACATTGCTCCAAACTTAAGAAGAGCCATTACTCTAAAACTTATAAAACATGGCCTACCACCAAGAGGCGGTAGAGCAGTTTTCGTGATAGAGGCACACAAATCCTTTCAGACAGAGGTATTCTATTCATGGGTAATATTTCCTGAATCCAATCCAGTAACACACATGTTTCACTTCTACAAAGAAGATGATCCACCAGAGGAATATATTCCTTTCGAGGATATTGAACTTCCACTAACATACCAGGAGCATCAGCTCTGGTTTAAAAGCGCCCTAAAACATCACAGAAACATTACCAGGCTAGGTCCACTAGGTAGACCAGGAGCAACATGGCCGATTCTAGCTGGCTACACACCTCATCCTGACATTGAAGAGATGTCAGACGAGGAATTACTTACTCAACTTACAGAGTTAATAAAAATCTACAGACAATTGGTCCAATATGTCATGCAGACTTTTACAGTCCAACCACCATTAACACTTCCAAATCAAACTCCCCAACAGGGGAATACACTAAAATTTACACCACAGACTCTATACGCAGTCCTGGGTAAAATGCCCACAAAACGTGAGCAAATTCCATTCTGGATAGCTCAAAAAATTACTCAAATCGAAGCAGTATTTCCAAATACTAGCCCGTATGAGAAACACAGAATCCTAACAATCAGTTTACCAATGGGGATCACACCACAACTGGAAGACTGCACCACTTGGGGCTCAGTCTTTGCTGCCATCTATACTAAAACACATGGTATTCCATCAATTGCGGTAATACCAGATGTCCTGAAACAAATTCAAAATGAATACGGGGCAGAGCCTGCTCTGAATTTAGGTATGAAATTACTGAAAAATTTCGACCAGGTCTCAACAATAATATTATCTAATATAAAAGGGGAGGCAGCAGCAGTGGCGATCCGCCAACGATTAAGGGAATTCGATGTTACAGAACATCAAACTGAGCTACCCAGAATAATTGAACAATCCTATGCAGAATTAGGCAGAGATAGTTTGGGTGGAAGACCAGTGAAACCAAAACTATCTGAAAGTCCTGAGAAGGACTCTATTAAACAAACTCCTACATCTTCTAAAAAGAAGTGGGAAACTACTAAACAAAACTCAAACGAGAAACGTTCTCAATCCCGAGGTAGGTCTCCTCAAAAGGAGCCCTCTGAAAGGAGGTATAACCTCAGGAATAGGGATAATTTGAGAAAACCTGACAGGTATCAAGATACTGATACACGTTCCTCTCGTACCTTTCAGATCTCGTCAAGGACTTCGGAAAGAAGAGGACGATCAGAAAATAGAGAAGAACGCGTGAAATCCAAAGAAGATAAACACGCTCCAAAAAATAAAACAAAACCTCAATTCTCCAAAAAGAAAGTAGCAGGTCTGAAGATCAGACATGCCGAGAATACTGAGAACACAACTCAAGAACGGAGAATGGGCCCAGACAATGCTGGACAGTGCAGCAGAAGTCACAATAGCTCGCCAGAACCTGAAGGAACTTCTGGAGATAGTGGACTTGAATGAGTACATTACAGTTGAGACTGTAGACACCAGGGTTAGTACTCCTCAAAGGTTATATGAAATAACACTCCGAATGGAGGGAGACATACCTAGACAGGTGAAAGCACTCTTTTGGGAAAAACTTTCAAGGGGCTATGACATACTTCTAGCAGAAAAAGACTGGCCACCACAATTTGTCAGGGAGTGCCCACATGGCGAGGACATTATTATGCCTGCCTTCTCTAACCATATTCCAATTCATCTAAAATATACTTATGCCAGGAAATGGGCAGTAGCCCAAGCCCCAGCATTATATAAAAATCATGTAGGATGGGATGAGGACTCACCTCACCATAAAATACATCTGAAACATGAACCAACTGCACAAAGGCAGTATCCAATAAAGCAAGAAGCTAAAAAACAGGTCAGGGAGATCTTAGATCAACTTGAATACCAAGGGGTGATTGAAACATGCACCTCCTCAATGAACAATCCTTTGTTTCCTGTCTCCAAACCAGACAACACCTATCGTCTAGTTTTGGATTACAGACACTTAAACACTTGTTGTAAAACATTTGCAGTGCAAAATGCACATAGCACATCATTAATGAATAACATTGTGCGTAAAAATATAACACCACATTGGACATCTCAAATGGTTTCTTTTGTCAAAACATAGCACCTGAAAGCAGGTACTTAACAGCATTCTCCATAATGGGGACCCAGAGTCAATTTTGTCGACTCCCACAAGGGTTCAAGAACAGCCCGGGGTTATTCTCAGCGAGAGTAAAAGAGTTACTACAAATTTATGACAATGAGTCATTGTCCTATGTCAATGACATCTATCTGACGGACGATGACCTGGACAAACACTTGAACAGGGTAAGCACCATTATACTGGGCTTCGCCTCTGAGGGCTACAAGTTCAACTTTAAAAAGTCCCGAATTGCCCATCTCAATGTCCTATTTCTAGGATATGAGCTTTCAAGTGAAGGCAAGAGCTTGGCAGCTAACTTTTTAGAAAAGTGAGCGCTGCTCCAACCTCCAAAAACGCAAAAAAAACTTGCAATCCATCCTGGGTTTCCTAAATTTTGGAAGAACATACATTCTAAACTACGCAGAAAGGGTTAAACCTCTCTACGCATTAATCAAACCTGATTTTTCAATCAAAAATTGGACACAAGAACACACAGAAATCTTGCGTTCACTACATGCTAACATGTTAGCTACAAATCACTTACAAACACGCGTAAGTCAACGCAATTTGGTGATCCGAATAATTTCGGGTCAATGCGGATTCACCTACTTAACCTTCAATGAGGGTGAGAAAATACCAATCGCATACAAATCTCATTTGTACACACAAGCGGAAATGCGCTTCACTTCAACTGAAAAAATTCTGAAAGCAGTTCAAACCGCTGTAGCAAAAGAAAGAGCCCTAGCCCAAGGGAAACGCATTATTGTCATAACCCCAGTACCGGCTTTAGAAGCGGTCACAAAAGCAAGCATTCCAAATGCTAAACCATTACATCCAAGATGGATACAGTGGGTTAATTATCTTGCTGTAACAGATGTTGAATATGTTTTTGATCCTGATTTAAAAACCCAAGCATTCCTGCAATATGAACAAGAATGTCCTCTGCCCACTGAAATTCTGCCTCTCGATCAGTACGAATTCATAATTTACACTGACGGATCCGCACAACCCGCAACAGGGGGTAAGCAAGCTAACAGTGCAGCGTGTGCAATCGTTAAAGGTTGCATGCGAGATGGTATCCTCAGACCTATGGTCACAAAAACTCAATCTCTAGGAGATTGTACAGCTCAGCGAACTGAACTACAAGCATTCAAACTGGCACTTGAAAGTACAGATCGAGAATTCCCCACACTAATAGTGTGCAATTCCTTTTACTGTGTTCAGTCGTATAATGAATATATACAAAACTGGCTTGAAAATGGATTCAAAGATGCGAAAGGTGGCACAATAAAGCATAAAACGCTTTGGGAACAAGTAGTTCAGTTGAAAAATGAACTACCAAAGGCTCACGTGATCCACAAACTGAGTCATCAACGTGATGGCGTTCACGTTGCAGGGAATTCATTGGCTGATGAAGCCGCAAAGGGGGCTGTTCAGACGGCTTCCGTAGCTGCGATCACTCGTTCAAAAACAAAAATAGACAGTGAGATAATGTTGGCTGTCAATGCTACAAGCAAAGGCAGTGGTGCCAGTGGTTTCCACTCAAGTACTCTTATGTAATTGATGCGAACAATGTTCCTTTTCCTCGAATCCCTGGAGTGGGAGATAGGGTAATTCCAAACAAGGAACATAGATTAGGACTGATCCTAGCAGCACACGAAGGGATAGCTTCTGCCCATGCAGGTGTTTCTGCAACAGTATCTTTACTCAAGCAAAGATATTGGTGGCCTGGCATTAGAAAACAAACAAAGAACTATGTTTTAGAATGTGATATATGCCAACAGATGAAAGTCTCCACAGTGAAACGCCCTGCGCAGACACCCCTGTTAATTTCAGACAAACCATTAGCTTGTGTTTACCTGAACCACTGCGGTCCCTTGCAAAGGGACGGTAACTATTAGAATATCATGGTTGCAGTGGATTCATGCTCTAGGTTCCTATGGATATGGCCTCAGCGCTCGGCTGACGCTCGAACTGTTATAAAAGATTTGCGAGTCTTTATCGGCACATACGCAATAGGCACGCTACATTCTGACCAGGGCCCTGCATTTAGCTCTCGGGCTTACAAAGAAGCCATGGCCAGTCTGGGTGTTGCATTGCGGTACTCCTCTCCATTCCATCCTGAGGGAAATCGGCTGTGGAAAGGAAAAACCGGGACATAAAGCAGTCTATAACAGCTAGGGTATTAGGTTCGGGTGATGGGTGGGTCAAACATCTTTATGGGGTCCAACGCTCATTAAATAACTTGCCAAGAAGTTCTCTAGGGGGGGTCACTCCATATGAGGTCCTATTTGGGACAAGAATGTGGGTACCAGACCTCGAACACGTAGGCACAGTGGTGGAAAATAAACCATTTGATATCGAAGATCGTTTGGCTGTTTTACAGGAACTCAATGAACTAAGATCGAAACAAAGCAACGTATTCCTGCAGCCAACCACCACTGGGGATAAACCGGCGGTCCCAGCAAGGCCTGTCTGGATTCCAAAAGTTGGGGATCTAGTCAGAGAAAAGATTGCGGACAAGAAGGAATTTGGACCTTCTTACAGACAACCAGTACCTGTCCTAGCAGTTCAAGGAACAAGAACAGTACTTCTGCCGCCCCTTGCTGGAAAAAAGGAGAAAAGATTTGTGTCCATGACCTCATCAAACCACAGTATGTGGCCAATACTAAATAGTAGGCCTCGTGGACTCCGACCTAGTAGCAGACGCACTCCTCTCGCTACTATCCAAGAGGTTCAGACTGAAAGACTGATAACAATCGAGACTTCAGCAGTAACAGATGAAGGACTAAGCAACAATGCAATGGAACTCATCCCTCTTGAAAATCAAGTAACAGTTCATCCAAATACACCTGTCTGCACCAATGTAGCAAGTGATCAACTGGTTCCAGCGATTTCTACAAATCCTGATGCAATTTCAACAATTGACAGAACTGATTCTGGCTATTTCATTAACTTTGATACGTTCTCAGAAGATCCGAGTGAACCTGAAACGACGCCAGCATCATTAACATTCAAGCAGCAAGTACAAGACTTTCTTCACTTTCTGAAAAAAACTTATCTGGTTTCACCATGGACTGAACTCTGGATTATTTCTGGAATATTTATTTTCCTGCTTTGGCTAGCTTTGGTTATGACTATGAGCGTGCTTATAAATGGCAGATACATCCATGTGAACACTGAAAGAAAAGATGTGAACTTACTTTTGAAACCTCATAAATCTTCCCATCGTGAAGCAAGAGACTTGTCAACAGTGAACATCACAGCCGTTCCTATACAGGATGGTATAGTGTGGGACAAAACAGATTTTGATATCTTTGGCCCGACAGAACAATTGAACATTCCACATTTGTTTAAAATTTCACTAAGTGATCTCATTTCGTCTAGTACCTATTCTGATGATTGGGACTTTGAGACTGTTAACGACATAATGTTTGACCTAGAAAAATCTGCTGCATTTTCTAAAAATGAATATTTAGAGGGTTCATCAGACTATGAACAGCTGTATTGCTATAACCACTATGGTCATCATTATTTGCATAAATCTGCATACCCTAGAAATGTGTTTATGTTTAACCAATGGGAGCATTGTCCTACACCACCATAGGTAGTTCAAAAACATTTGTTAATAAGTTTCCATATTTTTCAGGTTACAATACATCTGATCCAGAAACGTTTTACTATAAAAACGTAAACAAAACAGGACTGAAAATTATGCTAACAAATACAAAACAGATTTATTCTGCAGCATTTATTGCCCAACTGTCTAGACAGGGTTTCGTCTTTTGGAAAGACACAATAGACACAAAAACTGCCTGGGGTACTAAAGATTGGCAAGTGCAGGGGATAGAAGCTTTATTTAGAGCCTGCATCATCCCTGAACAAATAATGTTTTTGAATGAAACTGTCCAACAAACATCTTGTCTTGGTCTAGCCAAGATCAAAGAGATGAAAACACCTTCTGTACCAACACCTGCAAGTGATAACAATACACAGGCAGCGGTTACAGTTGACAAAATACTACAACTCAACAGATCTAATCCTGATTGGAGAAAATGGTTGATCTGGCCCACAGACACGAACAACTGTCAGGAAAGATTCCTGAATAAAACTCAGGGGTTTACTATTCATAGGCCAGACCCAAGATACGTCCAAAGACAGCATCCGGGGGTAGTAACAACATACAGTGTAGGTAAATTATGCCTCGATTGGCTGCAGAAATCTGCACTACAGGATGTGAAACAACACTTATCCTTACTTAAAGAAGACGCAGACCTTAGGGAATTCTTGCTTGGACCAAGAAAACCGCGTCAAAAACGTTTCATATATGCCGGCATTTATGCTGCCTATAATGAAGCATGGAAAGTGTCACAGATGGAGGCCGCAGAACGAATACGTGAACTTGATCGTATTAATTTAGAGAAAACTCTCTCTGTGGTCGACAATGGGTTAACAACTTTGTCCTCCAGAATATATTCATTGGACGGCATTGTATCCTCTGCTATCGACATACTGGAACAAGATTTGGCGATGTTACAACAAGGCCAATCTCAATTACGTTCTATTGTGTTATTAAGCTGGACGCTGCAATCTTTGCGAGCGGGCTATGTGCCTTGGCGCTTTATCAACACGTCAATTCTGTTTGCAGAATACAATCTAGCTGATAAACAGATCGAACTGGCACAAAGAGGAGCAAAGTATACAGTGCTGGGCATTGAAAAACTGGAAAAGTTACCATTCACAGTGGAAGAAAAACCAGCTACAGAATGGCTTATTCATGGCAAAATCACACTAACTGTGACTACTTTCCAGTTTCAGTATTGCCTCAAACAAATGCAAGCAGGCAAATATGAAAGGTTGGGTAAGGAATACATTAAGACATCTTGGAATTTACCATACACATATAGATTTTGGAGTGGGGATCGTGAAGTGTATCTGAGCGGTACACACTGTAAAAATGCACTGAGCGGTTCACTAATATGTCAGGACATTTCTTTACACGGGGCTTGTAATGGTTCTGTGGCAAATTTGTCTTGCCACCAGCAGGGTGCACCAGCTGCTGTGATTAATCCAACGTTTGGACAACTTTCTAATGGGAGTTACCTCATGTTGAATGATCAGAGTTGCTGTGGCATGTTGCCAGGCATCCCATATCTAGTAACGGTGAACTCCAGGGTCACTTGCTGTATGCAAGTATTGTTTGCCCCAATAGACACAGTCAGGGAGTCGCCTTTGTGGCCTTCGCTAACGTCTTTTATAAGATTTGATACTTTAAGCAGAATGAAAGCCATGCTTTTACAACAAAACAGTGCCTTTGACCTCGGCCAAAGAAACCTATGATCTACAAATCGCAAGGACTTCGGCTGAGATACAGACTTTAATACGTACAAACTGCCCTATACATTTTGTGGAAATGATAGGACGTATCTTTAACATGTCTAATACAAGCGGGATTGTACATGTATTTAAGAGCATCTGTTCCGGTCTGTTAACACCTTTCCAGGCAATACTCGGAATAATCCCGAACTTTGCACATTCGGTGTTTGGTGGCATACCATTAATTCTAGCACTTGTTGCCGGAATTCTATTTCTCTTCCTGCTATTACGCTACGGCCAGCCTATTCGCAGACATCACTCCGAGCGAAGTGGAGAAAGCTCTCCTTGAACGAAAGTGCCGTGAGCGAATAGTACAGCTTTTGGGCATGAATCGTCTCACGGGAACTTAATACCACGTGGTTCCTGTCATTCAGACCAATCTGGCAAGATTGCATCTTACCTGTTCTACGATGCCTGCTATGCGGTGAAGAATGCGTGTTGGACACCTGTCTAACATTTCCATCAGCTACGCCAACGGCTATCGATACTATGCTGGACCCGATAATGGCCCATGCTCTGTGTTGTCCCCAGAGGCTACCAATCCTGATGATGGCATTCATTGAGATCTCACAGACACTTCCGGCTGCTGCTGAGGTACGAGAAAGATCTACAGGCACACAGGTAACAACGGACGCGAACATTGCTGCGGCATCCTATGCTGAAAGCGATGCTTCATATCTCTGTGCAATTAATCTACTACACGAGGTGTTCCGAATGTCACCAACTACAGTGGACGATATTTTGTCTACAGAAATAGATGATCTCATGTTTACACCAGACCCGTACACTGACTCTGATTCAGCCCACAGTGTTCCAGAGATGCAGTAACAATTTGGCCTTCATATTTCAAAAACTTGGAACTTTTCCCATATTGAACTTTTTTCCGTTTTTTCAAATTAAATGGCACAACAATCTGCTTGAAGTAGAACTATTCTTATAGTATGGACTTCGCGGTACTTCCTCAGACACTTTATCATCGTGTTAGTCTAAAAAAGTTCATTAATTTCCATGACATGAAATTACTTTGATTTTGAACAACTTATCGATCATTTCTGTCACATGTAAATATTACTGCTTATTTCATTCCAATTGCATTTTATTTTCAAATATATGCCTGAAATGAAAAGCAATGCTTAAAATGTACAGTACTTTTTGCATTCTAATAGGTTTTTTAAATGCCTTTTAAATGCTTTTAAGAAATATTTTAGCAATATGCGGTACTCCATTTTTATGTTTAGCATTTTAAATGTTTAGCATTTATATTATTATCGTACACACGAAAGTGGAGTGGGTGTTGTATTCCTCTTAGGGTGTCCGTATATAGGTTTTCCTGTATCATGTCCTTATATAGGCACAATTCGCCCTGCCCTTATATAGGCATAAAATCCCAGTCCTTATTTAGGCATTAAACCGTGCAATCCAAATACAGGCATGGTCTCCGACATCCGTCCACCCTAACGTCACAACGAGTTCTTGAAGAACAGACCCTTAGGCTTCGGGAGTTTCCTAGCACAAGACTATTGATTTCTTCAAGGACTCATCTATTATGCATGAACCGTTATACCTTAGGGGTTCATTCATGACGTCTTCCACTGTCCGATTCACGTCAATGCTAACATTGTGAGGTACCTCTCAGGTATAAATATACCTTCCCTAGCCCTTGTAAACTAGAGGAGACCTCGACTTCAGAGGAGCCCGTTTCCCGGCCTGACGCACTGAGAAGACGCTGTCATCCCTGCACGCAGAGAGTCCAGCTTCCAGTGATCTGACTTCCCTTGCGGGGTGTTGGAGTTCGAGTCTGGCAAGAGATTCCTACCTCTCTCATTCTTAAGGTATGGAGCTGACTAGAACCTAGAGGGACTCTTGGCATACTTGGCATACTAGGCATACTAGGCGTAACATACTCTTAGTATACCATAGTAAGGAATACTTCACCTACTTCATACCTCTCCCTACACCTAGGTTAGGTTAGGTACATTGGGGTAGAACTAGCTTAGAAACGCATCGTATGAGTACTCGCATTTTTAGTCTGTGTTATTTATGTAAATGAATATCTACTAAAGATCATGCTAGCGCAGTATTATTTATTTCTACTGCTTACACTGTACATTATTTATCTTGCATACTGTCTTGTGATCGTAACAGCACATATTACTTACACGAGAAACAAGACTGTTCAATAAACCTTTTATTGAAACGCCCATCTATTCTTTCTGTGTAACTTTGAGGAAAACTAAGCATGCACGATTGAGCTGAGTGAAACGATTATCTATTGTTTCCACGACTCTGGGACACGCTCTGATTCTAAAGGGAAACAAAGTGGTCATGTTTTGCGGCTGCCAGAAACTACTCCCTTCTTGTTATCCAAGGAGTTTCTAGTGGCCTCTGAGCTGGCTGGCACAAGTAATTAAGTTTAATATACTCGATAGGGACATACCGACCTCAGTCCTATGTCAAACCTATAGGGTATATTATTCCAATGCGCAGAGCCTATTAGGGAAATAGGAGCTACACTACAAGTAGGGACGCCTACATCTAAATTTATGGCGATTATGGGAGGCAAATTGGTTGGTTGCCCGTAAGTTAATTAGAAACCCCACTAGTGGGAATAGTCAATGCAGGGGAACTTACTGGTGCAACCATGCAGAGTGCGAGTCTACGCACTGTAGTGACTCACGCTTAATTTGAATGAATCTTGATGTCCCTGAAACATGTTAAGAGAGGGGAGTCAATAATAGTAATTTTGCATTGGGACGTTCTCTTGGAGTAAAACGAAGGTTGCAGACTTACTAGTTAAGGATCACAAGCAGACGTGGTCCGGGCATCAATGAAGGTAAAGCACACGTATAGCTTAAGGAACATTTAGATGAAAACCGTAGTGATGAACATTCGGGAAAGAATTCCAAGGAACCGTCTACCGTTTCCCATCAGGGAAGGAGATTCTAGGAGGCGTCTCCCATATTGATTCTAAAACAACTGGGAGAAAGTCAGCATGGATAAGGTGTCTTGCAATTAGTTACAAAAGGGTGGGGGTTGTTCGAGAAGAGAGTTGGTTGTCCCTTGGAATTGCAGATGATGTACAATACCTCAAATGTATCTGCTACTAGTGAGTGTCTTTCTATTTCTTTCATGATGATTGGTTTGGCTTGTGGAGCATCTTTGGTGAGTAAAGTACTTAATCTGCATAAGCTGCCACCACTTGTCAGCCCGAGGAGAAATTGACACCTTTGATTTCTGGGTTCTCTCGAAAAGTAGAAATGAAAGGCTCGATGACCTGTAAGAAAAGTAGGAGTGACAGTGGGCAACCTTGACGGGTTCCTTGTGAGAGCGTAAAGGATTGGGATAGGTGTCCATTGACCCTGACTCTTGCTGTTATTTGATTATAAGGCCATAATCATGCAGATGAAGTCAATCAATCAATCAATCAATCATGTCACTTATAAAGCGCACTACATACCCGCGAGGGTCTCAAGGCGCTGGGGGAAGAGGGGGGTGGTGCTGCTACTGATCGAAGTCATCCCCAAGTTTATATCTATGTAAAATTACTTGCAGAAAGGGCCAAGAGACCTTGTCGAAGGCTTTTTCTGCATCTAGTGCAAGGGCTGCAGTTGGTGAGTGGGATAGTTTAGCTTTCTCTAAGACATGGCAGATTGTTCTAATGTCGGAAGTGAGTCTACCTTTGAGGAAACCCGTATGTGAATTTGCTATCAGATTTTGAATGACCGGCTCCAGTCTGCGGGCTGCAATCTTAGCGTAAACCTTACAGTCGATGTTAATAAGGCAGATCAGTCTGTAGTTCTTAACGCTTAGATGATCCTTCCCTTCTTTTGGGATCACCAAAATTGTAGCCTCGGTGGCAGAACCAGTGATGTAGCCAGAGGAGGCATAATATTAGAAGACCGCATGGAAGGGCCATGGCACTTTGTTAGCAAATGTTTTATAAAATTTGTCTGAATAGGCACCTGGGCCTGGGGCTTTCCAAGTTTTTAGGGTGTGCATCTCCAATTTAATTTCATCTTCTGTGATGGGTTTATTCAAGACAAAGGAGTCTTGTTGTGAGATTTTTGGGAGGTTGCAGGAGTCAAGGTATTCATTGGTCTTTGCTATGGGGATGGGTTAATTGGAGTTGTAAGGTTTTGTACAGACAGATTTAAAGGTGTTGAGGATATCTTGTGTGGTTAAGGTCACCCATCGGGGTCCTCACAGCCGATATGAGGGTTTTGTTTTTCGTGTATGTTTTAAGTAGTTGGCTAAGGTTTTCCCGGCTCTGTTGTTATTGCAAAGCCTACCAGCATTTACTATGTCAATCCATTCCTGAGCTATTTAACTAAGAATTTGGTTTTATTCATACTGTGCAAAGCGGTTTATTTAGGACAAATAAGCCTTTAGTGTGTCTGAGTTGTTTATTTAATATCTTAATCTCCATGTCTAGTTTCTTGAGATGGTTGGAGATAGCTTTGTTTTTTAGAGACATGAGGTGGATCATCGTGCCTCTCAGGGTGGATTTGAAGGCGCCCCATCTTGTGGTAGGGGACATATCATCTGGGATGTTTTCCATGAGGAAGTGGTCAATGACCTTTGCAATTTCTGCTCAATTGTTAGGATCATCTAATAAGTTATCATTTAGGCACCATTGGCATGGTGGGGGGGTGGGATCATCTAGAGTTAATTCAAGAGACACACACGCGTGGTCAGAGAAAACTACTGGTTAGAATTTTGGTTATTGGGAAAGTAGGAGCAGGGAGTTGCTCGCCATAATGTAATCTATTCTTGAAAATGAGTGATGAGGCGATGAATAAAAGGTGTAGTCACTCCCAGCTGCATTATGTATTCGCTAGACATTTTCTAAGTTATTGTTGCTACAGCATTTCTTTGTGTGATTTATTACCTATATTTCTGTGAGATGATATTCTATCTAGGTTATCATCCATTGCTAGGTTAAAATCTCCACCTAAAATTATGGCCAGGTTGTCCGGAAGGTCCGGGAGTTGTTTATCTGGGTCCTTCCAGAAAGCAGTAGCGTTGTCATTTGTTGCATAAATTTTAATAATGAAGAATTCTAGATCCCTTTTTTTCACTTTAGAAATGAGCCATCTACCATATTGGTCATTAGTGTGTGATAATACTGAGATGACATTTTTTTTTATATCTATGTGACCACTCCATTCTTTTTTTGTGGAGCTGGGGAGAAACCAATCTCTGAAATCTATGAGCTGTAGAATTTCGCACCGTGAATAGATATCAGATGGGTCTCTTGTAAGGGGATAATGTCCCCCTTTAGATGCTACAGTAATCTACCACCACTCTAAGTTTTACAGGTTGTTTACACCCTTTTGTGTTTAGTGCGAGTATGGTTAATGGGATAGCCATTTTGAGTAAGTGTTGTCTCTTAGAGTAGTGAGAGGATGTCTTGAGGGGGGAAGACTTAAGATTGAAAGCATGGGTAAAACTATTTGTTTTTGAGTGAGTTGTTTGGTAAGATAAAATGGAATTGTTCTTTAGATGTATGTGATGTCCTGGTGGAGAATGTTGTGTGTACTGTGGTAGTGGACACTGGAAAACCACCCAGGTAGCAGAAAGAGGGAGCGGAGGAGCAGGTGAGAAGCACAAGAACTAAAGTATGGGGGAAAAAAGAAAAGAAAAGAAGAGACAGTCTAACAAGACATTCAATCAAACTAAAACAAAAGGAACAACCCTAACCCACACCCACCCTCCACCCATCCCCTGGAATGCGTATAGGAAGCATTCCCCCACCCCTATTCTAAATGGGACACACTGAGCCACAAGCTGGCATGTCCCAAACCAACTGTGAAGCTACCCAATCCTGTAGATTAACTTATAAGTTAAAAAAAATCATACAATAGGAGAACAGAAACGCATCGTGGATACAGGTAATTTGCATATCGCCATCTTACAGTATTGTAGAGGAATGGGTGGACCTATAACTCCCCTACATGTCATTGGGGAGAGAGGAAAACCAAGCATCCGCAGGGTAGGACCTGAATGTTCAGTCTAAATAGAGGAGCATTAAGGCATATCACCTTGCCTCTTACATTACGTGTGATAAGGTCTGGCACTGTTACAGCTTGCTTAGAGCCTTGACCTCCACCATTGTTGAAAGGTTGTGGTTAAAAAATTGAAGTTTAGGTGAGATAGACATGGGTTACACCATAAGTACATTGTGACTGGTGCCCTATGCCGGGATGTTGTTAATCTATGTGAAATACTGAGGTTATTGTTGTAGGCAGGGAAACATTAAAGCATCAACATTTTAGCAGAAGGAACATCATAAGGCATCCATATTTAGGCTGAATGGCAATATAAGGCATCGGCAGGAATGCTGGTAGCATTCATAGTAGAATCTAAGTGGCAATACGCCATCTCTAACACGTCTACCAGAAACCCATCGATGTGTGAGTAATTCATGATGACAATTGATACCTAACGCAGAGCATGTGGATTGTGTATGTTAATGTCATTTAGAAACAGTGAACATTGCTAGCAAAGTCTTGGCGGTTCTAAATGGGGTAACTTGGAGAAACTTTAGTCTTGCTTAACAGTGCCAGCTGTCAGGTTTCAGATGCGAGTAGTTTTTAGACCTGATCATCAGCGCAGCGCAGGAGGAACCTGTGGAACATTAGATTACCATAGCAGCAGGCACAGGGGATTCCAGGAACTTTTGTAGATCTGCAGGAGCCGTGAATAACAGCCTTCCCCTGGAATACGATACAGAATTTCGAATGTCCAGCGAAACCAAATGGAATGTTGTGATCTTTGAAAGACTGGCAGAGGGCCAGAAAGCCTTTCCAGATGGATACTGTATCTTTTGAATAGTCATGTGTGATGTTGATTCTGGATCTGTTGCAGAAGATGTGCTGAGCTTTCCTCATATGTGTGATTATAGCTTCTGCATGGTGGTATCATAGATGCCTAAATATCATAGCTCTTGGAGGTGAGTTTGGAGGGTTAGAGTGGGGTATGCCCATAGGGACTCTATGAGCCCTCTCTATCTCGAAGTCTCTGGCAAATTTGATTCGAAGGGTGTGTGGTATCCAAGCCTCCAGAAATTTGACAAAGGAGTTTGCGTCATCTATCACTTTTTCTGGCAGCCCAAATATTCGCAGGTTTCCTCTGCCGTTGTGATCTTCCAACTCGGATATGTCTTTAATCAAAGATTTGATCCTATTGGTGGTTGCATCAGCTCTTTTCTTCTCAGACGACGCAGAATCGTCTAGCATACCAATCCTTGTCTCTGCTTCTGTAGGTCTGCCTGCCATACTTTGAAAATCGATCCGAAAGGCCTGAAAATTGTGATGAATGGCGTATGTGTTTGCCTATGTTTTTTGGGTCAGATCGTGTAGTATCATTTCAATACTTGCTCCCAGGTCCAGTTATGGTTTGATCCGAGAGTCTGGCAAGGGAGGCTCTGCCTAGGCTCGCTCTAGGGTTGTCGTCTTGTCTTTGGAGTCTCTATTGTCTGTGGAGTCTTTGCCTTTATGATCCGCCATCATGCAAGTTCATATGGACTCGGGAGTTCGTTGGTTAGACAAGTAGTAGTTCAGATCATGTTGAACAGTGTTACAATATCCCCTTGGACTCGTCTTGTAGTGTTCACTGCGGTCGCAGTACTTCGTAGCAGTGTTCGATGGTGTTTGTATTTTTCCTCCTATGTTAGAAGAGAGGAGATTTGCCAGCTGAGATGTTTCTCCTAGCGCCCGTAATGTGGCCTGGTCATATCGCAGTAACTTGGTATCTGGGTGCTTGTGGGCAAACTATGATGAGAGCACACGGCAGATAGATTGAGATCTCTAAGTAGTAACTAAGTAGTCTCTAAGCAGTCACAGGTACTTGATGAGAGCGCACAGCAGATGGATTGAGGTCTCTAAATAGTCACTAAATAGTCTAAGTAGCCACTGGAGTGATGGTTTCAGCTGGGTGTTGGGATATGCAGGAAGACCTGGACTTTTCCCTTAAATTGCTGCCAGCGTTGATGTCTGTGTGAGAATTCACAGCAATCAGGGGCCCCCAGGCTCACCAAAGCCTCTCCAGATGTGGGTTGTTACACTTAACATTGATGTATCCATCTATTTGGCCGTGATTTAATTTAGTGTTTGGGGCGCACCTGGTGCAGGTACAAGGTTGTGGGTGAATTGCACGAGGACGTTGGTTAGGCGCACTCTCAAAGGCCAGTGGTGGGAGAATGGGCTCATGAGTTCATGGGTCTCCATCAAGGATCTCCTTAGACAAAGTTGCGTCAGCATGGGAGTATGAGCACTGCCGCCATCTTGTTTCCTCATACGAGGATCGACATTCTAGGAAGCCGCTTTAGTTAGATGCGAGGCTGTGAGTCTTGGCATGTACCCCCGTCGTCCTAAGGTTCTGGGCCACGCACATGTACACAGGTTTGGGCGAAGTAAGACTAATGGTCTCAGTGGGCTCCCCAGGTGGTCACAGTGCGATGTGTCTGGTACCTCTTTTTTTTTCATGTTCTCAGCTGCGGGACGTTCCCCGAGGTGAGGAGCCAATGGAGGCTGCCATCTTGTTTCCCTGCACAGGATCACTCGGCAGGAGAATCCAATCTGTTCCGTCGAGTTAGGGGTTGAAACTCCGTTGCATGACAACCCTCTGCACTTTGTTTACTTCAACAGGTGTGCATCGGTTGTCCGTTGTAGGAAAGTACACTCCGATTCCTTAGAACTGCAGAATTGGGAATGGAGCAGTCGGGTCAAGCAGCCATCTTGCCCGGCTCAAGCCACACACCCTCAGTGTTCAAACCTTCTTAACCTCCTCTGTTTAGGTGTGACTGGGTAGGCTACAAAGATGGCTGGTGGCAAGCCATTTACAGCACTGCTCGCGCTGCTCACACTTCTACACTCTCTAATCCTTAAATGGGATGATGCTGAACAGCGGGTAACAGGCCTTCAACAGTGCAGCTTGCTAACATTTACCATTGTCAACATGTGAGAGATTTTGATAAGCTGTTTGTGGACTCCAGACAAGTACCTGAATGGCTTGTACAAATACACAACAGCATCCCATTTACAAATACACAATAGTATCTCATTTCCAAATACACAATAGTATCTCATTTCCAAATATGCAATAGTATCTTATTTACAAATACACAACAGTATCTAATTTTCCTTGAAGTTCAGGGATGATTGAGGGACTGTCTAACAGTAATGCTCATAATCGTCTCTTTTTCTTTCACAGAACAATGTAGATTTCCAGAGGGTTCAAAACTCATCTCTGAACAAAACAAGTTATATTATAATGCTGGAGAAACAACAGGGGTGCACTGTACTGAGGGGTACGAACCATCAGAACCAGTGTTAAGATGTGTTAGAAGAGGCTCGGCCAATGTCTGGGACTCAGACGTCACCTGCATCGGTGAGTGCCATGTACAACAAACCAGCTTTGGTGAGAGTTCATACACAACAAACACCCCTTTAATTCCCTTGTTTTATGACATAGGCATCAAGAGATTTGAGCATCCACCCATACTGAGACCCTTAATATACTGGATTAGAATTTGGACAACAGATGAATTATATCATTATAGACAAGGCCTGAGAGAACTATTGGATCTTGATGGCCAGCTTACCTTTCCCTGGTTCAACCATTTGCGAAATTGGTTTTCCCAGTTGGGATTGATTAGATTCTGGTCAGACCCCAGTCTATTGACCGCAAATTCAAAGCAGGAGTTAAAGTGTGTCTATTGGGATTACATTTTAAACAAAGGCACTTTAGATTGTAGCATGGGGAGTCTGACTGCACAATTTATACTATTAAAACCAATGCCACGCTTTGTGGATGACATCCAACCCCAACTGGCTAAAACCCTCTATATGAAATTTCTCTATGAAACCCTTTTGATTAATGCATGTACAGTCAAGTGGTCAACCAGTCCAGCAACCAGGAAAGAATCTAAATGCACTTTATGCTCACTAGATGCGCGCTAGATGCTGAGGAAGATATTGCACATATCTTATTTTTTGGTCCTGAATATTTTAATTCCAGAAGAAAATGGATAAGACCACTCTGCTTGGGTTTGGGGACGAGGGAGTTCAAAGAGGCCTTAAGAATATTAAAATCAGATAGTTCACAACTGATCGTATTTGGAGTTAACCGCTTTTTAAGTGCTGTAAACTATTTACGGACAAAGAAAGGCCTAAATTTCTAGTGCTAATAAATCACAGTAGTCATTGGATTGACAGTTACTTGAAATTGATCGGCAAAATGTAGAATATTGGCCTCTCATCAATGGATGCGATCATTTTCATGACGAACGCTAATGATTTTTAGACGAGTTTTAATTGGGATAATACTATCGTGATTGATTGCCATGAAAAATAGGTTTTAAAATCTCTATTTATTGATTGTATGAATTTGCTTTTTTCGAACATATTTATGCCTATGATCTGTATACAAACACACACTTCCTTCTTGTATCGTAGAGAAATATTGTATTTTATTTATTGTAATAATGTATAAATGCATTTTATTGTAACAATGGTGGTTCGTTTTGAACCGAAATAAAGTTCTTTGAAACACAATGTTACCAGCATCGGTGAGTACTCACCTACAACTGACACAATGTTTCCTGGGCTAGTGAGTGTCACATACAACAAACATAATGTTACCTTCAGTGGTGAGTACTCACCTGCAGCTGACACAATGTTACCTGCACTGGTGAATGTCACATACAACACCCACAGGGGCTTTTTCACAAAGGCATTATGGAGTACATAGAGAAGTACATAAAGTAGTACTCCTGTACTACTCTTTGACATACTTGTACCTGCCTTTGTGAATTGGGTGAAGAGTCATATACAATGACTACAAAGAAAAAGCACCGTGCTCTGTAATTGTTATTGTCCAATGATGTAGCTTTAAATGAACATTGTTTTAAAATTACTATGGCAATAGCAGTGGAAACAAAAAAGAGCTACACAATAAGAGGTAATCATTAAGAATTCTAAAATTAAAAATTTATTTTTACTGATGTGCTTTTGTCCCTATTGAATTCATTTATAATACAAACACAGTAGTTTTGTTAACAAAGCTAAAAAAAATAGCATTAAAAAAATCTGAGTTGTTGTAGGTACCAGAAGTGTCATTATATGTAGTAAATCATGTTACAGTCCACTCGGAATTATGCTCATTGAGGAAGCACACCACAACATCGGCATCAGAGGAAGCGCCCTCAAATGGATCACCTCCTTTGTCACAGGACGCATACAGAAAATCCACCTACCACCTTTTACCTCTGCACCTAAGAACATCATCTGCGGAGTCCCCCAAGGATCTTCCCTCTGCCCCACCCTCTTCAACGCCTACATGACTCCACTGGCCGACATCACCCACACCAACGGATTCAACATCATCTCATAGGCTGATAACACCCAACTCATCCTTTCCCTCATGGAAGACACCTCCACTACCAGAGTCAACTTCCTGAGCGCCATGACCAACGTTGCCGACTGGATGAGATCCAAATGTCTGAAGCTGACCACGGACAAGATGTAAATGCTCTTCTTCGGGAAGAACACCTCTCCATGGGACGACACATGGTGGCCCACCGCACTCAGACCCTCACTGACGTCCACCAACCATGCACACATCCTAAGCATCATCCTGGACAGAGATCTCTCCATGAAATACCAGGTCAACACAGTGGGCTGTGCCTGCTTCCACACCTTCTGAATGCTTTGTAAGATTTTCAGATGGATCCCCGTCAACACCAGGAAAACAGTGACTAAAGCCCTCGTCAAAAGCAGACTGGACTGCTGGTGCAACCTCCTCAAGCGACTACAGATCATACAGAACGCCTCAGCCAGACTCATCCTTGACCTCCCCAAACGAACCAGCATCACCCCCCCCACCTCAGAAGGCTACACTGGCTCCCTGTCCAGAAGAGATGCAAGTTCAAGCTACTGACCCATGCCTACAAGGCCCTCCACAACACCAGATTCTTCCTACATCAACCATCGCCTGACCTTCCACCAGCCAACCAGACAATTCCGATCTGCTTTCCTCGCCCTCGCACATGTCCCCCGCATCCGGTGGAGCCACAGCAGAGGCCGTTTTTTCTCGAGTCCAAGTCTTGGAACAACCTCCCGCTCCACGTCCGAACCTCCCCACCACTCCCCGACTTCAGGAAGGGACTCACGACCTGGCTCTTCGACAAAGGCTCTCCATCCCTCAGCACCTGGATACCCCCTGGGGTGTTAAGCTGCACTATACAAATACTGATTGATTGACATCCATCGCTATACACAACAAGCATTGGCAAAACCAATCATTCTAGTTTTATTGTCCCACTGTTATGCCTGAACTTACTTCATATGATATGATCAAAGTGCTCCCACAAACTCGTCGGTTGCAGCATGCCCCATTCCACAGTGGGGCAGAAAGAACCCTATGATGAAGCATGCCATCAATGGGAAACCCTGGTGGGTGAGGGGTTATTTTAAAAAAACTTTCTGTTTTCTACCTAATATAACGAGTGGAAAGATAGTCCAATCAAACGGACAGACTCTCTTTGGTTACTACAGTACACATAGTTTTTCTGACCTCTACCTCCCCTTCTTTTGAGGAACACCATTTGTGACCCCCCTATTATCGACTATGAATGTAGGGATGGAGGCCAGCAAGAGACAGCAGACCTTCGTCCCAGCATTTGCTTTCCCAAATGGGAAACCTTTTTTTTTTAAAGCAGCCGTTGTCCATTGAAGGGATAAGTACTGTTTAAAAAAATGTATCCCATTTGGGATGGTGAGTGGAAGGCAGGAGCGACTCCTCTGTTATGGCGGAGGAGCGTCCCCCCACTGCTGGAACCAGCAGACCTATGTAAAATAAAATGATAATAAAGCAGTTATAAAACTGCTTTATTATCATTTTATTTTACTCCAGAGCCGAGCCCCAGCCGAGTCTTGAAGGAGGGGCCTGCAGGAGGAATGGTGGGCTCAGGGCACTGGCAGGTCGCATGTGGCTTTGGCTGACCGTCCACGGCCAGCCAAACCGACATGCACACTTGGATATCTCCAGGCTATTGCTTGGAGATATCAGCAGGCTAGGAGCACAGGCTCCCAGTCCCTAGTGGAGCATTGAACCAGCCACTCCGCCCAATCCTGACACTTCTCTCATGCTAATACCAGCATGAGAGTAGCGTCTGGATTGGCACAGGGGACTCTGGGAGTCTGTGCGAGCATTGGAGCTGAAGAGGCAGCGGACATAAGACTGAAGGTAATTTTTGTTTGTTTTATTTTTTATTCACCCCCCACAGATTTCCCCTGCCTGCGGCCGGTACAGAGAAAAAGGCATAGTCCACTGGCAGTGTCTGCTTCCTGGAGGGCACTGACACAATTTCCAAAAGGACAAGCTATCCCACACGGAGAAGCTGTTACCTTTGAGAATCAGTTACAACCCCAACTTGAGGGTTGTAACTGATCCGCTGGCTTCAAACTGCAATTGCAGCCAAAGACCATTGATACTTTCTACTCCAAACTGCAGCTAAGAGGGCAACACCTCTTTCATTTCGCCTTCTATTTGTGATTTGGAAAAGTTTGCAAAAGCTATTTTATGCATTGTAAAGAATTTTACAACTTGTAAAAGGGCTTTTGCATACAGCAAAACACCCTTCCGGTGGCAAACCCGGTAACTGTGTGAATCACTGGATTTGCGACTGGCAGAGTACTTTGTACAAATGGCCCATAATATCAGTTAAATGTTGTAGATATAGATTAATAATGTTTTATAAAGCTGCGGGGTAAGGACTCTCTCATGACTCCTATTATATTTATTCTCATGGGAGAATTATTGTCTGCTTTCAGTGTCTGTAAATTATTAGTACCTTCGGTGCCTAGTCCTCATAACTACAGCGTGTAGCACCTTGTTTGAGGATCTGGATATACAACTAGATACCAGTAAGTGAGATGGCACTCAACGTGGTTGCTTCTGATGGAGCAGGGTAAATGAAATAATTTTGGAACCCCCCAAATTAACACTAAATAATTAATATTATTAATTGTTTGACGGACTAATCAACAATTTACACCTTTTGGTAAACATTTTACATAAAATGGTAACTGCTTTTTATGTGCAAATTTAACTTACTTACAATTGTAAAGTGAATTAATAATTAATATAGTGGTTTGCGTACTAACTAGAGTGAAATCGCATGATTTGTGCTATTTAATAAAAATGTATTGTGGCAAAAGAATGCGGATGGTAAGTAAAAACAGCTTTAAATGTCGCTTCTGCTAGGTAACACTTAACACGGGTTCTTAGACGGGTGGGAAACAGAAAGGCTTATTTTCTTTATATTAATTACGATTGTGTTTGTTTTATGATAGTTTTGTTCGGGCCTATTGGGCCAGCTTGAGAAAATGGCTGCCGAGAGAGATGAGGTTGTGCGCAGAAGCAAAGATGGCTTCTAAGCGAGAGAAAACTATGAACCTAAACCACGTGATTAAAGTTCGAGTCTTGGAGTGAGAAAGGCCAAGGTCGTAGTGACCTAACATGGACAAGTGTGCCAAAAGAGACTCAGCACGTATCCGTGAGAATGGAGCACAATCCGAGATGAATTAACAATGGACTAACAGGATGAACACTAAAAAAGTAACATTGTGGACTGTCAAATGGAACTGCATCTTCCCAAAGGTCATGGGAAAGAACATTTATGAAACTTTTTCTGCAACCAGTTTGAACAAGGACGGCAATGAGGTGATTCTCGCCACCCCTCCAATGGACCAATTAGCGTGATTCTCGCCCCCAAAGATTGCAACTTTTATGCTTAGTAAGTTAGTAGTAGGGTATAAGGGGACCTACTTTGTCGTCATTCGTTATTCATGCTTTTGATTCTTTTTGAGCACTGAGCGTTGATGCTGAAGAAGCTGCTATTTTTCCTATAGGCCATTTTTCCTTTAATTCATTAGAACTTTAGACTTGACTGGGAAAGGAACGAGACCGATGCGGGAAACCTGTATGGGAGGTCCGTCGAGGAGGCCTTTAGCGGGACAGACAGTCAGTTTTGGGAGTTCCATGCTGTGATCTACAATTTTTCTGCTTTGGCGAACCTTTTTAATTTCATCTGAGAAGGGTATGCATAAAATTCTTTTTAAACTTTTTTCTTATATGTTATTGCAATGTACTAAACGATTAATAAATTTGAATTTCACTCATGCATTTAAGAAATAGATAAAACTTTATTCTAATTAAAACAAATGAGTCTGTGGTACTTTAGCTCAATAATAAGTAATGTTTAATAAGTTTTGAACGTGATTGAGCTGGTCTTAATCACCATCAACTTATTCTACTAGTTGGTCCATCGACCAAAAAGCGGAATACCTTGATGCTTTTAAATGACAGTATTGAAATTGATTATGCTGATAGATTTTAAAAAGGTATTCCATTCTTCCAGCGATTTGTTCTTCTCCTAGTGTAAAAATTGGATACAAACCCAGGGATCAACTGAGTGAGTGTATGATATGCGGTGTTATGGGCCCCACCGTTATTTAGTATGGTAGATGTGAATGATCTTTGCCTGGATTTGGTGTCCAAAGTGAGAAAATTTATATTAGCCGCGCTGGATCACTTCCTAGGAATTCTAGACCTTAAATTGGTATTAACAAAACAAAAAATGTTTTATAAAATCTACACTCAACGCTATTGCTAAAATTACGGATTTCTGCAGATGACACTTGCTGGGGTTGTGGTGGAAATGTGTCTGCTGAACTTTCTCATGTGAGCTTCATGCTGAGCATGTGACCAATGTTTGGAGAAAGATCCACGAATATATCAATCTAACCGCACTCACCAGTGGCGACCGGTGATCTTTGAAAGTCGGGGCTCATAATACTGGCCAGGAGTTTACCCCATTTGTTTCACAAATTGCCTCACTCATACTCACTCTCTCTCACATTTACTCTGTTCCCCATCACTCATTATAACTCACGTTCTCTCACTTACTCATTCTGGTTCCTACTCACTCCCACTCACTGCTACTCACACACAAACGTACTCATGCTCACTGGTTCTCATTCTCAGTAACACACTTACACATATTCACACACTCACTGATTCAGCCCTGGTGCAATGTACCTCTGAAACATTAATAGCTATACTCCTGACTCGCTTTCACATATACGTTCACATTCTCAAACTCAAATTCTTGCTCATTTTCATGCTTATTGACACTCTTAAACGCACTTTTTAGACCTGTCAGTCTTAGGGTGGTCTTCCCCCAAACTTTTTGCTTTCCTTCTCCATTTTTGCATATCTTGTTTTTGCTAGCCTCAGGGCTCTGTACACTTTACCACTGCAAACCAGTGCTGAAGTGCATATGCGTGTGCTCACTTCTTAAAACATGGTAACTTTGGCTTCTTCCCAATTGGCATATTTATTATACTTGTAAGTCCCTTGTAAAATGGCACTACATGTCCCCAGGGCCTGTAAATTAAATGCTACTTGTGGGCCTGCAGCACTGGCTGTGCCACCCACTTAAGTAGCCTTTTAAGTATGTCTCAGGGCTTTCATTACAGCCTGTATATGAAGTTTTTAACTGCCATTTCGACCTTCCAAAGTAAAACTTTTGCCAGGCCCAAACCTTCTTTTTTAAGGCATATAAGTCACCCCTATGGTAAGTCCTCAACAGCCAGAGGGTACAGCACAGTGTATTTAATAAGAGGGACATGTACTTTTAAGTTTTACATGTCCTGGTAGTGAAAAACTCTAGGATAACATTGGAGTTACCTTATTACATTTAATAAGCTGTGATTTCCAAATGGGAGCAGGAGGCCAGTTCATGTTTGGTGTCTTTGGCATTGTAATGAAAATTTCTAACTCATAGTGAAGTCGAATTTGAAATTACAATTTTGAAAATGCCCTTTTAAGAAGTTGGCATTTTCCTGCTTTAGCCATTTAGTGCCTCTAGCCGGTACCTGGGTCACATGACTGGGTATAGCTGACAGTTGATCTTTGTGTATTCCTCCTAGACAGGCACACACAATAGGGAGCTTAGGTGTGCCTGGGTGGGCCATCACTGGCAGGATGGGAGGGAGGAGCTGGGCAGAGCCCCACTTATATGGCTGTGTCCTGCCTCCACACAAAGGGCTGCATACCCCCTGTAGTTAGTCTGAAGCAGGACAGGCAAGGCAGGATGCCTGAGGACTCAAAGGAAAACTTCTAGAAGCATCTCCCCCTCTCCAGAGGCACAACTGGGTATAAATACTGGACATCAGACACCAACATTCAGTACACTTCTGGACCTGTGGATACTCTGCCAGGAAGAAGGACTGCTGTGCTGTTGAAGGACTGCCACTCTGCTGGTCTACTGCCTTGCTAGACTGTGCCTACCTGCTGCCCTCTTGCCTGGGTGAGAAGAATTGGACCTGCAGCTCTTGAACCCGGAACCCCAGAGTGATTCCAAGGGCTAGTCGGCTGGCCTCCTGATCTGAAGCCTCAGGTACACAACAGGCTTCTAATAACCTTGAGCCTGCATCTAGAAAATGCCATCTGTGATGTTGTTATATTAATTTATATGGGTGAATATGTGTAGTCCAGTGTGTTATGTGTGCCTTATGATAGTCACATTTAACTTAATTGCATATGATGGTCATATTAGTTTATTTTGTTGTTTAGAAACTCATGTGTTAAACTGTTGATGCTCTGTTATTGAGGTGTTGTAAAAAGTGAAAATGTCCTTGTGTTCAAATAATAAGGAGAGAGATGTGTGGAGATGGAGATATTGACGTGATGGCATGGAACTTAGAATGTAGTGAGGTCAGTGTGAAGTCATATAGAATGTAAGGAGGGATTTGGAAACTGGAGGAGCTGGAGAGCGTGTGAGTTCTGCTGAAGATGCCATGTGTGACAATAAAGTCTTAAGAAGAAAAGAACATTGTGATCTTTACACAAACTTTCACAGAAGTGTACATTTACCTTTATGAATCAGGCCCTTAGTATCAAACAGGTACGGCCTGAAGGTTTTTCTTCACCTGATCCATGTATTGCACCATTACCTTCCTGAGGCCAATCACATAGCTCAGTGCATCCTTCTCAGGTGTCAAAAGTTCCTTCCAATCTTTCTCTGATCAAAGTGAGCAGGCCACACATGAGGTGCCGAAACAGAAATTCAAAGGGTCTACAACGTACCCCCTTCTGTGCAATGTTCCTGTAGGCAAACAAGAGACACACCTGGAGAAGATGCCACTTCCTCCTGAGGTTCTTGTGTAGTTTCCATCATGCTCTCAGGGTCTTATTGAACCTTTCCACCAACCCATTCATTTGTCCATGAGTTGCCATGGAGAATAGTTAGGTCACATCAGATTACTCCTGCAGCTCTCTCATGTATAAGGAGATAAAGTTGGCTTCCTGGTCGGAAATCATAGTCTCTGGAAATCCAACCCTAGAAAAGATCCCTAAGAGAGCCCTAGCTATTACCTTTGTAGTTGTGCTCATCAGAGCTACCGCCTGTAGCAACCTGGTGGCATGGTCTATAAGGATATACTTATTGCCAAGGTATAATTGTTGCCTGATGCTGGGACAGAAAAGTCAAACGGAAACAAACAATGTCTATTTCCACCCGCTAAAAGGCAACACCTACAACTGGCAGAGGCACTAACAGCGTGAGTGGTGTGTGAGCGGCGCAAGGCTACCTTAAGAGCACTAGCACAGGGAGAGAAAGAACACAATATCTTAGCAGATATAGTGCTGTCCTGCTCTCTCCCTTTCATGCAATGCTGCACAGCGGCTTTAGCTGCTTCACTGTATTGTGTCAAGTATTAGTAAATCTGCACCACTATGTATTCTGGCTACTCCTTTGCTGACCTGCTCCTGGGCTCTCAGGTGTAGGGCACCCAACTTGTGCCTTATGGAATTCCTCCCGGGAAGGTCCTCCAGCAGTTAATAACCTCTGCAGCTCTGGCAGTTTCCCAGACTCCAACAACTGGTCTACTTTGGGTGTCTCGTCCTCCTCTTCATCTGGAGCAGAAGTGATAGCTGCCACGGCCTGCACCTTCTTAGAGGCAGCCCTAGTCTGCTTACTGCCTTGATCTCTGCCTAAAGTAAATCTAGGATGATCCAAGTCTTCTTCTAAGCCTGACATGAAACCTGTCTTCTGGTAAACGCATCTGAGGGAGTCCTAGCTACGTACGCTTCTGGTCCTGGCACTAAACCAGGGGCAATCAAACTACTGCCCAAGGGACATCCAGCACCCTCCTTCTCTGTCACTCCTACATCTACCAAGGCAGAATTGACATTACTTTCTAGTTCAGATCAGACAATAAGTACTCCATGTCTTCACCTTGGCAACCAAACCTGTGCCATTGGCATGAGGGAGAATCTCCTTGGGTTTTAGATATTTCCTCTGTTCTGTAAGCGTTGTGTCTCTCTTCCCATTAAAACTAGTTTCAAACATAAATCCGATTGCGTTGGGTGTAGCTGCTTTAGACATCTGGGTCCCGTTCTCAAATGTCGGTTACTCCTAGGTAGAGCAAAACATGCACCTCTCGGGTTCCTGCATCCGCAGTAAACACACTCTCTATTATGGATGTAGCTGGTACACAGTCCTTCATCTGACAGTGTCTCTGGTAATGCCCCTCCTTTTGACAATTATAAGACATTATCATCTTATGTTTAGAAGATGCTTTCTGTCCTCCCTTCTCCTTCTGAGCCTGACTTGGAATTCAAGTCTCTTTCTGCTTGTGTCCTCACTTGGAGCCTTGGGAACTGCACTGGCCATCTGCCTCCAGTCTGTCGAGAGTTGTGTAGAGATGAGAGGATACTAATATGTCGGGGGCTGGTGGAATGCAGAATGTAATACAGAATGTTGTGATATGAAAAAAGTCAGTAGCGGGGAGGATCTTTAGAACCTGGGAGTTGGAAAGGCAGGAACCATCTGTATGGAAATAATGTATTCTTAAGAGACTCACCTCAGTGTATTACTATAATAAGAGGCCATGAGGACCTCCTAAACTGTGCAGGGGGCAGAATGAAGGTGCTTCCACCTTTAGGTATATATGACGAAAAACAAACATAAAACGAAACTGAGGAGAGATAACTTTAATTGTTTCCTTTATCATTCTGACCACCCTTTAGGGAGGGTAAGTGGAACTGATCCTGAGTTTTTAAAACATTACGACGTCGGTATGTAGGCAACTGTATCAATAATGGCTTCTAATTACTGAACCACGCTGCCTGCACGAGCAACCCAGCGCCTCCTGCTGGAGCAGTTCAGCACAGCGGCTCCTTAATACTGATGTCGTGTGTTCTACCCAGCATGAGCTCTGTCTCCAGTGCGGGTGCCACCTCAGCATGGCTGCAGGAGTGCGAGCGTTTCAACGAGGAGAAACAACTCACTCCTATTCGCCCCCTAGTGAACAATCGTCAATTATATTGATCAGGATCAGACATTGCATTTCAAGCCTAGCGCTGTTAACACTGCTTGTGAAAGAAAAGTAGTATAAGACACACTAGAACATAATACTACACATTATTCAAATACAATGCAATCTCTGGGCTCCATCGAGACAGTGCTCGTCTCACCCCTCTTTCCAAGTCCCCCTGGGAGCCGAAGGCCCCACCGCCATAGGGTATGTGGTAGTAGCATGAATACATTTCAGTGAAGCCTCTATCACTCCCAAAGAGGGATGCTCAGTTCTGACAGTTACCGTCCATAGTCATACTACTCAGCAGTAGAACAGTCCTGTTGGAGCTCTGCCGCCAGGCAGTCCGGTGCGCTCACACCTTCTCACTGGAGATGTTATGCACCAGCCAACAGGTCTCCTGTTTTTCCTACTTCTTCCAATTGGGTCAGCAATCTGTAGTGTGCCAGGCAGAGGCAGAGGTTTTGGGCTGGCAAACTCCCAGGCAGCCCCCACTAGAGCCTGCAGGGTCCTTGCCATCTCCTCTATTGGGCCAAATGACACTAGGCAAGGGCAACCTCTTCTGGCTGGTCAGAGTTTCGGCAGATGCAGCCCTACACAGGACGGATACTACAGGTACAAGCTAGTTATTCCAAGCAGTGACGGTCATGCACAGGTCAATCATAAGGTTTTGACAGTAGTAGCCATACTCAGGCTGATCCCAGCTTGAGCGTGCCCATGAACACACCATATTTTCAGCTGTGAGTTGCGACTGCACACAGGCCAACGCTGACTCACTATAAGAGCTCTCGGCAAGTGCTGTCACGCATGTTCACGGCTCCTGGCATGAACCAGTGTGAAGAGACTTCTGGGCTGCAGACACTATCGACAACCAGTAGATCGCTTTCCTCAGTCATCTCTTCTGGGTGCCCCACAGACACCCAGGACACTCTGCACCTCGCTCCTCTGGGACAGAGACTCCTACCTCAGGGTTGACAGAATTGTTCCTTCTGTCAGCAGGCAGACAGGTGACTAGATACTTCAGAACAGGTACACAGCTCTCCCAGCAAAAGATCATGACTCAGGTTTTGTCCCATCATCCCCTCTGGGAGATTTCCTGTCAGGCAACAGCGGCCCTCCGAGTGTTCTGGGAAGCACTTTTTTCTTTGTTCATAGAGGACTTGGAACATAAACACCAAGAATGGTAGTAAGGTCCCACTTCTCCAGACCAAGGCCAGACAGGAGATGTGTACCCGCTGTCTGTAACTGTAGAACCAGTTTGGGCTGGTTCTCTTTTTAAGTGTGCTCTCTAGAAGGCTCTTCAAACCCAGCCTTTGTGTAGAGTGATGTTTCTCACAGCAGAGTAGTCTCCAACCTGGAGTATCCACAACAGAGGCACAAAGAAGTGTGAGGTTTCTGCACCTGACCGTCATCAGCTGACTGAAGGAGTCATTAGGATTAGGATTACACTGGTTGCCAATCCGCAGGCAGATCAGATTTAAATTCTGCTGCATTGTGCATAAAGCCCTAAATGGCAATGGCCCTAGCTACTTAGCAGATAGGCTTACCCGTTACCAGCCTTCCAGAACACTCCTTTCAGGCTCTAAGTCGCTACTTTGGGAACGTCATGTTAAGAAATCCCGCACAGGTGGAAAAGCCATTTATTACCTAGCCCCCTCCTACTGGAATCAATTTCCCAGCCACATTCGGAAATCTCCAGATTATTTACTATTCCGTAAACTCCTAAAAACGGAGCTCTTTTGAAATCTCTTCTCCTTCCTAAACTGTTGCACTTCCATAGCGCGGAGATACCCCTTCGGGGGTGATTCGGGCGCTTTATAAGCTATAATAATAATAATAATAATAATAAGCTATAATAATAATTAGGGGAAGACAACGGGCTGGCCTCACCTTGCACAACAGTGTCTGCAGACCCACCCCTCACTCCTACTCTCCAGCAAATGGCAGTGTTCAAGAAGATAATGAGCAGCTCCATACTAGTGAATGGCCGAATCAGATTTCTAAGGGAGCCCTCACTTCAGTGTCTAAGTCTCCTACCTGCAGCTTCAGGAATGTGACCAATATACTTCCACTGACTGCCTAAAACCCTCATCTCCATCTTGTGCAAAGGCCAAGGGTACCCAGAAAGGATCCCACAGACCTTCGTTCCTCTGCCTCACTTCATGCATGTATCACACAGGCTACACACATAAATATGCACTAGATGCTCTCTAGAAGTTGGTGCTAGGAACTGAGCGTGGATGATAGTGTCAAAGTTCCTAAATAAAACGTTACAGCAGGAATTTGTCTGTGAGAGCGATGTTTAATTAATTCAGCTGAGAGATGGAACTTCGGCTGGCACAGTATTCCCTAAACTGAAGGAGAGAAGAAATCTCAGGTGACAGAGGCTTTTGGGAGACCAGGAGTCCTGGGAGACCCAGGTGGTCTGACAGAGGGGGAAGGAGAGGGTGCTGATCTAGACTGCCTATTGATGGCCAATCCAGCTGCTGAATACAGCGAAATATGATTTCATAGGAATGGCCGGGAATTATGCTGTGCCTACAGATCTTTTCTACCTCTAGCCTGACGCTCACATGCATGCCCATAATCCCATCTCATTATCCCACCTTCTACCTCGAATTGCTAATTGGTTTTAATGTTTTGCCCTAGTGAGTCACGCGTCCTGCGTTTATTGCTGTCCTGATGAGGTAATTGAGCTGGGGTGGGGCATGGCTCGGCAAATGGGCAGGTTTCTCACAGGACTCTGCAGGGTTAGAAAGGTTATACAGTTCATTTTTAGTTAGTATATGAGATTTGAACTGAGCGACAAATGCTTCTTGTGTAGGATGGTGGGAGTTGGAGTGGGAGTGGGGGTTTATCTTTTACGATCTTAAAGATTTCCTTATGTACTGGGGGGCATATTTACAAAGAATTGGCTAGCGTAGTGCCCCAAGTCATTTTGCTGCGCTGCCCTACACTAATTTGAAAGGATATAAATGACCCATATTTAGAAGATACGGTTGTTCCTGTCATTTCAGCCAGCTCCGGTGCAAACATAGCAGCAGTGTGCCAATGCAGGCACCCTTGCACAGTGCACTTGTTGGGGGGGGGGGGAGAGGTATATTCAGGGCCGGATCAGGCTGCTCAGGTAGCGTTGTACAAAATGATTCCATTTCCTAAAATTCTGTATGTTATTCAAAACTGACCGGGTGAAAGCCAATGTACGCAGCTTTCTGTGGGCAGATATCAACCAAGCATTGCATTCCATAATTGAACAAGGTCATTGTGAACGACTTCCTCATTGGAGACCGGGAAGGCCCAGCTTTTCGCCTCGAGTGAGATTTTCTTGAGGGTGCTGAAATAATGGGTCTTCATTGTGGGGTCCTGAATCCAGAGGATTCCTTCCCATGCCCATATCTGTGCTCGACTGACTAGAGTTGTGGTGGTGTGTTGGTGCAGTGCTGTTCACTGGACGGATGGTAGGGTAGGCTAACCCAAGAAACTCTGCTGTGACAGCAAATGCAGTCAGTGCTGTTAGAGGCATTTGGGATGTTGAATCGCATAGGCATATCAAGGCTTGGATATTTGTGGGAAGGGGACCACATGGAAGCCTTCACAACGCTGAAGCAGGAGTGTGAACTTCATAATTCCAATGTTATTGATAACTCCAATTAAGGCACACACTCGAGGCTTAGAGAACAAAGGCAGTACCTCTCACTGACTACAACCCATGAGTAGCTACACTAACCTTGGAAGGATTAGACAAGGTGGGATTCCAAGAATGTACTGGTTCCTTATTTCCAACTCTGCAAACCGTATGGTAGGGTTGAGTTCACAGTGGGAGGGAGGCTTGGGTCCATTTGAAAAGGAATACTAGAGGGACGCTGGAATTGCCCCATGGGAACTAGCCATATCTGCTAGACTGCACTTAGGAGAGCTCACCTACATATACAGAATCTACTTTACACCTAAACGACTCTGGAGGATGACCAGGGCACACTCATCCAATAGGACTAGATGTTACGTGGAGATCGGAGATTTCCTTCACATGATATGGGGATACCCAGTCAACGAATTACACCAGCCCAACATTACACTGACGCTGTATTCAGTTTTGGGAATACCCGTTGATCTCCCGCCTAAATTCTTGATATTGGGCTTAATGGAGGACCTTGGGGACACAGAGGGGTTATGTAAGTAATGGAAGTTGTCCTGGCCAAGACGGATTATGCTAAACATTGTAGGTCCAGGACAACTCCTTCAAAGATGGATGTCTGAGAGGCATTGATAGATGCTCTCAAATGGAAGATCTAATTTTGTGGGACCACAGACTGTCCCCATAATCCTGGGAAGATTTGAAAACCTTGGTGGGACCATTTTCACATCTTCGCCGTTTATTGGCTTCATATACCAAGCAGGTCATGGGATGGATAGTTGAGATTGTGCTTTTAAATGTAGGTCACAAACTTCTGTGGTATGTTCTAAAATCAATAAAAAAGGGTTTTAAAAAAATAATAGTAAATTAAGGAAAAGTCCTAAATGAGTGTCTTCATAGCATTAGTCATGGTCAAACCCCCTTCAATTTATATCTTTGTGAGCTGTTACTTGCTTTATAAACTTCCATCATGAAACCGTGCATACATTGTCACATGTAGCTTCAAGTACATACACAGTGATATTCTATGTATGTATTTTTTGACTGGGGTCACTCACTATCACAGTGTGCCCTCAACTGGGTGCAGGGCAATCCTCATTTAGCAACAAATGACAGCAAACCCGCAATCACCTATGACTAGGGAGTAGGACACCTTAGGAAGGTGGTACAAGTAGTCTTAGGTCATCACAGCTATGACTATGTACGTATGGAACACCAGAGGTCCTGAGGTGTCAGGGAGAAGCTACCGCTGCTCTCTGATTTGAATACAGCATCTTTTGATACATTATGACGCCAAATGGGGTTTATTTAATGCAATCGAGACGTGGCAATCAATCAGTATTTATACACAGCTAATCCCCTGTGAGGAATCCAGGCGAATGAGTCAGGACAGGGATTTGGAGCTCTCCAGGCCACACATGAGCATCATACCCTGAGTTCATAGACTCAGAGCTATCTCAGATGCTAAGAACTTTACTATGGTAACAGTTGAGCAAGCACACAAGACAGAGTCCCTTCCAAAACCTTCCTGGGGGTCTCTGGTCATTGCCTCAGCAGTAAGTCAAATGTTTTTATTTTAGGACTGTGTTCTTGGTCAGTAGAAATCTTCCAGATTCCTGGTCTGGCTCTACAGTTCTTTTACACAGTCCGCAGCCTCAGCTGGACCTCGACTCTTCTCCTAAGGACAGGTCAGTTCTTTCCTGGAGAGCTCTGGAGGGCAGAGCAGCTTCAGGTGACTATCTTCAGGCATCATCATACCTTGCAGAGGTTCACCAACGGATTCCCCTTCCAGACGACCGCTCCCTGAGATGAACAGGACTGTGAGACTTCCATTGGAGTCAAATAGCAAATACCTGTTCTAATGGTCCAGTATTTATTCTGAGCTAGGGCTGGACAGCAGGGCCTAACTAGGCACTGTGCTACTTTTGTATTCTTGGTTAACTGAGTCAACTACTCATAAGCTAATAGAGGTAAAACATGCAGAAACCTTCAGTGCGCATATTACATCAGACAACTCTTTTTACAAGAATAGGAGCAAATCGCACACAAATTCTTAAGAGTGCTGAAAAAAAGTTGATGTAAACCTGACCCCTCCTTTACATGTACTTTCATTGCACATGTTCTGTAATCATGGAAGGGATTTGTGCATTATAAATTATTTATTTACCGGTGAGAATCATTATCTCTTGTCTGGGTTAATGGTGGTGTTCGGGGCGCATGGAGAAGACATGGAAAATAGGATTTGTTCCTAAGGATAAAGTTTGTGTGGGTTGTGAGTCTGATAGAGAATCAAAGGCCAGATTGACTAGCAGTGGTTTGCAAGGTGAGTTGGTTGGTAGGGAGCTGGTGTTGATGACAAAGTGGCTATGGACCAATTGAGCTAGAAGGCTCCTCTGTTTCTCCTTTTTAATGACATCATCAAGTAAGCAATGGCAAGTCCACGCTAGAATAATGGTCAAACGTGTTCTTGGCAGATTTCATTGACATCATGATTGCTCAAGCTTTATCCACCTCTTGGACACTGAGTCCAATAGTTCCTTCTTCCTTTACAAGAAGGCCCCAGTGCCAGAGAGAGGCTGACATCATCTCAACAATGTGCCAGACACAGAGAGTAAGACCTTCTCCATGCTGCTGCTCTGGGAACTGTAGCACTGGAAGGAGGATACAACTTTCAGAAGATGACTGTGGGGCTGATCCATCTACATTCAACCATCATAACAGAAACTTAAAGTATGCTTAAACATAAAGCATTTCTCCAGGTGGGCTGAGCAGAATCAGAGGCCAACTCCAAAATATAATATCTAAGCACTCCTGCAGTGATTCTTTAGACACACTGACAAACATTTGTGTTTTGGAAAATGTCTTTATGCAAAGTGCCTCTGGACAAAAGAGTTTGGAAAGGAATACTCTGGAAGCTATATTTTGCTGCCCTTTTCACAAGTATTGCTCAAGCAGAGGTCAGTAAATGATAGAGACCAGAGTTGGCCTAACGGCTAGGGCGGTCAACCTCAAATCTGGGGAACCGGGTTCGAGTCTTGGCAAGGATGCACAACATCCTGTGATTCTGGGCAAATCACTTAATTTCCCCTTGCCTAACAAAAATGAATGTGTCCTCATGTAACGTGACTGTTGCTAGTGTAAAGTACTCTGATACCCGATACCTTCGGGTCAAGTTTGTGCTATATAAAACCCCGTAAAAAAAACTTCACAAGGATTTTCGGATATTTTCTTGACCTTTGTTGCCACCTGTGATCATATATGCGTAACACATTGATGGAGCAGAGAAAATAAATTTTTTAACCCCTAACAAATTTTATAAATAATTAATAAAATGTTCGTTTAAACGTATTAATCAACACTGTGCGTGGGGGAAGGGTAATACGCAAGTATATGTGCTGAATAATCTATTAACGAATGTCTGTGTGTCTAATTATAACATAAAAATAATTGCGTACTAATTTTATAATAAATGCATGATTTGTGCTTCATAGAATATAAACGTGTCGTTGCAAAAACAATAGTGATGGTAAGTAAGGAACAGCTTAAATGTTGCTTTCTGCTAGGTAATAACTAATTGGGGTACGTAGATGACGGGAGGGAAACGAAAAGGCTATGTTTCTCTATTTTAATTATGTTTTGTTTATTTCAAAATAGTGCTTCTAAGTATAAACGAGTGGCGATATAAAATGGCTGCCGGTTAATGAAGTGCGCAAGTGCGGGGAAACACGTGACAAGGGAGAAAAGTTGGAGAAAAGCTAACCTTGTGATGTTGCTGAGAGGCTAGGATGCGAGAATGGTCAAGGCTGATGTGACCTAATTGAACTGATAGTGTGCCGTGGTGATCAGCAAGGAACCGTGGGAAACCATTTTAAGAGAAAGGACAATGCCTGCAGAGTTCTCGAATGTATCGAAAGAAGTTACAAATGTACTGATCGAAGCGGATGGAAACATGTCTTGAACTGTGAGAAAGGAAATGATCATATACATTCCAAGGACCAGTTGGATCCGAGAGAACTTGATTAAAGAATGAATAGATGAAATGAATGGACCAATGAAAGAAAAGCGTGTTATTAATGTTGCAATAATTAGTTAGCAAAGTTAGAATTAGGGTATAAGAGGGCCTACTCTTAGTGGGAGGGGGTCACAGTCACGATCGGAGTTGGAGAGTCGCAGTCAGAGTCGGTGTTGGTGTTGGTGGCTTCCAGTGCTTGGTGGTCCTGATCGATCCATTACTGAGCGGGAGATGCTGAAAGACTGTTAGATGAGACGGGTTGCAGGTAGCTGATGCTGACGAGCTGAAGTTTCTGTTGCTGTCTTATTTTTCCAGTTGAGTATGAGAATCAGGTTATTTTTAATTCTTAAACTTAGGTTAGAAATCATTAGGCTAAATTAGGAAGGTAGGCAGGTAATTAGGGTTTTGCTTCATGACAAAAATTTCCTTTCTGCAATAAAATTGATTATGCTTAATAAATATTTGAATTAATAATGAATGTATAATTGAATAAAAAGTCTAAATTCTTTCTCATGCTTTTAAAATTATATAAAATTTAAGATTCTTTAAATCAAACGACTCAGTGGTTATTTTACTAAATGATTGTGACACCAGTAATTGGTTATTGTGATTTAGCTGGTCTTAATCACTATGAACTAATTTCTTACATGAATGATTCATCGACAAAACAATGAGCAGGAATATCTTAAGAAATAACTAAAAGAAAGCGATAGGTTTAGGTAATAAGATATCCCGGCTCCTTCCAGCGGTACATAAATGGTGTTTTCCATTTAATTCTCATGCTTCTCCTAGGAGTACAGAATTTCGTAAAGGTATAAAGGAAATCCAGGTGTGTGTGTGTGTGTGATAGGCGATGTTTATGGGCCCCATCGTCATGTGGATGTAAGAAAATATAGTTTGCCCCTGGATGACCGATAAGTGACCTAGGAGGAGAATAGTTTTATTGTACGCGCTGCATCAGATTTCTTGGTAGCAGAGTTATGGTTTTCTATAGATTAGTTTAGTGATTATTGTTTATTGATTATTGATTATTATTTTTATGACTAATACTATATGTTGAGTCGTGTTATGTTATATGTGAGTTTTCACGCTTCTGGGATGTAGGAAGTGGAACACGTGTGGCAAGAGAAGTCACATGGAATTTGGTACATGGTCTGAATTCATTTTTGGTAATAACACAGGTTGTGTTATGTTAGGGATTTTCTGTACGAAAGGTGTGTAACTGAAATAGCAAATCACGTTTTCTTGTGAAACTTTGGCCTTAATTCTCAGGAGCCTAGTCTCCACATGTGTCTTATCCCCAGAGAAACGAGTTAATTGTTTGCTTGAAAGAAGGGTAAGGTAGAGGGAAGTGCTACTTTATCGGCGAGAGTTGATAATTCTGTGGTAGGGTAGAGGTAAGCGCTGCCTACTGGAAATACAGGATTCTTGTGTAAAAGGACAAAGCTGTCACTTTTGTTTAGCGAATCAGACTATGGAATTGTTTTAATTGTTGTAACTAACGAAGAAAACAGTGAAAAGAAATTTGCCGATAAATTTTTGAAAAGGAGGGGCAAAAGAGCAGGAGTGACATCGACAGTGCCGCGCTAGGATTGGATAGTGCACTAGTCACGTGAACACAGAGTCAAGAGTGACGTAGAAAAAGTGCAGCGCTAGGATTGGTTGATCCGCGGACGAAGGGAATCGTTCTGATTGGTGCGTTAGTGTGAGTCGCGCTGTGATTGGTTGAAGTTCCGTACACGGAACAGTGCTGGTTTGAAGAGAAAAACAAATCGAAAACATGCCATATTACGAGTATGAAAGGGAGAGAACGTCATGGACGACAAAAATAAAGAATTTCTTTAAGAAAGACAAAAAGGTTGTGACTAGAGAGGGACAAGTAATTCCTCCGCCGAAATCAGCAGCTTCACATATGATGCTGAAATATGGATATCATACATGCATATGGTTGGAAAATTGGGCAAAGTATACGAAGAATGATGGTGCATTAGCTTTCCCTGAGAATGGTTCATTTAGTGTAGCGGTTTTGCGAAATTTGCGAGAAAAGATGACAAATCTAGAACCTAGACCTAGACCGACACAGTTTGAAGCGTTGACAGAATGGGAGGATGAGATGTATGAGCGAGAGAGATTCAGAGGTTTAAGAGATCATGAGTTTATGCCTGGAAGAATGTGGGGAATAAATCATGAGGATAGAATAAAACGATGGAGATGTGCTAACATGACAGGAGGTTTGTTTCCGGCTTTTACAGTTGAGGAAGAGACTAAGAGAAAACGTACTGAGAAAAAGAAACATATGGAGAGGGAGAAATATATGCATGAGAGCGAAACGGATGATGAATTGCTGGAAGATATTTTAAATAGAAATCCACCTCCGTATCAGCAGAGTTCTACAGTGGTGACACCAAATGCGCCGCTAATAGAGACTATGCGAAATAAAAGTCCGGAAAAAGAATTGAAATAAATAGGTCACAAGATCAAATGAGAACTTCACAAAATGAAGGAATAGAAAGCGACAATGCAAGCGAATTAGCAAGGACAACAAAAGAACTAACTGAGAAGATTAGAGAATTAACGAAAAATATGGAAGCAGTGACTGTGCCTGTAACAATAGGTCCAGTAATACCAGTTTTTGAGAATCAGAAAATTGATGAACGATCTTTAGTGATTCCCATGAGTTCACAATTTCAGAGAGAAAAAGAAAGGATGGAACAAAGTGCAAGTACAAGTAATTTGGCTAGTACTTACAGACCAAGTCCACCTACAAATTTGACTGTGAATGAGTGCAATGGTAGGAAAATGCATATGGTAACAGAATCTGCAACAGAGACTCCTGAAAAGAGTGGTAATTGGATAGAACTAAATAATACACCCATAGGTCCGACTCCTGATGAGTTAAATGAGTGGATGAAGGCATTTAAAATAAAAGAACCAGAAGAAAAACCATTAGATGTAATTAGGTTAAAAATTGACATGGAAGAATTAATTCTAGGAACGATTGGTACAGAAAAGATAAAAAATTACCAGGATGATGAAATAATGTTTCTGTGCAAAAGTATTACATGGAGAGCAAAGAATTTACATGACAAACTAGAAGAAGTAGCCAGTGAAATTGGAATAGACTTTGCGAAAGTGAAAACATTGCAGAAACCATATAGAGTAGACTTTTGTGAAAAAGATATTGAAAATTTGAACACGGCAGGAAGGCTGACACAGATAAAAGAGTTAATTGTGTTATTGAGAAAATGGGGTGATGTGGACAGATGGAAGGTTAGATGGACAAAAAAGAATGAGAAAACTACAGACAAAGCTTCTTTGGCTTTCATGATAACTGAAAAAGAACCTGTTGCCAGAGAATACCCTATGAGAGAAACTCCAGGTGGTAGTTATGTGCATGTTCCCTGGACTAGGCAGGATATACTGTCATTCACAAATGACTTTCCGAAGCTAAGAGAGAAACCAGTTGAATGGTACCGACAAGTAGAGAGGTTTGTAAAGGTTTCAAAGGTGTTGTGGATAGATTTAGATGGATTATTTGACATAGTGGTACCAACTGATTTGTGGTCAGAGTGTAAGATTACAGTTGACTGGCCAACTACAGAATATCCAAGAGATCCTAAGACAGGAGCTCCAGGTCCTGAGGTGATGAAGAAGTATGATAAGGTGATTACCTTTTTGAAAAATAAGATTCCTCCTAAAGAGACAGATTGGGTAAAAATCGATAGAACTACACAGGAAAGTAAGGAGTCTGTACACGCCTATTATGAGAGGTTGTTGTTGGTTTTCAAGCAGTATAGTGGATATGAGGAATTAAGTGAAAAAGATATGAGTCATTTTGTGTACAGATTTGTGTTTGGATTGAAACCAGAGATTAGTGAAATGATTAAACAGCATATGATTAATTGGCAGAATGGCACAGTAGACGAGGTACTGAGGTATGCTAAGTATTGCAGTGATGATATTGAGAGTAGACAGCGTAAATTGAAAGAGAAGGCAATGTGGGCACAGGTGAAAGTGGCAGAAAAACAAGAAGCTCAATTGGATAATAATAGTGGGAATGAAACAGGACAGAATAAAACGCGACCTAACATAGGTAAAGGGAAAGGTCAAGTGAGTCTAGAGGAGGCAAAGAAGAAATGGCCCTGTCATAATTGCGGAAAATTAGGGCATTGGAGAAACGAGTGTAAGTTCCCACCTAAACCTAATCCGGAAAATCAATCATTAACTCCACAGGTGCAGAATGAGGTAGTTGTTCAACAAAGTCAGGTGCCGCAACCACCACTTCCCAACACTGTTAACCAGCAAAGATACAGTACAGAAACAGGATTCTACGGAGGAGAGCAGGTAACACAGTTGCCGCGAGCAGCTAACATTTCTCAGTATTGGTTTTGTCAGAGTGAGGATGAGTCGGATGAAAGTTTCTGACGGTGCCTAGGAGAGGGAAAAGAGTGCGTACTTGGCGCAACTCTAGAGGTAGATCAGTCTGGTCCCTTTGTGGATGGAGAAGTGAATGGTGCAAATGTAACATTCCTTGTCGATACTGGAGCTACCCGTTCTACTGTTAGATCAGTGGAAATTCCAAACCTTCCTCTCTCAGGTGAATACATCCAAGTGGTAGGAGTAGCAAATCAGCAGATTAAAACACCACTTACTGAATTAGTGGAAGTAAAAATTGGTTCTTTTAGCAAAATGCATAGATTTGTAGTGTGCGATTGTAGTCCTGTAAATCTTTTAGGTCGTGACCTCTTGTGCAAGATGAATTGCACAATTTATTGTACACCAGATGGAATTGGATTTCAGACCTCAGATGAAGATGTATTGTATAAAGTAACTTTGATGAATCAGGAACCTGAAATGAATGGTTTGTTTCCTGCATTTGATGCAGAAAAACTTCCAGAAGAACTAAAAATTGCAGTGAAAGAAAATGTGTGGGATTTTACAGGAGAAGATATTGGATTAATGAAAGAAGTTGATCCAGTAAAAGTAACAGTAAAAGAAGGAACAACTTACCCGAATACGCCACAGTACAAATTAACTCCAGAAATAATTGAAGGAATAACTCCTGTAATAAATAAAATGATTGAACAGGGAATTCTAAAAGAAATAATGAGCAGTCCATGTAATTCACCTATTATGGGACTGAAAAAGCCAAACGGAACATATAGAATAGTACAGGATTTGAGAAAGATCAACAAAATAGTTGTGCCTTGTTGTCCAATAGTGCCAAACCCTGCAGTAATTCTATATCAAATTCCACACGAAGCTGAGTGGTACACAGTGATAGATTTGTGTCACGCATTTTTCTCTATTCCTTTGCATCCAGATAGCCAGCCATTATTTGCGTTCCGGTTTGGAGAGCGTATTTTGGCATGGTGCCGAATTCCTCAGGGGTATACAGAAAGCCCCTCAATCTTTAATCAGATTTTAAAGAAATCTCTGGAAGATTTGAAAATGCCAGAAAAGTCAGTGATGGTGCAGTATATCGATGACCTGTTGGTGGCATCGAAAACAAAAGAAGCATGTGTAAGTGATACAATTGCTTTACTGAACCATCTAGAGAAAAGAGGACATAAAGTGTCCCCTTCAAAATTGCAATTTTGCCAAAAGAAGTTCAATATTTAGGGCATAAAATTGAGAAAGGAGTGCGAAAGATAGCGACAGAAAGAGTAAGAATGATTCAAGGAATGAGAGCACCAATGACGCAAAGAGAGGTAAGAATGTTTCTGGGAATGGTTGGATATTGCCGACAATGGATAAGTGGTTTCTCCTTGATTGCAAAACCATTACAAAAATTGACCAAGAAAGATGTAAGAGACCCTTTTGAGTTAAATAACGAAGAAATGAAATCTTTCAAAGAGTTGAAAAAGAAATTGTGTGAGGCCCCTGCTTTAGGCATGCCTGATTATGAGAAGGATTTTGAATTGTACTGCAGTGAAAGAGATGGATGTGCGTTTTCAGTACTGGTACAAAAACATGGAACAATGAAAAGACCAATTGCTTATTTTTCAGCTGTTTTAGATCCTATAGCAAAAGCGTTGCCCGGATGTCTGAAAGCAGTTGCTGCTACTTGTGTAAGTCTGGAACAAAGTGAAGGTATAGTGATGGGGTATCCACTGAGAGTATATGTTCCCCATTCAGTAGAAATTCTTTTGACAAGAACAAAAACACAGTACATGACACATAGTCGGCTGACTAAGTACGAAAAAGTAATCTTGAGTGCTGAAAATGTGACCATAGATAGATGCATGAATGTGAATCCTTCAACATCATTGCCAGATGAAGAGAGTATAATTGAACAAGACGAAGTAGATCATGATTGTCTGAATGTGCTGGAATATTGCACAAAACCAAGAGCTGACATAAAAGATGAACCGTTAAAGGAATCAGATTATGTTATGTTTGTGGATGGCTCATGTTTGAGAACGAAAGAAGGAGTTTTAAGCGCAGCTTACGCAGTGTGCACAGTGGCAACTGTGATGGAAGCGTCTTGTCTGAAAGGAATAAGGTCTGCACAAGTTGCGGAACTGATTGCTTTGATTCAAGCATGTAAATTGGGAAGAAATGTGCGAGTTACGATTGTGACCGATAGCCAATATGGTTTCGGTATTGTACATGACTTCGGTCAGATTTGGTCACAGAGAGGGTTCTTGACGTCTGCAGGAACACCTATCAGAAATGGAGATTTTGTTAAAAAGCTGCTTGAGGCGATACAGCTGCCTAAACAAATAGCTGTAGTGAAGTGCAAGGCACATAAGAAAAACGAAGATTACATAGCTGTTGGAAACAATTATGCTGATGAGATTGCCAAATATTGTGCAGAGAACATGGTGTCCCTAAATAAGAATAGAGAAAGGGAGCATATCTCTTCTCCTTTGCTTTTTACTAACACTGTCGAGACATGGGATGAAGTGAGACAGTTACAGGAAGCTGCAAATGATGAGGAAAAAGATTACTGGATAAAAGCAGGATGTAGAAGACAGGAAAATAATGGTGTGTGGGTATACAGAGATGAAAGACCAGTTATGCCTGATAGCATGATTGCAGACATGGCACGGATGTACCATGGACAAGCTCATATTGGGAGAGATGCAATGATCAGACTTTTCAGACAAACCTGGTATAACCCAAAATTCAGAGCGATAGCTGAAAGTCTTTGTCAAAGATGTCTTATTTGTCAGCAGTTTAATCCAGGAAGAAAGACAGTAGTGAGTCTAGGAACAATAGGACGAGAAGGAGGTCCGTTCACTAGAATGCAATTGGACTTTATCGAAATGCCCCCTTGTAACAGACTAAAATATGTTCTAGTGGTCGTCTGTTTGTTTTCTCGTTGGGTGGAGGCATACCCCACTAGAAGGAATGATGGAACAACGGTGGCAAAACTTATGCTGCGAGAGTTCATTCCAAGGTATGGTTTTCCAGTCACGGTTGAGACAGATAGAGGAACACATTTTCAAAATGAGTTGATCCAATTGATTTGTGAAGCATTGAGTATTAAACAAAAACTACATTGTGCATACAGACCAGAGGCTTCTGGGGTAGTAGAGCAAATTAATGGAACAATTAAGAACAGATTAGGAAAAATGTGTCAAGCTACAGGACTCAAATGGCCAGATGCACTGCCCCTTGTTCTGATGACCATCAGAGGCATCCCTGAAAAGAAAACTGGACTTAGTCCTCATGAGATGATCATGGGACGAGCAATGAGACAAGCACAAGTACCTGTCAACAAGTTATTGACTATAACTGATGATCTAGTACTGGATTATTGCAAGGGACTGGCTGATGTGGTGCGTTCTGTGTTTCATCAGGTTGGACCGGATGCGACCACTCTTGAAAGAAAACCAGCCCACGACTTGAATCCAGGAGACTGGGTCCGCATAAAAATCCACAGGAGAAGAAACTGTCTAGTTCCTCGCTGGGACGAGCCACGACAGGTAATCCTAGTGACAACGACTGCAGTCAAGTGTGCAGGAGTAAAGAACTGGGTCCATGCCAGCCACACAATCAGAGTTCAAGAACCTACTGATCGACATGTGAGTCGACGTCTGGAAGTGTGGGATAAAAGTTTAACGACTGGGATAACAGGAATAAGAGAAAGGGTGCCAGAACTTGAAGATCGACCTGAAAGTCAACATCTGGAAACCCCAACTGCGAGCACCTCTAGAGAAGAAGAGGAGGAAGAAGAAGAAGGAAGAAATTCAGAAATTCCAGAACCTGAAGATCGACCTGTAAGTCGACATCTGGAAATATCTGATACAAGTTCAGGATCTGATGATTCAGTTGCAAACTGTGAAGATTTTCGAAGGAGAACTTGGGGTTATAAACCAATTAGAGAAGAAAATGAACAAGAAAATGATCTAGATGAGCAACCAAGTACAAGTTATGGTGGAAATCCTTCAGAAATAATATTAATAGACGAAGTAGGGAAAGAAGTACACAAAAAGTTAGAGAATCGAGAAGAACCCCGAGGAGCAATAGGGACAGATAGAGAAACAAAAGAACAGGGAAATTTAGAAGTAGAGAGTGAGGAAAACACCAAATCGGAAGAACACCGAGGAGGGACAGTAATAAGGGAACACAAGAAGGAGAAAACAGATCCACCAGTAAGAGACGACGAGATCATAAGCTTCAAAATAAGAGACAATAGTGAAAAAGTTGAAACCGAATCTGAAGAGAGTGGAGAAGAGGAGAAAACAAAAACTGAATCAAGAAAAAGAAATTGGAAATCAGAAAGAGAAGAAAAAGAAGGTGAAGCCAAAAGGCCAAGAAAAGGAGATAATTGGCCCAGCAACTATATAAGAAAATTGAGATATAGAATAATAAGAACAGGAGAAAAAAGTGCTGAACAAGTGAATGAAATAACAAGTCAAAAGGGACAAGAAAAGCCAAGTGGAAAACGACTGCAAAAGTCTAAAAGAACGAAGAAAGTGAATGCAAAGTACAAGTCACCTGAGTGGCTATATATCGCACTGACGGATTACAAAGAAGAAGGAAACACTCACGAGAACCCGAGACTAAGAAATCGAATGGGTAAAGGTGAGATGCAACAAACCTGAAGTGAAGACTTATAGTGCTTCTGCCGGACATGACAATTTTACTGGATATGACAAATCACCGGATGTGACAACGAAAGAATTCTGGAAAGAATTAAAAGAAAGTACCAAGCAAAGACTTTTTGAAAGCAGAGTGGCATCTAAGTCATTTCTGAGGTGTAGTGACACAATTTTCTGAAACTTAACAAAAAGATAAAAGCAAAATGGAAAATACTAGGGATAGAAGAGATAAATGTGAATTTGTAAAAAGATGGTGTAAAATGTGCTGCTTTTGTACAGGTTTATTAATGACCGTATGGATAGTTTTAGCAATCACAATTCCTATTAGTTTAGCTGTAATAGAAGCGAAGAATGATACTAAACCAGAAAAAGAAACTAATATTAAAGAACCAGTTATTTTAAGAAGTAGTGCAGAATTACATAAGGATAAGTCAGTAACAGACTTTTCTAAAAATGTTTTTACAAAATTGTTGTACGAATATGTAGAGACAATGGATGTGAGAGATTGTTATGTTTGTATGCAGTTGCCTGCATCAGTGTCAGAAGGTGTGACTTATCATCACCTACCTCTAACTTATGGAATAACCTGTAGTGTAATAGCAAGTTTATTTTATAAAACAGGTAGATTAGAGTCTTATTATACTGATATAGATAAGATTTTTGCAAACGTTCCGGTAGTACCAGAACTTAACAAAGTAAAACAAGCAAAAGTTTTAGGAGAATTCTTTCTAGAACATAGAAAATTAACCTTAGAAGAAATAGTTAATAACAACCTTACCTGTGAATTAAAGAAAGAAGAAAAGGTATTTTTAGAAATGGTTGAAGAAAGAAGAATGAAATTTCAAAAAGAAGCAATAAAAGAGGAAGGAACACATCTATGGACGTTTGAGGAAGGAAATCATGAAGGGAAAAAGATAAATGCAGCAATGACATTAGATTGGCCGCAAACAGGAAAGTTGTGCATTAGGAGAAATAAGACAGTCTATGACAATTACTTTGTAGGTTCCAGTATCTGCCATGACAATTATCAAATTTTGGGAGGTTGGGGATTCAAAGGTGGAAAAGATCCAATATTTCCAGGTATCTATTATATTTGTGGGAATAGAGCTTATTACAGGTTACCGGACCATTGGTATGGAACTTGCTATGTAGGCCTGGTCTTTCCCCAAAAATTTCATATGGACAGAGAAGAAAAAGGAACATACAAGATGATTAATAGCTTTACACGTAGAAAGAGGGAAAGTTTTTCAGAAATTGTAGGTGATATTTTTGGAGCATTAATACCAGCAGTGGGAATATCTTTGAATGCATTTAAAATTCGGAAGTTATCCACAGTAGTAGATCGTTTGTCTACAGATACTGCGGGAGGGTTCTTGATGGTAAATACCGAAATGGTTGCCATGAGAGCTATGGTGATGCAAAATCGGCTTGCCCTTGATATCCTTTTGGCAAAAGAGGGTGGAGTCTGTGGAATGCTGAAAGTCCAACATTGTTGCACTTACATTCCTGATAAAAGTGAAAATATACAGAAGTATATTACAAATATTACAAATTTGCACAAAGAACTAGTTCCACTGGAGGTTGAAAGTGTCTTGGGAAAACTTGGTAGAGGGTTTTCTTCCGTAGCAAATTGGTTGACCAGAATGAGTAGACTAATGATAGGGAAAGTTATAATAATAGCAACTGTAGTAATATTGTTAGCCATGGTGTTGAAAATTGTAATAACATGTATAAAAAGAAAAATAAGACAAAATAAGATAAAAAGAAATAACAGAATAATGAAAGAGAGAGAGAGAGAAATGGGTGAAATTGAGTTAGAGAAAATGAAAGAAAGCATGTATAAGGAGACAAGAAGACAAGATGAAAGGGAAACAGATGTGTAACTAACAAAAAGCAAAAGGATGAAAGACATATGCTGCCTGAAAAAGAAGTATAACTTGGGTTTTATGTGGTGATTTAAAAATCACCAAAGGGGGAGTTGATGGAGCAGAGAAAATAATTTTTTTAACCCCTAACAAATTTTATAAATAATTAATAAAATGTTCGTTTAAACGTATTAATCAACACTGTGCGTGGGGGAAGGGTAATACGCAAGTATATGTGCTGAATAATCTATTAACGAATGTCTGTGTGTCTAATTATAACATAAAAATAATTGCGTACTAATTTTATAATAAATGCATGATTTGTGCTTCATAGAATATAAACGTGTCGTTGCAAAAACAATAGTGATGGTAAGTAAGGAACAGCTTAAATGTTGCTTTCTGCTAGGTAATAACTAATTGGGGTACGTAGATGACGGGAGGGAAACGAAAAGGCTATGTTTCTCTATTTTAATTATGTTTTGTTTATTTCAAAATAGTGCTTCTAAGTATAAACGAGTGGCGATATAAAATGGCTGCCGGTTAATGAAGTGCGCAAGTGCGGGGAAACACGTGACAAGGGAGAAAAGTTGGAGAAAAGCTAACCTTGTGATGTTGCTGAGAGGCTAGGATGCGAGAATGGTCAAGGCTGATGTGACCTAATTGAACTGATAGTGTGCCGTGGTGATCAGCAAGGAACCGTGGGAAACCATTTTAAGAGAAAGGACAATGCCTGCAGAGTTCTCGAATGTATCGAAAGAAGTTACAAATGTACTGATCGAAGCGGATGGAAACATGTCTTGAACTGTGAGAAAGGAAATGATCATATACATTCCAAGGACCAGTTGGATCCGAGAGAACTTGATTAAAGAATGAATAGATGAAATGAATGGACCAATGAAAGAAAAGCGTGTTATTAATGTTGCAATAATTAGTTAGCAAAGTTAGAATTAGGGTATAAGAGGGCCTACTCTTAGTGGGAGGGGGTCACAGTCACGATCGGAGTTGGAGAGTCGCAGTCAGAGTCGGTGTTGGTGTTGGTGGCTTCCAGTGCTTGGTGGTCCTGATCGATCCATTACTGAGCGGGAGATGCTGAAAGACTGTTAGATGAGACGGGTTGCAGGTAGCTGATGCTGACGAGCTGAAGTTTCTGTTGCTGTCTTATTTTTCCAGTTGAGTATGAGAATCAGGTTATTTTTAATTCTTAAACTTAGGTTAGAAATCATTAGGCTAAATTAGGAAGGTAGGCAGGTAATTAGGGTTTTGCTTCATGACAAAAATTTCCTTTCTGCAATAAAATTGATTATGCTTAATAAATATTTGAATTAATAATGAATGTATAATTGAATAAAAAGTCTAAATTCTTTCTCATGCTTTTAAAATTATATAAAATTTAAGATTCTTTAAATCAAACGACTCAGTGGTTATTTTACTAAATGATTGTGACACCAGTAATTGGTTATTGTGATTTAGCTGGTCTTAATCACTATGAACTAATTTCTTACATGAATGATTCATCGACAAAACAATGAGCAGGAATATCTTAAGAAATAACTAAAAGAAAGCGATAGGTTTAGGTAATAAGATATCCCGGCTCCTTCCAGCGGTACATAAATGGTGTTTTCCATTTAATTCTCATGTTTCTCCTAGGAGTACAGAATTTCGTAAAGGTATAAAGGAAATCCAGGTGTGTGTGTGTGTGTGATAGGCGATGTTTATGGGCCCCATCGTCATGTGGATGTAAGAAAATATAGTTTGCCCCTGGATGACCGATAAGTGACCTAGGAGGAGAATAGTTTTATTGTACGCGCTGCATCAGATTTCTTGGTAGCAGAGTTATGGTTTTCTATAGATTAGTTTAGTGATTATTGTTTATTGATTATTGATTATTATTTTTTATGACTAATACTATATGTTGAGTCGTGTTATGTTATATGTGAGTTTTCACGCTTCTGGGATGTAGGAAGTGGAACACGTGTGGCAAGAGAAGTCACATGGAATTTGGTACATGGTCTGAATTCATTTTTGGTAATAACACAGGTTGTGTTATGTTAGGGATTTTCTGTACGAAAGGTGTGTAACTGAAATAGCAAATCACGTTTTCTTGTGAAACTTTGGCCTTAATTCTCAGGAGCCTAGTCTCCACATGTGTCTTATCCCCAGAGAAACGAGTTAATTGTTTGCTTGAAAGAAGGGTAAGGTAGAGGGAAGTGCTACTTTATCGGCGAGAGTTGATAATTCTGTGGTAGGGTAGAGGTAAGCGCTGCCTACTGGAAATACAGGATTCTTGTGTAAAAGGACAAAGCTGTCACTTTTGTTTAGCGAATCAGACTATGGAATTGTTTTAATTGTTGTAACTAACGAAGAAAACAGTGAAAAGAAATTTGCCGATAAATTTTTGAAAAGGAGGGGTAAAAGAGCAGGAGTGACATCGACAGTGCCGCGCTAGGATTGGATAGTGCACTAGTCACGTGAACACAGAGTCAAGAGGGACGTAGAAAAAGTGCAGCGCTAGGATTGGTTGATCCGCGGACGAAGGGAATCGTTCTGATTGGTGCGTTAGTGTGAGTCGCGCTGTGATTGGTTAAAGTTCCGTACACGGAACAGTGCTGGTTTGAAGAGAAAAACAAATCGAAAAAATGCCATATTACGAGTATGAAAGGGAGAGAACGTCATGGACGACAAAAATAAAGAATTTCTTTAAGAAAGACAAAAAGGTTGTGACTAGAGAGGGACAAGTAATTCCTCCGCCGAAATCAGCAGCTTCACATATGATGCTGAAATATGGATATCATACATGCATATGGTTGGAAAATTGGGCAAAGTATACGAAGAATGATGGTGCATTAGCTTTCCCTGAGAATGGTTCATTTAGTGTAGCGGTTTTGCGAAATTTGCGAGAAAAGATGACAAATCTAGAACCTAGACCTAGACCGACACAGTTTGAAGCGTTGACAGAATGGGAGGATGAGATGTATGAGCGAGAGAGATTCAGAGGTTTAAGAGATCATGAGTTTATGCCTGGAAGAATGTGGGGAATAAATCATGAGGATAGAATAAAACGATGGAGATGTGCTAACATGACAGGAGGTTTGTTTCCGGTTTTACAGTTGAGGAAGAGACTAAGAGAAAACGTACTGAGAAAAAGAAACATATGGAGAGGGAGAAATATATGCATGAGAGCGAAACGGATGATGAATTGCTGGAAGATATTTTAAATAGAAATCCACCTCCGTATCAGCAGAGTTCTACAGTGGTGACACCAAATGCGCCGCTAATAGAGACTATGCGAAATAAAAGTCCGGAAAAAAGAATTGAAATAAATAGGTCACAAGATCAAATGAGAACTTCACAAAATGACAAAAATTTCCTTTCTGCAATAAAATTGATTATGCTTAATAAATATTTGAATTAATAATGAATGTATAATTGAATAAAAAGTCTAAATTCTTTATCATGCTTTTAAAATTATATAAAATGTAAGATTCTTTAAATCAAACGACTCAGTGGTTATTTTACTAAATGATTGTGACACCAGTAATTGGTTATTGTGATTTAGCTGGTCTTAATCACTATGAACTAATTTCTTACATGAATGATTCATCGACAAAACAATGAGCAGGAATATCTTAAGAAATAACTAAAAGAAAGCGATAGGTTTAGGTAATAAGATATCCCGGCTCCTTCCAGCGGTACATAAATGGTGTTTTCCATTTAATTCTCATGTTTCTCCTAGGAGTACAGAATTTCGTAAAGGTATAAAGGAAATCCAGGTGTGTGTGTGTGTGTGTGATAGGCGATGTTTATGGGCCCCATCGTCATGTGGATGTAAGAAAATATAGTTTGCCCCTGGATGACCGATAAGTGACCTAGGAGGAGAATAGTTTTATTGTACGCGCTGCATCACATGTTAGATAAATAAAATGTTGTAGCATCAAGCAAAATGAGCACTGTGTGGAAATATACCTTCACAGAAAGGTTTTTCCACTGGATGATGTACTTCCCAAGAAATGGACTGCACTGCCCAGAAATCCCGCAGGGTGAATGACGTTGGTGGCTATTTAAAATCTTGTAATATAATTAAAAGACATCTTGTTCTTTCTTTGATGTGCAGGTTCCTAGTGGTGTTGGTGTACACGGTAGGTTGGGTGTTTCTTACAAGCAACAGAAGGTGCTTCTAGAAAGAGGATTGTGAAGATGATCCATGACTGAGCCTTTGATACCAGAACTAACAAAGATGATGACAAGCGTTGGAGGGTTGAGCTCTCACCGCTGTCCTCTGTTGGTGATCGGCTGGTCATGATTCAATTTCTGGTGGTGCCTCATGAGCCCTTTTTCTTCTAGACCGGGGGTCTTTGTATATATTGTGTATATTAAAGCTATTAATATCACATGCTGGTTGAGTGGAATAAGCACTTGTGACCTCCAACTAAAGCCTAAGGTTCACCCAACCAGTGCTGAACAAAAAACACGTTCTTAACAGCAGCTACAAGAAAAATGAGAATTTTCTACTTATTATTCACACTTGTGTCCATCTAGAAACGTTTTTGAAATGGTTTGTACACAGTAGTGCTCAGAGAATGTAATTATGCCTTTCAGAGCCAATCCAGGAACTGAGGGTGTCCATTTAAAGTTTGACAGACCTACAGTCCGAGGGGACCTTTTGGATTGTATTGCAACCTGGGGAGGGCGGTTACACCAGGGTGCGTGGCCTTGGGATCCTGTGAACGGTGTAAAGGTGAAGGTGGCCCTTGTGCTGATGATGTGGCAAGGGATCCAGGTGATCCTCGGAAATGTGCCTTGTCAGAGGCACCACTACATGAGTGCAGCAGCTGGTGACACCCCTATGATGTCTCGGGTGTATTGAAGTGACGTTGCAATATGCACCTGGAGATGTGCTACAAGAAGCTAGCTGTCAAGTAAAGCTTCTTAAGAGTATGACCTGAAGGGAGTTTTGCTGACTTCGGTGCTACAGACATTCGAGCTATAAACCTTCCCCTCACTGGGCTGGTATTGCTTCACAAGCACCTGCAACATACCCGATAAAGGAACTGTGCATTTTCAAAGAGAGCAAGTCACAAAAAGGGTAGTGGCGATGGCAAGGACCAGGAGAAAATTAGATTCCATCATGAGAGAGATGCTGAAACAAGGCACCGTGAAGAAGGAAGCAGGAACCCTAAAGACGCCAATCAAAATCATGAGGTGAAGCATTTTTCAGCAGACTCAGATGGGTGATACTGACATAGTCACCAGAGCATCATGAAGCAACTCTTCCTAGACATGAAAGCAAAGCTTGGCTCCTGATGAGATGACCTGACATTGAGCCTGAAGGAGATCAATAAAGATATTACCAACCTAGGCAACAGAGGGGACCATGGTGAGCGAACCATAGATCTATAGGACTTTTGTATCTAGATCCTGCTTTTGAAAGAACAAAACATTGTCCTACAAGAAACAGAAGAAGATTTAGAGAAAGGCAATCACGCAGCATCAATATCTGGATCAGTAGAGTTCCTAGAGGTGCAGAAAGCAAAGATATTAAGAATCCATACAGGGCTATCTGGGAAACAGCAGATAATGCTCCAATCCAATTTGACAGAATCAATTGGGCTGTGGATTGATCTAGCAAGATAAATATAGCACAATATATCATGGCCTATGTTCATCACGATGAAGAAAAAGAGGCAGAAGTGTATCTTGGGTTATCTCCTATAATGGCATCTTCCTAAAGCCCTTCCAAGGCCTCTAACAGTTGCTACTGGTTGAAATAGTATTTCAACCAGTAGCAACATAATGTGAAATACTGATGCAGGATAAGTTGTCTGAGGAGGGTTAGCTGAAAATCCTACAGTGCAAACATCCCATCTGGCTAAGTGTAAAAATGAAATGGCTCATTAAAACCCTGAGCAAAGAGGAAATCCAAGTACGGCAGAGAGAAGTGATAGAACAACTGCAGAAGGCCAGAGCCACTAAGCTAAAGAGTGCATCAGACTCTGCTGCCGAATGATGGTTGATGCTGAGAATTTAGAGGATCCGGGGAGGCGGCTCCGAGGGGTAAGTGGGTCCCTTCTTCACAGTCTTACAGATTTGGTTTTACTCCTTAAATGAAGACAGTCGTGGGTTCTGTCTGTGATCCAGTCCTTTCCTATAAAGGTGTGAAAACCATGGTTCATCCAATCAATGAAGCACGGATTGGCCACTCTGGGACAGTGGAGTCAGGACCCAAGACATTGAACATGCCCCTCAACGCAGGTAACTCCATTGAGATATCAAGACCCTGGTGGATGGAAATTCTTGAGCCAACGCTTCTTAACCAAAGGGAGGCCGATCTGTATGTCAAGCCTTTGAGACCCATGTTCATCGCCTTGGATCATGAACTATTGCATCTGAAGCTGCCAACTACAGCAAATATCAAGACCCCTGAGTGTCCTTCTCCAGGGCCCCAGGGCCCGGATGTCTGCACATGATCCTAAATGGAAACCCCAAAAGACAGAGCCTCCTGGTCTCATTCCACACCATTCTGCCCACTATTCATTGGTGATTAGGTGGGCCAGTCCTCAGAGCATCTCTTGCACATGTGTTGTGCGAGCCAAACTTTTGGACTAACTTAGCATAATAAACCATAACAATAATGTGTACTAGTCATGCAGCTTTCAGCTCTACTCATAGAAGAGTCTCAGGTGTTACACATCGACATGAGGACCGGGGTGCACACACTCGTCACTCAGGATGCCCCCAGCGGCAAGGCATAGCCGGTGATCCAAGGGCCATGTGTACATGGGGGGGGGGGGTGGGGGGGGTTGGAAAAATTGTTTATTGAAATGTGAATAGGATGAAACCAGCCCCTTTGAGTCCACCTCTGGAACTAAACAAAGTCCAATCCATGTGCAGACTAGAGAAGAGGGCAGATTCTGTTCCCAAAGACAGAAAACTGATGGGTCGGTGGTACCAGCGCATCCCTGGCCTTCAATATGTAATCAGTGGTGGAGCGAGGGTACCACAGGGACCTGTTCTTATTGGTGAAAGGGAGGCAATCAGAAAGGGGGTGGAGTGAGCAGAGGTTGCAAAAGCGAAGCAGGGTGGCATATATGGCAGCGGCGAGGACATGTGCACTGTGCGTCCTCTCTCAAACAACGCAAAAATAACAGGAGGAGCATCTCAATCAGAGGTTAGAAAACTGTTCTAGCTGTTACTGTAGCCCATGTGGCTTAATCTTAGTTTAAACTACATTTCAGACGTCTATGGAGTCCACAATGGATTCCAGGACTCCTCCATGGAACCTTTAGCAGTCTCAGTTTTCCATTAAACTTTGTGTAATTTTTTGGTAAGTTTGTTGTTATCATGCATCACACTACTTAAGAGTAAATGCAGTACGAGTGTATTTATACATGTCTAAATGTGGCTCACAAGTGCATTTGGAACCATTTGCTTTGCAATTCTGTCCCATCACTAACCTGGGTGGAGGCCTACACCTGCCCTTGTCAAGAGTAAAGCTCTGGTGGTATCCACAGTTGGACTGTAACTACGTTTGTGAATACCAAGTATAAAAACACGTTACTGGTGAAAATTACATTTCAATCAATCCACTTAGAAGGGTAAGATCAGGTTTCATGAATAGTGAACAAAGTTAAAACTGGTGTGCAAACGCCTTTGTGAATGAGGCTGTATGTTTCTATCCTCCTAAATAATGGATGTTTGCAAAAGTAATTATGTAACGCAAAGGCAGAACCGTGTAACTATCCAAAATAATTAAAGAGACATTGAACTAGAAATGACTGTCATTTCTTTTCTGACCCTACAGGCACTGTGCAGACGGAAGAGGGCTCCTCGTTTTCTGTTTTCAATGCCATCCAAGTGGCTCAGATTGTGGTCCTGCTTCTCAGTGTAACATTTGCATCACTTCTGTGCAAACGTGGCACATTCCAAGGCTTGACATCTGACTCTCGTGAATATGTAAACACCTCAGTAGTCTCATAACAGGACATCGGTGCACAATCCGTGTGAGTGCTTCAGACCGAAATCACCAATGTAGGCCCTGAGAGGACTCACTCAAACTAAAATGGTGTTCATGATCCAAGGTCATTCTAAGGTCAGCAGGCCCAGTCTAGCTCCACTGCCATTTACATGTGTCAAACATCTGCACGAGACTCCAAAGCAGGGGAAATGTATGAAATATAACTCAGTGACATTGCCCTGGTGGCAACATCCCCTCACCGAGGAATTTCAACTGGTGGTTGGCCGAACTGAGACCCACACCCTTACCCATCACCCACGCCAGTAACCCCGGGATCACCATCGACAGCAAACTGTGTTGTAAGGATCATATTTTCCAGCGCAGAGACCCCTTTTTCATTTCAGTTTGAAGACATGTTACTGCACATGTATAAGTGATGGATTGCTGTCTCATCAAATACACGTTTCTGGCACGTGCTTTTATTTTTTAAATGTATATAATGAATATCTCTGATAAGCAAGATGAAGCAAAAACACATTCAGTGATAATTTAGTGTCTATTTAGCTTGGATATGAATCCAGGAATGTCAAAAATGTTAAGAGTGTTTCCTCCATAATTTTATTATTTTATCTATTTTAATCACTTGCTTTTTGGCTTCTTGCTTTTAGTTTTAGGTTCCTAAACACATACAGGGTGGTTACTTTTTAGCTATAGTCTCCATTTTAATTACCTTGTTCAGCTTGTTTCCCTTTGACCTCAAACCAATCTTAGGTAATGGAGGTCGCCATCTTAAACCATGGAGGCTGCCATCTTTGATAATCTCAAGTTATGCAGAATCAGTGTCATGTCTGCAATTTGACACAGATGTCGTCTGTCCGTGTGAAAATGTCAGGTCGTCCCACTGATGACATAGAACTAACAACTGATGTGACATAAGTCTGGGTCAAGTCACTACTTATTACCATGTCTAGCTCAAAGAAGAACAAGCCTAGACATATAGACTACACAACTTTGCTCTCATCTACCTGAACTGCCACATCACTTTTCATCAACAACGCATTCCCTTCTGCTGGTCTGGACTCATACTTGGAGACATCCCATATATACACAGAAACAGAGTAGGAGCAAGGGCCTTCTTGTACACTGCTCCTAAAGCATGAACCGACTTGCCCCTGACATCAGAGCCTCCTCCTCCTCCCTTCTTGAGTTCAGAAAGAAGCTAAAGACCTGCCACTTCTATTAACTCCCCACCCTAAGCAGACTAGGTACTCGCACCTACTCAGCGCCAGGATACACTCATGGGGGAAAGTGCTCTCTACAAATAAACTTAACATAACATTGCTCTGTGTTGTCAGATTTTACACTGATTTTTGGCTTTCTCTGTATTGTTTGTTGTAGTAAAGATTAGATGAATAAATAACACTCTGGCATCTTTTTACCAGAATCATTGGTGCAGCTGAGGTGACAGTACATGGCCTTTGACACCCACTATCATCAGAGGAAGTTACATCATATCACTTTTACCCCCCTAAACTCACCAGGGACACAGGAATCTAATTTCACTACTAGGTGACATCTACGTTATGACCTTACTATCAGCGGTTGTGTCACAGAATGTATGGTCATAAGGGCCTAGCTGGGCTCTTGTAGGAGACGGGATTCACAGAATAGTCAGCGCCTCTTATCAGATAGGTGGCAGGGCACAGCACATCGTTCATTTATCTCAGGAGCTTTGTCTGCATCAATTTCAGACATTTTTAATAACTATAGACTTGGTAAAATCACAAAGGCGTTACCATGTCCCAGTCCCACACATAAGGCCTTATTTAGAGGAGGGTGGTAGCAGGTTAGCTGACACAATTGGTAGATGTCCTGCCCACCGAAGGCGCGATTACTCTGTCTACGTCAGAGGGTGAAGGTATGCGGTACTCCTGTTACTGAGGAAATATCATTTGAGAGGCCACCAAATGTATAGTGGCCCCTGCACTGCTTTGTCTGTCAGTGTCCTGTATGTCCGGGTCTGACATGTAGATAATGGCAGTCTAATATGGAAGAGGATAAGAATTGTCCCCCCACACAGTGAAACAGCACTCCCACTGTGTGGGGGGTTAGCAATGTTATGCTGCTGTGGATATAGCTCTGGCAGCTGCCATTTTGGCTGGAGTCTGTATTTGGAAACACAATAAATTTGCCTGCTGACATGTCACGGTGGACCCACCTTCACATTTTTCCCCACAGTAATTCCCGCCATGGTAAATTTGACTCGCCAGCTGCAGCTGATGTGCAGAGACACTGACGTCTCCGGTACCAGTGGTGCAGCGGCCAACCCGCTAAACACTAAAGAACAGATGTACAAAAGGCTTTAGCATTCGCAAACCACCTGATTCGGTAATCAGAGGGTTTGCGAATGCTAAAACCCTTTTTAAAATGGGATTCGGAAAAGTTTTTCGTTAAATGGTTTTAGTAAACCATACCCAATTATATTTGGAAGGGGCATGTTAAGGGTGTTCCATCCAAATACCGATTCCTTATTTTATGTATTAATGCTGTGCAACCAAAGTCCAATCTCAAAACATAAATAATTTACCGACTACACAAAGGTAGTGCTAACCCATTGGCAAACCGAAAGGGGTCTCTAATGGGACCCCTTCCCCTTTGTAAATGTTGACCAAAACACTAGTTTAGGAGTACGTTGTGGTCCATGGGACCACTGCTTACTACTAAAAAATGTTTGTGAAACTTGCAATTTTTTCAAAATACATCCCGTTTTTCTCCAAGGAAAATGGGTTGCACTTAAAAAAAATGATTACTTTATTTAAAAGCAATCACAGACATGGTAGTCTGCTGACCCCAGAAAGTCACTATCCCTGTGATGGCAGCGGATCATAGTGGGTCATAATTTGCGACCTAACTCATGAATATTAATGATGTAGGTCGCAAATTGCAATTCACTATGATTCGCTATTTTGTAAACCGGCCTATTAGTACACAGGTCGATTCGCAAAATGCAAATGCTTTCCATAAAAGCTGGTATGCAAATCAGTACCACTTTTACCTAATGCATTGTACATACATTTGGCCCTAAATGTCACCCTTTACCTTTGCCACGTTCGAATAAACAAAGAATAGCAATACAAATAAAAGGACCTACTGTGAAATCAGCAAACAGAAAAGGCCAATTTAATATGATTTTGAGCTTAAGATAATCTACTACACATAGACAACAATCTTTGACCCTTCATCATGCCTCTGAAAACGCTGAGGGCTATTGACCTGGCTGAACTAACTGTGGCTTTAATATGCCTTTAATATGTCTTTTCATGGCTTCCTAATAAATTGATGCAGGCGCAAACATTTTGTCATAAGGAACTGCTGTAGCTCTGCTGTTGGTTGAAACCAAATGACTTGGGACAAACATTGAGGAAAATCCTTCTCAGGACCTCTCTCCGAGGAAGGTGCACAGTGATAGCCCCTTTTAGTGACAAGAGCTGTTGGAAATGGGGTTTCTGGTTGTCAGTCGGTATACACCCAGTACAAGCAGGAACCCTCAGTAGTCAGGATGAGTAAAGTACACACCTAAGTTTGCCTGTGCTCACCCTCTGGTAGCTAGGCACAGAGCAGTCAGGCTAAACTACTGAGGCAATGTGTAAAGCATTTGTGCAAATGTACAGTAACGCAGTGAAAACACCACAAAAGAACGCCACACCAGTTTAGAAAAATAGTAGGCCTGGGCGGAGCTCGCAGAGGTTCACTCTGCGGAATTCCGTGGAGTCACCGGAAAACTCTGCCGAATTCCACTGAGTTCCACGAGCAGGCGGAGTATTGCTCAGCCACCCGTACACACTTTACAATTTACGCCAATGCAGTTGTGCGGATACGAACTGACCTCCCGTACAATAATATTAGAATGCACAAGTATTGCTGCATGCGGAGCAAACAGAATTAGTAAACGCGAAGTCAAATCAAGCTTTATGTGGTCTGTGGTGCCCTGAGGGAGCCAGAGAGGCTCAGATGTGCCCCTCTCTGGCAGTTTGTGGTTCCTACTATGCCTGGCACCATGACCTCAAGCCCCTCCCCAACCCCCAGCCTCCCTGCGTCACTTCTGGCCACAGGAGCTCTGCTGGAGGTGGGGAGGGGACCGAAGCACAGATAACACACCAGCTCATCATAAAGGATAAAGACACGCACAGCTGGGGTACATTACTAATAATGTCTGTTACATAGCGCTTTTTACTGTTTGTATGGCATCGCAGCGCTTGTTAATTTGGGGGGCCTTTCTGTGAAGTTATAGGATTTTAATTGACCGACTGTTTACAAGTAGCTCTTTAATTGATGACTAAAGAGCACGCAATAACAATAACAGGAGCTCAGAACTGGACCCACGTCCCCATAAGCACGGCTTCGTTATGCACAGTTCAGAGCATGTGCTAGATGTGCATGGGAGCATAACCTGTTCGCTGCTGAGCAGGGTTCTCGCCAGGACTGCACTGCCTTGTTCCCATACCAAGCCAAGCTGAAAGGAAAGAGGCACACATCTCCTATCCCCAACCGGGTAGTAAGGTGCCCCCATTACCTGCCGTAGATTCCCTCCGTGATTCGGTTTCATTTCAAAGGCCTCCGGAGTTTGCTGCAGTTCGCACTCATTCATCCTCCCGCCCCGGGGCTGCCCAGGCATGCTGCCTGCTCCACATAGGCCAAAAGGAAGGGGAGGAAGGGGGCACAACATTAAAGCATGCGTGGGGTTATCCAACTGGAGTAGAAACCTAGTTGCCAATCATCTCAGCAAAGGGAATGAGAAGTAAGACATAGAGGTAGACAAGCATTTGTAATGCAATCGGTCTCGCATATTTGAAATTTAGAGCTATTAGTATTGTAAAAGACAATGTTTTTAGGTCTCGCATAGGCAGCGCATGCGCTGCCTCTCCGAGGCATCAAGTAATCAGTATGTGGGGTGAAACTCCGCCTATTGCCGGGTAATTTCTGTTGCTGCTTGCCATTAGTTTAACTTTGTCATTGTTCTTGTTAGCTGTTTTTTCATTGGCTGTTGATGCGATACTCACTTCCGTTTAGTCCGGAAGCAGCAGCGCCTAACTACTGTTTTCGTGCGCTTTTATGTGTTCATGTGTAGTCGGTGAGCACTATATTCTTTTAGGCGGCCACAAGCGGTCATGTAGCGCGGCTGGTTTTCGATGCGTTGAACTGTGAGGTTGTTTGCCAGTGCGAGTACGGGCACAGCCAGTGGTCTATTTCGCCGCCTGAAGTCCATTCGGCAAGCGTCACGTTTTTTAAATAATCAGGTACCGTTTCCTAGGTAAATGAAGCCAGCGTCGGAATAAGCATTTTAAATATTTAAGTGGAGCTGAGCTCGCGTCAGTCAGTTCAGACGGACGAGGAGCCAGATGAGAGTCGCCGCAGACACAGTGGGAAGCGCTTGCCCATTTTAATTCCTCTTTAGACAGTCTTTCAGATGTTGGAATCACACTCAAAGCGGCGTTGAACAAGTAGAAACTGCCATACCTATTTTCACTGGTCGAGTGAAACAGCATGCCACTCTTCCCGATTACACACGCTTCACTGACACAATGTATAATAAAAGCTGCTAACTGCGTAATAGATGTCGGCGCCCGTATGCACATCGGTTGCACGTTACAGAAACATGCTCACTCGTTGTCCGTGCCGTTATGCTTGTGTCGGCCGTGCTGTCTAGAGGCAGGCTCCCGGCAGTGCCTTCCCAAGGCACTGCCATGGATTTCATTTACCAATACATATTTAAGCTCCTCTTCATTATACGCCGCCATTTAGGGAGGTGTTTAGAGTGTCGCGGTGTGATGCAGCTATGCAGAAGGTTTTCAGAGCTCGGAAAATGCGCGCACTGTGAGACGAATGCCTTTAATCACAAAAGATTCCTTGCATTCGCATTTTAGTTTGTATTTTAAGATAATTTAATGCATATGTCACAGCAAGGCAAATAATACGAACAGCGGGACCACCTTCGATTACTACAGTGCTTGCAAGTATAGGGTGTAACCAGCAAATGTTTCCTGTCTCTCCTCGTCCCATGATGCATTATATAAAACAGTTTGCGGCTGATTCAGAATGCGTTTGCTCTGCCTTTCTCTTATAGTACTCCGGGAGTAAGGCACAAATCATGTAGGAGTAAATTACAGCAAGATCTTTGTGAGTCATTCCTCTTCTGTGAGGGATGGACAGTATTAGTGCAGAGATCCCTGCTTTATCCCAGGCATGGCCACCTATCCCAAGGGGTGAACACGAGTAGGCAAGTGACGAGGACCATTATGAGACTCGCAAGAGCATGAAAGCGTCTCGAGCCTTGGCGCTGGGTCCCCTGCTGTCCCGCGACCCTCCTCGCGACTCGCAAGAGTGTTATTAACAATGCTGGAACTGTTCCACTTAAATGCTGATCAAAGCACCACTGAGCCAAGAGTCCGGCAACCCCGCCCCCTTGGAACCGTGAGATTAAACTGGATAGTTTCCTTGCGGCGTTACACGGTGTCCTTTGAAAATCAGTAGGCACTCTTTTAATTTACTTTTAGCGCGATCCGCTTTGAGTGCAGTCCGTTTTTTTGCTGCTTATGATCATAGGCGTTTGGAGGTCGCCTGTTCTTTTGGGTGCATTTCACTCCTGTCCCCCACCCTGCTTATTGGGCAATGTTGCCTAACCCCGGGCTCAGCTTGTTTAGCAACGCATCTCTAATCTAGCAGTCGGGGTCTATCTCTTGAGAGCTCCCCCGCCACTGCCCTAATGACATTACTTCTAGTAGGGTTTGTTTAAAGAAACCACGGAGCGGGCCCTATCTGCCGCTTAATCCCCTCTGAAACATTGCACTCTGATGCCAACCTCCGCATTGTTTAAACTGCTAATTGTTTCCCGCTCTGAAATTTTCAAAACACAGCTGCCGTTCCTGACTGCGATGTATTAACAGGCGCGATAACACAAGAAGTTAAGGGGTATATTCACAAGAACGTGTGATAACTACCGCAAGAGTAGCGTAACGCAACTTCCAATAACGCAGCCTATCACGGGAAAATAACCCCGTGTCAACATGGGATTCACAACAAGGCGGTACCATGCGATAGCCTGCCGAAACCGCGGACAAAGTCCGCAATACAACCACCACGACAGAGATAAAAACACAAACCACAACACCAAAAAACACGCGATGGGCCAAAGTGCGCTAAGAAAACAGTGACAACCAGCGCGAGTGCAGCAATACGCACACGCAACGCGGGAAAAAGCACAAGAACAGTATACGGAAAATGCCACAGAACAAAATACATCAACAGCGAAGTGCCACGGATGCACCCTGGCCAACTGCAGAGGACAACATGCACACCACAACATCCACGCACTGTGGAAGAACAGAACCCACAGGCACACCACTTGAAAGAGACCAGTGGCAGACAAATCAGAGCCGCAGGAGCGACACACCCGCCGTGCAGCATACGCACACAAGCAGAAGTGCATCCGGACAGTGACAACATCCCAGTACAAACAGCAACACCTCCACAACTGAACACAGGACACAACTGGATTGGAAAATGCGCACAACCTGGCAAATCACACCTGAAACCCCAGGGACATGTAACATGACAATGTACAATTCCGACCTGTGACCTGCAAACATGTTTATTCACACATGCAGTGCAATTGGACATCCACTACTGTCCCATGAATGCCACAGAGGGTCACAATGTGACGTGCTCATGAGAAGTAAGTGTCAATGATGGAGTCCCTACGGGCCATTCCTGCCGCAGCTGCAGTGGGATGTGGGCCACCTGCCCCATCACCACCATCATCGTCCAGTACCTCTGGAACTGGGATCCATGGGGCCCTGGTGCGAACACAAATGTTGTGCAACACACAACATGCAACGATCATCTTGCACACGACGTCCGGGCTGTACAAGAACTTCCCACCAGTGCCGTCCAGGCACCTGAAACGTGACTTCAACATGCCAAATGTGCGTTCAACGATGCCCCTGGTGCGTATGTGGGCCGCATTGTACTGCCTCTGGGCGGGTGTGTTCGGGTCTCGGAGGGGTGTCATCATCCAAGGGCAGAGTGCATATCCTTGATCACCTGGGACAGTGCAGGGAGAGAAGAGTCAATACTTGGTTCGGCAGGATGTGATGGCAGGCCCACCAATTCAGTGACGCCTGTGCTGGCTGTGTGGGGGGTGAGTGTAAGCCAGCCCTCAGGGAGTAGCATGTGCTGGCAACTACACCAACAGTCATCAGGCACACAGACATGCAATGTCTGAACTACAAGGGGGGATGACTCGAGTCGCACAGGGCTAGTCGCCCTGGATGCACAGCGGCCGACACGGGCCCACCACCACGGGATGCTGACCTGCGGGAGACCGGGGTAGGGTCATGGGGGCAGAACAGTGCCTCACATGTGTCATGGCCGCATTCCGCATCTCCACACATTCAGCAGTTGTGTGGCTGTGGTGCCATGTGGAGTCTGTATTGGGTGCAGGGGTAGCCCAGGATGACCATGGAGTGGGGTAGTCGTACTGGTAGGGTGTCGTGTAGTTTAACATGTCGGATGTGGTTAGGTCACGTGTGCATCCCCACAGTTGTGCCTTGTGCGTTGGTGGCTGTGGGATGTGTGGTGTGTTGAGTTGGTACTTACCAACGAGCAGTCCCGTTCCATATGTGCCATCCAGGAAGCGCTGGTTGATGATGGACTGTCGGAAGATGAAGGAATCATGCACACTGCCTGGATAGTTGGCGACGACATTGGTGAACATTCCCCGGTGGTCCACTATTGCCTGCACATTGATGGAATGCGTGTGCTTCCTGCTGCGGTAGTGGTGTGCAGTATCCGCACGGGGCACAAGTGGGACATGTGTGCAGTCGATTGCCCCCAACACGGCCGGGAATCCGGCTATGGCGTAGAAGCCTTGCTTAGTCTCCAGCTGTTCCTGCGCAGTGTTGGGGAAGTGTAGGTACTGGGGTATGAAGCTGAGGATGGCATCCAGGACGGGTGTGATGAACTTTGATAGGGCTGGCTGTGGGACCCCTCCAACTCTGGCAGTTGTTGGTTGGAAGGTCCCAGAGGCCAACAGGTGCAGCATTGCCAGCAGCTTTGTCTGCGGAGGGATGTTTGTTCTCCGCTGTGTTGGTGCCCTCAGCCTGTGGGCAATGTGGGTCAGGATGCGGAGGATGGTTGTCCTTTTGAGCCTGTAGTCGGCAATGACGTCCACGGGCATTAGGTCTGTGAGAGTGGTGCGTTTACGGTAGGTCCGCTGTCTTGCTCTACGCTGCCTCTGTGGTGGTCCGGGGGGGAGCGGGTCCGGGTCCTGGGGGGGGTGGCGGTCCAGGGGGTGGTGGCGGGGGGTGTTGTGGCCCTGTTGGGGCTCCGAGCTGCATGTAAAGTAGCTCCATGGCCTCATTTGTTCTTTGGGTATGGCTGTGTGCAGGACTCCGTTGCCTACTGCAGGTAGACGTCCTTCTTTACACCTGCTTGAGGCCTGCGGCTAGCGCACCTCATCGCCTGTTTTGTGTTCTTATCGCAGATGTGGCTGGTCGTTGTGAATGTTGAGGTGTGATGTTGTCTCGACTTTTGTCACGGGAACGCCTACTCTGCATCTCATTAGCGATATTTGCGGGGGTCCTCTGTGGCAATGTATTTTGCGGCTGCTATCGCGGGTAAACTGGTGCTGTGGGCGATTAACACCGGCTTGTGAATGGGGGGGTAAATTTATCACGACTTTGGCTGCGATAAAGTGCCGTTAATTCGGCGATAGCTCCTTGTGAATATGCCCCTAAATTGCTTATCTGTATTTCATGATAAGCTACTTAAATTTTACTGTAGTATATTCAAGGCTTCAAATGGACGGTAATGGCGGAGGGCTGTTCACTTTATCTGTCACGTAAATTGCATCTCATTTCATTTATTATTACTACAAGCTGCATGTGCAGGAACTGGGGAAGGTGTGGGGGGGGGGCAGTGGTTCCCTAACAGTCAGCAGGAAGTAGTTGTATTGTATAAAATATTTAAATCCTGGCCTGCGCTATCAAACAACTGTGCCTTCCTCACCGTGCATGTGTGACTTGCTGCATTATACGTCATCTCAGGCGGCTTTACTGTGGGTTTGTGGGGGGGGGGGGGCCAGAACCCGGCACGATTCCTAAAGGCTGATACTGGATAAAAACAGCCACAAACACACAGCATTTAGGTCACTTGGCTATAAAAGCCTCAACAGAGCCCACAGCTTCATGGCTGTATTTTTGTGTGAATTTCCAGAGGCCAGTTTAGGAGACAAAATGAAGGTAGTTCAATGCGCAGCCAGGGCGACTGCCCTCTGCTAATTTCAGAAAACTTTATTTTCATTAGCATTTAAATATAAATCTCTATCCGTAAACACTGCAATCAGTTTCATGTTTGTTTCTGTTTTGATTGACTTTCTTGGTAGGTGCACACAGACGGCTAAGGCACGGTTCAGAACAAAAATGTATTCCAAAGTTTGCCAGACATTCTTACACACTTCTGATGTTGGTGCATTCACAATTAAACAGCGTCTGTGAAGGGAACAGGCAAATAACTTAAAACCTGTTTACTTGGCAAAACAAATCCCATGCTGTAAATAAGAAAACCAGTAAACAGAGCATTTTGTGAAAATGAACGTGAATGTCTCCTTTTGCAGGTTCCCCTCACATTGCATACTTCCCTTCATAATGATAGTACTCTAAAAGTAAACTGAGATGTGAGTGACAGTTACTGATAGTCGACAGACTGTCAACAACTTATGAAGCCTTCCATTGCTGACCCTGCTTGACACACAGGGAGCAATGCAATAGGTCTCGCATTTGCGAGAGTTTGAGCTACTGGTTTTGCAAATGACAATGCATTTTATTTGTGTGTTTTGAAAACCTGCGAGGGCGCACTTTGTACTTGTAGTCCCTGCTTACGAGATGCAAGGCTGGCAATAACTGCGCCTCTTTTACTGCCAGCCTTGCTTCTCGTAAGCAAGGACTAGAAGTACAAAGTGCATGTTTACGCACCGCTTGCAGCTTTTCAATACACATAAATAAAAGGCATTGTCATTTACAATGCCAATAGCTCAAACTCTCGCAAATGCGAGACCTATTGCATTGCAAATGCTTGTTTACTTATGCTTTTTGATCTGCTGAACTATGCAATGCATATCATGTACTGGCAGGGCGGCTGAATATCCACTTCATAGCCAAACAAGAGAACATTTAAGTGTTACTTAAGCATGATAAGGCAAACTAGTTTAGCCAGAACAACACAAACTGTCACATTACATCTCCGATGACTGGTGTGGGGGGGGTCAAATATGGCACTGTACACACAGCTACACCTAGTACATGCTGTACTGTAAGAGAGTGCAGCTACTTAGCCCATCGCATACTGCACTCCTCATATAGCAACCTCCTCGGAAAACACAGCAAAATGTTAAGTGGAATTTGCAATTGCTTGGTTACTAAAAGGTTGTCAACCCAAAAACATGGGAATTTAGATTCGATTTTACAAAAACAATTAATAGCACAGGCATTATTTGGCAGTTTCCATGGTGCATGCAAAACAAACATCCATGCCAGCTGAGAGCTCCAGCCGCTCTGCAAGACTGAAGGAGGAAGTTTGAGAGAGAGAGAAGAGACATTTACTGGACGGCTGCCTAAAGTAAACAACGAGCGCGGCATCCGTGATGAAAGAGTCTGCACAGGGCAAATAAAGCAGAGTGAACGAACCTGCATGATAAATAAAAGGTAAAAAAGATATATTGCATCATAGCTAAAAGACTGCTGCGGGGCACTTTACTCTGTTCGCCACAATTACTGCACAGCAGGAATGCATTTAGGAGTTGGAAACGGGACAGCGGTTTCAATTACTCAGTTGGTAAGTGTGCTTGCAGGTCCTGATGCAAGTCACTACTACAAGTGGATAATGCACTATTTTCACGTAGCTTGATGTGTGAATTGTGAACAATGAAAGTATATGTCTTATCAAAATTAAGACAATGAGTATTCCTGCTACAAAACGTCCACAATGCGAACTTCTGCCTTGGTTTCGAGCGCACTGAATTGTCCTACATATCTCATTCACAGTACCATATTCTCTTTGTAGCATTCCCCATGTTCTTAGAGTCGAACCCGTGGTAGAAAGGTGTGTACCCAAATACGAATGACTAACATTTGACAAATGGCTCTAGAAATCGGATGGAAAAAGTAGAAATATTTAACACTAGAAATCGGCCAGTGACTAAAAGCTACGGTATACTTTTCTTAGCAGCAAACCGGGGTACATTTTATACAACATGAATGTGGAAATTAAGTAATTGCTCATAAAGCCTCAATATTAAGAACAGGGATCTCCTAATGACACTGGGGGTTTTAGGTGCTCCTTATCTGCAACTGTAGTGGCGGGTAACGCACAATTGAGAACTTTACACATTTGTGAGCAAATCATAAAAACACAGTACTGCCTACCAAACTCTAAAACGTAAGGCGAGCGAATTCTCGCAAACTCTGATTGAATAAAGTTGTGCAGCAGATAATATAATTACTATACATTTACTGACTGCTTAGAAACAAAGCTGTAACAGCTAAGGCTCCAAATGTTGTATTTATGCACATAGACATCTTATCTCTGCACCGCCCGGCTCTCTTTTTCCCCCACAGGGGGGTAACATCCAAACTTCTCTCCTCTCTACACACCTCCCAACCCCATCCCACAATTCCTGCCCCCTACACACTCCAACCCCCTACTCTTTCCACCACACGTTATCTAGGTGTCAGATGTGTGTCCACACCTCCCAAGTTAACCCAATTCACTTAACCATTCCCAACCCTTCCTTGTATCCCTAAATATTTAAATCTCCGACATCTTCCAGATACCAACATCCTCCACGGGTCCTAAGTACCACTCTTCACATCCCAAAGAGTTACAACGTAGAACTATTTCTCTACCGCTAGTCATTGGATCATCCAAGCAAACGTCTACCTAGAACCTGTCACTTATGAGAAACGTTATGTACAACTGAAGGGAATTCTGTTTGCAAGACAACTGCACAATAACATAAAAGTGACACCGAACGATCATCAATGGTTCTATAATTAGGAAAATAACACTATACAGTCACGGTTAAGTGGACGGTACGTGTGCAGAGCACTATGGGGGTAAATCAACAAGCTAACCACAAGACATATGATATAATATACCACAAAGAATCAGGCCTAGTTTAACGTAAAAACAATACATAAGAGATAAACATATAGATTAGACTCCAGACTGTAATATTCTTTGATACGAAAATATTTTTCTTTATTAGTCAGTCAATCTTATTCCTTTTTCTTTATCTCTTTTTATAATTTCATTATGTTTTCATATCAAAAATATATATTATAAGATTTCTCACATATCTTTTTTCCTTTGTCTTTTCAGTTACATATATAACAAACTGATATAAATTGTTTTTACACATACAACACAGTGCTATACATAAAAGATTCAATTTCATTAAAAACCTAGAGAAGGAGTGATTGAAACATATCAAAGGCTGGCGGTCGATGAAACAAAAACACGACGCGCGTTTCGGCGTAAAGCCTTCGTCAGGTAGACCCGTCTCAACTTTCTCTATTCGTAATCCGTGCACTCAAAAAACGGGGGTATCAAGCCCAAAGTAAATTAGTGCTTCTTCACGGCCAAATAACCTCTCCGTTACTAAGGTTTCGATGATCGTTTTCAACTGATTAAGGTAGATCTGATAGCAGAATCCAGATGATTCAAAATGAGTCGTTACTTTTGCAGCAAGTTACTAAGAATTGGAAAATGTCTAAAGATGGGTGGTCAATTCACATAGGCTATATCTTTATTGCCCAGTTAGCGTAGGGATAATTATATTGACGCTCTTCTTAAATGGAACGATGATATGACAATGTGGCTCCTCCAATCGCTGCAGCTACGGGCATGCCATACGTAATCTTCTTCGTCCTCACGACACAGAGATTACGTATGGCATGCCCGTAGCTGCAGCGATTGGAGGACCACATTGTCATATCATCGTTCCATTTAAGAAGAGCGTCAATATAATTATCCCTACGCTAACTGGGCAATAAAGATATAGCCTATGTGAATTGACCACCCATCTTTTAGACATTTTCCAATTCTTAGTAACTTGCTGCAAAAGTAACGACTCATTTTGAATCATCTGGATTCTGCTATCAGATCTACCTTAATCAGTTGAAAACGATCATCGAAACCTTAGTAACGGAGAGGTTATTTGGCCGTGAAGAAGCACTAATTTACTTTGGGCTTGATACCCCCGTTTTTTGAGTGCACGGATTACGAATAGAGAAAGTTGAGACGGGTCTACCTGACGAAGGCTTTACGCCGAAACGCGCGTCGTGTTTTTGTTTCATCGACCGCCAGCCTTTGATATGTTTCAATCACTCCTTCTCTAGGTTTTTAATGAAATTGAATCTTTTATGTATAGCACTGTGTTGTATGTGTAAAAACAATTTATATCAGTTTGTTATATATGTAACTGAAAAGACAAAGGAAAAAAGATATGTGAGAAATCTTATAATATATATTTTTGATATGAAAACATAATGAAATTATAAAAAGAGATAAAGAAAAAGGAATAAGATTGACTGACTAATAAAGAAAAATATTTTCGTATCAAAGAATATTACAGTCTGGAGTCTAATCTATATGTTTATCTCTTATGTATTGTTTTTACGTTAAACTAGGCCTGATTCTTTGTGGTATATTATATCATATGTCTTGTGGTTAGCTTGTTGATTTACCCCCATAGATATTGTTCCCTACAGCTAGCAAGATTTATTGTTCTTTAGTAGGGGTCCCCTGTTTTCAAAAGCGTGTGCAGAGCACTGCCGTCTTCCTACCCCTCTCTGACAGCAGTGTGCCATGACAGCAGGACAGCGAGTCTAGACCTGCATCACCCGAGCATCACTAGTTCACTAGACTCTGGAGGCAGCTGGCTACAAGGCTGATTAGTGCTTTAAGTTGGTCGACACTAGCCCCACTCAAACACGCCTCCAATGTTTCCACGGATATGCCCCCGCCCTTCTGACGATGCACGTCGCGGATGAGCTGGGGAAACTGTAGCTGGTGCAGAAATAGTTCATTAGTGTCCCATGGGCTCTGGTAATAAGATGGTCCGTGCTTGACCATTGCTGCAAAGGACGGCCTCCCCGAACCTTTAGGATACCAGTTAACCCCTTTAGTGCACAGGGAGACTTGGATGGAGAACCCGGTGCTGGTACATCGGTGCTTGGGGTGGATAAGGTGGGTTTATGGCGATTGGCACTGTTTTCACACCAGCACGAACCTATAACGTATGGCTACCTCAGGACCACACACATAAGTTAACCCCTTGACTGAGGCTGAGCGGAAGGCACCTGTCTTACTACTGTTCCCAGGCACATGACAAACCTATTAAAAAGTAAGCTGGTCTGTCACTCACCCAACCATTTTTCACAGAGCTGCTGGGGAAAGCGGTGACGTCTGGGGGAGGCAGAGCCAGGGCTGTGCGAAGCCGGCCTTCCAGCGCGTGCTAGCGCACCTACACTCACTCTCAGACGCACACATACAGCTTGCGGGAGCTCCCGAGCGCCAGCCGCACAGTGTGATTAAAATCAGATTTAAATGCCACACCTCCTTTAATTGTAAAATCCACCGAAATGCTTCTTTAATTTATTTATGTTTCCAAAAATAAGCAACCGAACAAAAAAGCTCTGCTCGCTGCCTGAACCGCGTCATGCAAGCAGTGCGGTGAACTCGCTTATTTCAACTGTTTCAGTGAATTTTCCTGGGAAGTGTTTGGCACACGCGAGTGTGGTGTCTTCACATCCTTGCATCACACACATAACGTACTCTGCTGTGTTGTGAATTGAGGCACATTTAACTGTTTTTCTACTTTGTACGGTCTCTTTCAGACACTGATGAAGGTTTCGTGCATCAGCTCTCGCGCCGAGGCATGAAATACTGGACTCTCCAGACAAAATCTATATTCTCAAAACGTCCTTTCGTATCTGGAAGTGGAGCACGCAGAAGGGCGTTGTTTGGTTACATATGGGAGCTGACAATGTTGAATAGGGCCTCAGACCACAGGGTGGGGGCTCCGAGGACAGCCAGCATGCCCCTTCCAAGTCACACACAGCCCTTCGCTCAAAGGAGGCCATAGACAGCGCCCGGCACTCACGTTCACAACTGAGTAGCGTCTGCTAGTGCCTGCACGCGCATGCGAGAGAAACAAGCAGCGCATGTGCTGCAACGAAAAACGAGTGCTAATTCACCCACCAATCACAGAACAAACAAGCATTTAATATGCAACAGGACTCATATTTACGTGAGACCTATTGCATTTTAAACAGAAGTACATGCGTTAAAAACGGCACGAGCGGGAGGGGGTGGAGGGGTGGTGGTGGTCCGAGAAGTCACGGACTGCGGGAGGGAACAAGGGGAGGCAGGGGAACAAAACGGTTTTAAAAGTAAAGGGGCCGATAGCCGTGGAAGGACAACAATGACGACATGTCCATCAGGAGGCGGGATTAAGTTGCCCAAAACCAATCAGATTGCAGCATTTAGTATTTCGGCCAATGAAAAAGATAGGCGGAAAGAGGGCGGAGCTTCCCCCGCTATACTGTATACAGCATCTCTTGACGAGACAGCGCATGCGCTGCATAGGCGAGACCTGAAAAAGGACCAGATCTGAACTATTTCAGAATCCTCTGATGTACAATCATAGAACATGACATAGAGTAGCCAAAGCTGTATGTATGACAGAAAGGCTAGTTGACATCTTGCATTGAACACTGACAATCGGGCATCTGCGCATATCGCATTCCAAGTAGCGGTAGCAAAATATTCTTCCATGTAGCTCTTTCAATCCACCTAAACAAACGAATCATATTCTAGCAACACTCTTCATCTACTTATATGCACTTTGGAGCGCTGCCATTTAATATAAACATATGCTTTTCTTTTATCACAAGAATTTGTTTTTGCCTGGAAGCAGATGTAATAAAGTGATTCTAGACTATTCCCATCCACTGCATCCCTGCCTTATTAGGTTGAGCCTAAAGTCAGCACGCAAGCGCTGCTCTAGGGAAGATCTGTGGTAGTTCACTACATGAGGGAAGCGCCGCCCCCTGCCCCGCCCATTTTTTCATTGGCTTGTGTCTTTGTCCTTCGTAAATGCTGTCCTCTGAATGATTATGAGGCTTGTTAGTCCCTCCTTATTATGGCCATGTCGTCATTTTTACCCTCCCATGGCTACTGGCCCCTTTACCTTGAGTGTTACACGGTACAGTATGCGTTATTTAGACTTTGAGCACTTTTTTTTCCGTGCGTCCTCACCCCCGCCCGCACTCACCTTGTCTGTGCCTTCTCACCCCCTTCACCTCCCTACCCCCCGCCTGCACTCCCGTTGTCCGTACCTTCTCCCCCCTCTTCCCGCCCGCAATCCCGTTGTCCGTGCTCCCCCCTCCCATTGTCCGTGATGCAATGCAATAGGTCTCTCGTAAATGCGAGTCCTATTGCATTGCAAATGCTTGTTTATTTACGCAACTTATTTGTATAAAACGAATTGCAAAAACCTTTTCAACATGACCACCAATTTCACCCTTCCCTTTCTCTACGTGCTGGGGACAGACATTCGAATTAGTGACATTCCAAATGTGCTCTGCCTTGTTGGGCTTCCTTCAAGGCGGGCCTGGAAGTTTGCTTTACTCCTGTAAGCACACCATGGCTGCCGCTACCTTCAGGCATTGCTCATGTCACGTGCTGGTCATCATTGAGTGGGAGCGCTGGGAGAAGGGGCGGGAGGAAGACTCTTCTTGTACCTATCATCAGCAGAGGAGACGGATTGCACCTCTGAATGGGCGAAGAAGAACGGGTGTTGTTTACAAAGTAGGTAGAGTGCTCCGCTGGCTGGCAGAATTTTTTCTGAACTCCGCGCTCCAAGCAGAGTGCGGAGTGGGCACAACTTTGTGAACTCCGCCGGTGAAGCGGATTCTGCTATCCAGCCCTAAAAAATAGCCTATATTTATCTACTTAAAACAAGACCAAAATGATAAAAATCCAACATACACAACTGAAGATATGAATTTTTAAAGAATAAAGCAAAAATACAGTTCCTTGAAGTCGATAGCGCCAACCGGGGCTATTGCGGCGTCGTGACCAACAATATTCCCAGTTCAGCCGGACCTCAAAGGAGTCGAGGGCCGGCTAGGGCATTGGGAAAGACCCGCAAACAGTACCTTGGAAATTGAAGAGGCCTAGAGGACCTTGCAGTGAAGTGTGGTGGTGACGCAAGTCGGTGCAGAAGGCGATGAGCCATTGAACTCACATGCATTGCAGGTCGAATTCCGTACGATCGAAGTCAGGAGTTCTGACATCTGCAGTGCCGGGGCTGTGGTGTTGTCTCGGACAGTGCATTGTGCACTTTATGATGTGGTGTCCATGGCTTATGTGCAGGCAGCGGCGTCGGTTGACGATGGCGGAGTCAATGGCTCAGTCATCGTCGAGGGGGGTGAGCACAGCTACGGTGCAGGTAGTGGAGTCGGTGATGGCGCAAAGTGCCGTCGTCGGTGAGACCGGGGCTGCGGTGTTGTCGAAGTCAGTCTCCACGTCCAAGGTGCAGGCAGCAGTGTTGATGACAGCATGAAGCTGTGTAGTCGGTGTCGTAGATTATGGTGTTGGTCTCACCCAGCGAGTGAACACGGCGTCAGTGCAGGCAGCAGCATCGGTGATGGCATCGGGAATGCTTTTCTTGAGGTTACAGCCCCACAAACACCTCCAGTGGCCCAGAACAGGTATTGGCACCACTTGGCAGGTTCAGGACTCCCAGCAATGGAGTCCAGGTGCTGTAGTTGAAATCGTTGACCCTAAGACTTCCAACAGGAGGCAAGAATACACAAGCCCTTGGAGAAACTTAGAAAGCAGGATCAAAACAGCAAAGTCTAGTCCTTTCACTGCTCAAGGCAGGAGCAGCAACTGCATGCCAGCACAGCAAAGCAGAACAGCAATCTGGCAGTCCCTCCTGACACCTTATCCAGCTCTTATTCTAGGCATTGTTGTCAGTCCGGAAGTATTCTTAAAATGTGTGGTCATAGCTCCAGTACTTATAACAGTTTCTGCATTTGAAGTAGGCAAACCTCAAAGGATAGTCTTTGTAGTGCACAAGATCCTGCCTTACCCTGACCTGGCTTCAGACACACTAAGGGGGGTGGAGACAGCATTGTGTGAGGACAGGAACATCCCTATTCAGGTGTAAGTGACAATTTCTCACACCACTCTAGGTCAGGAAGGCTCATCAGCCTGGTGATGGGCCATCAGGATATGTAGGTCACACCTCAGCTCCCTTTATGTGACTGTCTAGAGTGAATGCACAAACAGCCCAACTGTCAGTCTAAAGCAGACGTTGATTCCACAGGCAGGCAGAGACACAGAATGGTAAAATAAGAAAATGCCCACTTTCTAAAAGTGGCATTTTCAAACACACAATTTAAAAACCAACTTCATTCAAATATGTACTTTTAAAATCTGAGTTCAGGGACCCTAAACTCCAAATCTCCATCTCTTCCCAATTGAAAGTTACACTTTTAAGATGTTACAAGGCAGCTCCAATGATAACCTATGGGAGAGATAGTCCTTGCAATAGTGAAAAACGAAATTGGCAGTATTTCACTATCAGGACATGTAAAACATCCCAGTACATGTCCTACCTTTCACATACACTGCACCCTGCCCATGCGGCCTACATTAGGGGTACCTTACATGTCCTAAAATGGAGGGTTTGGGCCTGACAAGTGAGTGCACGTGCCAGGTCGACATAGCAGTTTAAAACTACACTCACAGACACTCAGTGTCAGGTCTGAGACATGGTTGCAGGCCTACTCATGTGGATGGCACAATCAGGCCTACTAGTAGCATTTGGTTTACAGGCTCTGGGAACACACAATGCACTCTAATAGGGTCTTACCAGTAAATCAAGTATGCCAGTCATGGATGACCCAGAACAGTCATAATTTACACAGGGAGCACATGCACTTTAGCACTGAGCAGCAGTGGTAAAGTTCCAATAGTTCAAAAACTCGCAAAAACAAAGTCCAGCATACAGTCAAAAATACAGGAAGCAGAGGCAAAAAGATAGGGGAAACCACACCAAGGATGCCAGGTCTAACAAGAGCCCTAGGAGGAAAGAGGAGTAGAATTAACGATACAGAAATGACACTGTAGGAGAGTAGGATCTGCTTCACATGGGTACCCCCACTTTTTGCTGATGCTTCACTGTTTTTCGACCTTAGTCTGGCTGGGGCCCTGCTAATCAGAACCCCAGCCTAGCTGCTTCCTCATTAAAATGGTTTCCATGTGCCTTAGGCACATCTCTGATTGGAATCTGGAGTGCCCTTATAAGTCCCTAGTATATGGTATACTATGTACCCAGGGCATAGGTACCTCAGAGGCCTACCAGGGGCTGCAGCATGTATTGTGCCACCCCTGGAAGGCCATCCAAACTGACACCACAGGTCTGCTACTGCAGCCTGGGTAAGGTGGTGCATGCACCCCTTACTGTGATATAGGCTACCTATATCACTACCTACATACACACATATAAACCTATAAGTCACTCCTATGGCAGGCCTTGTCAATCCTGAAGGCAGAGTGCATGGTTCCTATGTGAGAGGGTGCCCCTGCATAAGCAGGGCCCCTCTGCAGCATTCGGAGACCCTTCTCTGATGCTGTTTGTAGTGCAGCCTGACCATATACTCTTAAGCGCATTATAACCTCGCGTTAAATGCTAACTTTGGGATGGCTGCACGGAAACATGTCGTGTTTGGTGTCAAACATCTTGGAATACTACCCCCCCCGCCAATTCTGGAGGCGGGGGTAGCATTCCACCCTTCTAGAGGGTGAGACATGTACACACTGGCTTGCCCGGTAACTTCTTTCCAAAGCCCTGGCATCACAAAATGGATGCTGCTGCCACAGACACAAGTCTGGCCTCCTGCTGCTGACCGAAACTCCGGCAGGGGAGGCCTGGACAATAGGTTTCCTGTCGCAGGGAGGTGTAACCACCTCCCCAGACAGGATAGTGTGTATTGGGGCTGGGCGGGAGCACTCTCTGGTGCTTTGAAGTCCTGCACTGGGGGCACATTTGGTGTCCCTGTGCATACCCCAGTTCAAACCGGATCAGGAGCTTCCAGCCCCTGCTCGGGCGCGAAACTGGACAAAGGGAAAGGGGTGTAACCCCCCCTCTGCTCTGACCCACCCATAGGTGGGGCCACAGAGTAAGTCCAACCCCCTACCTTAGTATAAGTATGGGACCCCAGTCCTTAGGACTTTAGATTATCCCTGGATGAAACTCTGACACAGAATCCTGGACCTTCGACGCTCTACTTGAAGATTAGAGGACAGAAGAATCTCCCTTGGGGTCAAGGAGTGACTCCCTGCTTGGCAGGCACCAAAGAAGCAATTGTCCGGTCTGCATCGGTGAAGCTCCCGTCGGACGCCGAAGTCTTTGCATCACCAGAGGTGGATTTCCAGACTTCCCCGAGGCTGCCCTGAGTCCCCAGCAAAGCTGAGGCCCATAGCTGTCGTGGGTAACGTGGAACCGTGACCCCTGGACACCGCACGCATTTGCAAGTGCATCCTCTTCCTGGACTCCCACGAAGTTGTGCTTTGGGCTCCGAGTAGCCCCCGCCTCCAGCAGAGACTGCACTGAAGATCACTGGCCTCCACTCCACGAGTGTCCTCTGAGCCAGCTCCACGTGCATCGTCTCGAGGCTCCTTCGCGGTCGCTAGCCCGTTGGCTAGTAGCCCCTAACGAAGGCCAATCTTATCCTGCTTGGGCTCCCCTGGTTGCTCCAGGCTTGCCCTGACTTACCCTCGCTGGGTGAGACCCTCAGACCTTGCTGGTCTGCACCATCGTCCTTCTTCACTTTCCACGAGACTTGCCGTTGCCAAGGCCTGTTGGGTCCAATCCAGTCGCCGACACCTCAGCAATCGACAGACGTTGTGGGACAGTCCGAATCTTGCTCCTGGTCACCGACAACGCCTCCTGGACCTCGTGGCTGAAGAGTCAAGACGACCGTCAACCTACCTGAAGCATCCGACATCAGTGGGCATCTGCTCATCGCCTTCATGGTCACTGGCTAGTGACCCAGACTCTGTCCCCTCTGCTTTCAGGTTCTTCAGATCTCCGATCCACCCTTGCATCCACCCGGACACTTTTCACTTGGTCTCCAGCAGCACTTTGCAGGAGATCGCCATTCAAATCGACGACGAAACCCGACCCCGAAAGGCACCTATACACCCGGCTTCCCTGGGTGAGGTAACACGAGTACTCCGGTGCTCCCGTGGGTATAGACTCTAGAACGACCTAGTTCTCAAAGGGTTTGCTCCCTTTTAAGTGTCCCTTTTCTTTAAATTCCTAACCGCGACTTTCCCCATAGAAGTTAACGGCGATTCGCGGCTGTGTTACTACACTGCACGCGTCCCCCGTGGGTCCCCTGTGTCACTACCTTGGGTGGTTCCTTGTGGTCCAAGCACTTCTACAGGCTCTAGGCCTTGTGTCTAGCTCAGTCGTGGTTCTTATACCACTTTATTGGTATATGGTTTGGTACGCCCCTATGGCTCAAACGTGTATTTGTGCTATTACTGTGAATAACTGACTTATAACTTATGTACTTCGAACTCTAGCCTCATAAAGAGACTAGAGGGGTGTGTTTAGTAATAAATACATATATTTTGAATATATACCTGGTGTGGTCCTCTTTCATTTGGTCACTCAAGAGATTATAGACTGGTAAAACAAGCTGCTTTACATTCCTTCAAGACTTAGCCTGAAGGCTGCTCTCCATAGCTACCACTAGGATAGCTTTCAATAAAGGTTGTCTTTAACCTATCTCCAATAAGGGGTTGTTTGGACTGGTGCAAGGTGCCCACTATAATTAGTGGACAGCATATACCAGGCCAACTTCTCACATTGGTGTGCAGCCTGTGGGATTCCAGCTTGCTATTGTTTTACCAGATAATCTCAATTGAATTGATCAACTGAAAACCACTAAGGGTACCTTAGTAATACAGTAAGTTCTACTGAACTTAGAGTTGTGTGTTAAGGGATAGCACACCCTTTCTACAACTCAAGAGAGTTTAGTAGGCCACACTAGAGTAGGTAGTGCATACACCACACCTCACTAGTAATGTCTTCAAAGCCAGGACCCAGTGAGTCCTTGCCAGAAGCCAGTGGGCTTCTTCCCTCCAAGTATGATAATCTCCCATTCTTGGAATTGAGAGCATTATGCAGTACTAGGAAGTTGAAGGCAGGCAAAAGTGCCAGCACCCAACACCTCAGGGAGGTGTTACTAGCTGATGATCTCAGCAGGTCCCTAGGGTCTGAAGGGGTAGGCAAAGAGGGTGGGGCAGCAGATGAGGAAGGGGCCAGGGGTGAAGAAACCCAGGCCCCCCCCTCTGAAACTGGCCAGGAAGGTGAAAATGACCTTGTCCTGGAAAACCCAATTCCTCCTGTGGAGGAGGAGGAGGAGGATCAGAATGACCTCCCCTTTGTCCCCCCAGGAAGAGTTCTGAGTGTGCCCAGAAGGTCTAGGTCTCCTTCTCAGGAGTCTAACAACTCTGACACCTCAATAGGGACCTCTGTCTCCTCTCATAGGAGGGAATCCTCTCATGAGAGGAGAAAGAGACTGATTCAGTGTGAGCAAGCTCAGCTGGAACTCAGGAAACAGCAATTGGCTATAGACAGGGAGTCCCTAGATCTCTATAGAGAGAGACAAAAGTTGGGACTAGAGTCCCATGGTGGCAGCAGTTTCCCCAAAGATAGGGAAAGGTCTTATGACCATAGAAACCTGAGCAAGATTGTCCCTCCCTACCAGAGTGGGGATGATATCCACAAATGGATAACTGCTCTAGAGAGGGCCTGTAAAGTACAGAGGGTCCCTCAGGAGCAGTGGGCAGCAATCTTGTGGCTCTCCTTTGCAGACAAAGGTAGAGACAAGCTCCTCACTGTTAGAGAGGAGGATGCTGATAATTACAAAGTCTTGAAGAGTGCTCTAATTGATGGGTTTGGCCTAACCACTGAACAATACAGGTTAAAGTTCAGGGATACCCAAAAGCACAGACTCAAGACTGGGTGGACTTTGTTGATTGTTCTGCCAAGGCTCTGGAAGGTTGGTTATTGGGCAGTAAGGTATGTGACTTCACAGGATTGTACAACCTGATCATGAGGGAGCAGATTCTTAATAACTGTCAAAATCAGCTGTTGCATCAGCACCTGGTAGACTCTGATCTGACCTCTCCCCAAGAATTGGGAAAGAAGGCAGACAAATGGGTCAGAACCAGGGTGAAGCAGAAGGTACAGAACCAAGGTGGTGACCCTAAGAAGCAAGATTCGAAAACCTCTGATAAGGGTGGGGAGAAGGGTAAAGATCAAAAGTCTTCTCAAGGCCCCCAAAAATCTTCTTCAGGTGGGGATTCACAGTCTACCAAAGGGAAAGGCCAAAGGAAACCATGGTGCAAGGTCTGTAAGCAAAAGACCCACTGGACCAGTGATTGCACCAAGTCCAAAGACTCTACTCCAGCCCCCACCAATGCCCCTAAGGCACCTGCTCCCCCTAGTGCAGTTACAGTTGGTGGTGGGAATACACAGGCCAAGGGTTTAGTAGGGTTGACCCTGGGTAAAGAGATGAGCTCTGACTTAGTCAGAGAACTCACTCAGGCTGTCCTAGTCTGTGATGGAGGCATGGATGTGACCTCCTCTGTGAGTCCCAGTAATCTGGGCAAGTACAGACAACAGCCCTTAATCAATGGAAGAGAGGCTTTGGCATTTAGGGACACAGGGGCAAGTGTCACAATGGTGACACAAGACCTTGTGAATCCTGGGCAGATTATACTTGGTGAAATGTACCAAGTGACCAATGCTAGCAACGTCAGAACAGACCATACTCTGGCAGTTGTTAACTTCTCCTGGGGAGGGGTAACTGGCCTTAAGAAGGTTGTGGTAAGTGCAGACCTACCAGTTGAATGCTTGCTTGGCAATCACTTAGAAACTTCAGCTTGGGCAGAAGTGGAGCTCAGGACCCATGCAGAAATGCTGGGGATCCCTGCAGATGTGTTTGCTGTGACCAGGTCACAAGCCAAAATGTCTAACACTGAACAGGCCTTGGATTCTGGAATAATGGACCAAGTGCCCTCCAAGAAGAGGAGTAGTAGGGTAAAGGCAGTGCCTTCCCCCTTGGCTCAGAAGGAAGATCAGTCCCTTGAGGGGGATGATCTCAGTCCTGAGGAAGGAACTGTCCCAGAGGAGCTTGAACCTGACCAGGTTGAGTTCTTGGGGACAGGGGGCCCTTCCAGGGCAGATCTGAGCCAGGAGCAGCAGAGCTGCCCCTCTCTTGAACCCCTCAGACAGCAAGCTGCTGGGAAAGCTAGTGGTCCCCATACAGTGTATTGGGATGATGGACTCTTGTACTCAGAGTGTAGAGACCCCAAGCCTGGTGCTACCAGGAGGTTGGTTATATCTCTGAAGTGCAGGGGCTTCCTATTGACCCTAGCCCATGATATTCCCTTAGCAGGTCACCTGGGCCAGAACAAGACTTGGGAAAGACTTGTCCCGCACTTTCACTGGCCCCATATGTCTGAAGACACCAAGGAGTTTTGTCGCTCCTGTGTAACCTGCCAGGCCAGTGGCAAGGCAGGTGGCACTACAAAGGCCCCCCTGATACCACTACCTGTGGTGGGGGTTCCATTTGAAAGGGTGGGGATTGACATTGTTGGTCCCATGGATCCCCAAACAGCATCTGGGCACAGGTTTATCCTGGTGGTAGTGGATCATGCCACCAGGTACCCAGAGGCTATTCCCCTTAGGACCACTACAGCACCTGTGGTGGCAAGGGCCCTCCTGGGAATTTTCTCAAGAGTGGGCTTCCCTAAGGAGGTTGTATCAGACAGGGGTACTAACTTTATGTCTGGATACTTGAAAGCAATGTGGAAGGAGTGTGGAGTGACTTACAAGTTCACCACACCCTATCACCGACAATGCAATGGTTTAGTTGAGAGATTCAACAAAACCTTGAAGGGCATGATTAAAGGGCTCCCAGAAAAGCTTAGGCGAAGATGGGACATACTCTTGCCCTGCCTTTTATTTGCATACAGGGAGGTGCCTCAAAAGGGGTTGGCTACAGCCCTTTTGAACTTTTGTTTGGTCACCCTGTCAGGGGTCCATTGTGCTTGGTGAAGGAAGGATGGGAGTTACCTCTCAAGCCCCCAAAGCAAGACATAGTGGACTATCTACTTGGTCTCCGCTCCCGGATGGCTGAGTACATGAAAAAGGCAACTAAAAACCTTGAGGCTAGCCAGGAACTTCAAAAGCCTGGCATGACCAAAGGCTGTACTGACTGTTTCCCAGCCAGGACAGAAGGTATGGGTGTTGGAGCCAGTGGCCCCAGCAGCTCTCCAAGACAAATGGAGTGGACCCCATTCCATTGTTGAACAGAAGGGTGAGGTTACCTACTTAGTAGACCTAGGAACACCCAGGAGTCCCCACAGGGTTCTCCATGTCAACAGGTTAAAACCATATGTGGACAGGGCAGACATTGGCTTGCTCATGGCTACTGATGAGGGACAGGAGGAAGAGAGTGACCCACTCCCTGACCTGCTCTCACAGAACCCTGATGATGGGTCAGTGGATGGTGTAGCCTTGGCAGGCAGCCTCACTACCCAGCAGCAGACTGATTGCAGACAGGTGCTCAATCAGTTCAGACACATGTTCTCACTGACTCCAAGTCAGACCACCTGGTGCACTCATGAAGTGGACACTGGGGACAGTCTGCCTATTAAAAATAAGATTTATAGGCAACCTGACCATGTCAGGGACTGTATCAGGACAGAAGTCCAGAAAATGTTGGATTTGGGAGTTATTGAACCCTCAGATAGCCCTTGGGCTAGTCCAGTGGTCCTTGTGCCAAAACCTCACACCAGGGGTGGGAAAAGAGAGATGAGGTTTTGTGTGGACTACAGGGGTCTCAATGCAGTCACTAGGACTGATGCCCATCCAATACCTAGGGCAGATGAGCTAATAGACACTTTGGCATCAGCCAAGTATCTAAGCACATTTGACCTGACAGCTGGCTACTGGCAGATCAGACTAGCTGATGATGCAAAGCCAAAAACAGCATTCTCAACCCCTAGTGGGCATTATCAATTTGTGGTGATGCCCTTTGGTCTGAAGAATGCACCTGCCACTTTTCAGAGGTTGGTGAATACAGTCCTTACAGTTCTGGAAGCCTATAGTGCAGCATATCTAGATGATATTGCTGTCTTTAGCTCCACCTGGGAGGATCACCTGGTCCACCTCAGAAATGTTTTACATGCCCTGCAGAAAGCAGGCCTGACTATCAAGGCCACCAAGTGCCAGATAGGGCAGAGTCAGGTTGTGTACCTGGGCCACCTTGTGGGTGGAGGCCAGGTTCAACCCTTGCAGAGCAAGATCCAGACCATCATGGACTGGACTGCTCCAACTACCCAGACTCAGGTGAGAGCCTTCTTAGGCCTGACTGGGTACTATAGGAGATTTGTCAAGGGGTATGGATCAATAGTGACACCCCTGAATGACTTAACTTCCAAGAAAATGCCCAAAAAGGTTCAGTGGACAGTTAGCTGTCAAAAGGCATTTGATGACCTGAAGCAGGCCATGTGCACTGCTCCCATTCTACAGAGTCCTGATTACTCCAAGAAGTTCATTGTTCAAACTGATGCATCTGAATTGGGGGTAGGGGCTGTACTGTCACAATTGAATGAAGAAGGTCAGGATCAGCCAGTAGCTTTCATTAGCAGAAGGCTGACCCCTAGATAGAAACGTTGGTCAGCCATTGAGAGGGAGGCCTTTGCTGTGGTCTGGGCTCTGAAGAAGTTGAGGCCATACTTGTTTGGTACTCACTTCCTTGTTCAAACAGTCCATAAGCCCCTCTTATGGCTAAAACAAATGAAGGGTGAAAACCCCAAACTGCTTAGGTGGTCCATTTCCCTACAGGGGATGGACTTCACAGTGGAACATAGACCTGGGAGTAACCATGCCAATGCAGATGGACTCTCTAGGTACTTCCACTTAGAACATGAAGACTTAACTGGGCAAGGTTAGTTTTATGTCCCTACGTTTGGGGGGTTGTGTAGGAGAGTAGGATCTGCTTCACATGGGTACCCCCACTTTTGCTGATGCTTCACTGTTTTTCGACCTTAGTCTGGCTGGGGCCCTGCTAATCAGAACCCCAGCCTAGCTGCTTCCTCTTTAAAATGGTTTCCATGTGCCTTAGGCACATCTCTGATTGGAATCTGGAGTGCCCTTATAAGTCCCTAGTATATGGTATACTATGTACCCAGGGCATAGGTACCTCAGAGGCCTACCAGGGGCTGCAGCATGTATTGTGCCACCCCTGTAAGGCCATCCAAACTGACACCACAGGTCTGCTACTGCAGCCTGGGTAAGGTGGTGCATGCACCCCTTACTGTGATATAGGCTACCTATATCACTACCTACATACACACATATAAACCTATAAGTCACTCCTATGGCAGGCCTTGTCAATCCTGAAGGCAGAGTGCATGGTTCCTATGTGAGAGGGTGCCCCTGCATGAGCAGGGCCCCTCTGCAGCGTTCGTAGACCCTTCTCTGATGCTGTTTGTAGTGTAGCCTGACCATATACTCTTAAGCGCATTATAACCTCGCGTTAAATGCTAACTTTGGGATGGCTGCACGGAAACATGTCGTGTTTGGTGTCAAACATCTTGGAATACTACCCCCCCGCCAATTCTGGCGGCGGGGGTAGCATTCCACCCTTCTAGAGGGAGAGACATGTACACACTGGCTTGCCCGGTAACTTCTTTCCAAAGCCCTGGCATCACAAAATGGATGCTGCTGCCACAGACACAAGTCTGGCCTCCTGCTGCTGACCGAAACTCCGGCAGGGGAGGCCTGGACAATAGGTTTCTTGTCGCAGGGGGGTGTAACCACCTCCCCAGACAGGATAGTGTGTATAGGGGCTGGGCGGGAGCACTCTCTGGTGCTTTGAAGTCCTGCACTGGGGGCACATTTGGTGTCCCTGAACATACCCCAGTTCAAACCGGATCAGGGGCTTCCAGCCCCTGCTCTGGCGCGAAACTGGACAAAGGGAAAGGGGTGTAACCACCCCTCTGCCCTGACCCACCCATAGGTGGGACCACAGAGTAAGTCCAACCCCCTACCTTAGTATAAGTATGGGACCCCAGTCCTTAGGACTTTAGATTATCCCTGGACGAAACTCTGACACAGAATCCTGGACCTTCGACGCTCTACTTGAAGATTAGAGGACAGAAGAATCTCCCTTGGGGTCAAGGAGTGACTCCCCTGCTTGGCATGCACCAAAGAAGCAATTGTCCGGTCTGCATCGCTGAAGCTCCCGTCGGACGCCGAAGTCTTTGCATCACCAGAGGTGGATTTCCAGACTTCTCCGAGGCTGCCCTGAGTCCCCAGCAAAGCTGAGGCCCGTAGCTGTCGTGGGTAATGTGGAACCGTGACCCCTGGACACCGCACGCATTTGCAAGTGCATCCTCTTCGTGGACTCCCACGAAGTTGTGCTTTGGGCTCCGAGTAGCCCCCGCCTCCAGCACCTACTGCACCGAAGATCACTGGCCTCCACTCCACGAGTGTCCTGTGAGCCAGCTCCACGTGCATCGTCTCGAGGCTCCTTTGCGGTCGCTAGCCCGTTGACTAGTAGCCCCTAACGAAGGCCAATCTTATCCTGCTTGGGCTCCCCTGGTTGCTCCAGGCTTGCCCTGACTTACCCTCGCTGGGTGAGTCCCTCAGACCTTGCTGGTCTGCACCATCGTCCTTCTTCACTTTCCAAGAGACTTGCCGTTGCCAAGGCCTGTTGGGTCCAATCCGGTCGCCGACACCTCAGCAATCGACAGACGTCGTGGGACAGTCCGAATCTCGCTCCTGGTCGCCGACAACGCCTCCTGGACCTCGTGGCTGAAGAGTCAAGACGACCGTCAACCTACCTGAAGCATCCGACATCGGTGGGCATCTGCTCATCGCCTTCCTGGTCACTGGCTAGTGACCCAGACTCTGTCCCCTCTGCTTTCAGGTTCTTCAGATCTCCGATCCACCCTTGGATCCACCCGGACACTTTTCACTTGGTCGCCAGCAGCACTTTGCAGCAGATCGCCATTCAAATCGACGACGAAACCCGACCCCGAAAGGCACCTATGCACCCGGCTTCCCTGGGTGAGGTAACACGAGTACTCCGGTGCTCCCGTGGGTATAGACTCTAGAACGACCTAGTTCTCAAAGGGTTTGCTCCAAGTCCTCTTTTAAGTGTCCCTTTTCTTTAAATTCCTAACCGCGACTTTCCCCATAGAAGTTAACGGCGATTCGCGGCTGTGTTACTACACTGCACGCGTCCCCCGTGGGTCCCCTGTGTCACTACCTTGGGTGGTTCCTTGTGGTCCAAGCACTTCTACAGGCTCTAGGCCTTGTGTCTAGCTCAGTCGTGGTTCTTATACCACTTTATAGGTATATGGTTTGGTACGCCCCTAGGGCTCAAACGTGTATTTGTGCTATTACTGTGAATAACTGACTTATAACTTATGTACTTCGAACTCTAGCCTCATAAAGAGACTAGAGGGGTGTGTTTAGTAATAAATACATATATTTTGAATATATACCTGGTGTGGTCCTCTTTCATTTGGTCACTCAAGAGATTATAGACTGGTAAAACAAGCTGCTTTACATTCCTTCAAGACTTAGCCTGAAGGCTGCTCTCCATAGCTACCACTAGGATAGCTTTCAATAAAGGTTGTCTTTAACCTATCTCCAATAAGGGGTTGTTTGGACTGGTGCAAGGTGCCCACTATAATTAGTGGACAGCATATACCAGGCCAACTTCTCACAGACACCACCTGAAAAATAATTGGTGCTAAATTTGTGATTTAGAAAGGAATATATTTACTGCAGGTACCTTCACTCAGTTTATATTTAGGTTTCATCCAGGTGTAAGGATGAAAGTCCCCAACCAGCACTGCAGCTTTTCCGCACCCATTATATTTAGGTCTCGTTTGAGACAGCTTGTGCTACCAGCAGATCTTCCATCACCCATACAAAATACATAGAAAAGTAGAAACAGGTCAGCCTCCCTCGGCTATTTGTTGTTGTAAATGGCATTCACACGTTGAATAGCCCACAGTGCGGCCATTCGTTGATGTAACTGTCACTCATGATAATCACACTATTGCATGTCCTCTAGCTATTTGATTGATACTGTAGGTGTATGGGCCCCCATAGAGAGATGTACCCTATTGTCTTTGCTCAGTGCAGCAGGGGTGAATACAAATCCAGAGTTCGCATAGGAAGTCTGTTGTTTTAACATGAAAAATGCTGTTATTTCAGTATGAAATGCATTGTCCATTTTTGTGGATGTCTTCGGTCTCCCAGTTATGGCCAGTAAACTCTTGTCCTCGGTTCCCACAACAGCTTCAATGGGTCCTGTAGCGTCCTTCCCAGCCGGGGTACTCGCCAATGACTACGCCACACATGGAGCTTAGTATAACACGTCTTTCTTCTGTGTGTAACCGCAAACTTAACATTCTAAACCTGCATTCAATTCACTACGCTTTAATGTTTACATCAAAGTTCTACGGAGTCTGAAAGATAGCTGGAGTGTTGACATCCCAGACTTGCAGGAGGAGGAATGGCCGGAGGCTCTGGCCTCTCCGGGGGAGGTAGCAATAAGAGCCCGGTTTCGACTAGTCCAAATCAAAATACTACACAGAATATACATTTCATGCACTACACTTGTGAAGATGGGATGTAGGGCGGAAGCCACCTGTAACAGGGGATGCGGAGAGGCAGGATCGTTCTACCATATCATATGGCAATGTCAAGAGATTCAGCGCTACTGGCAGGCTGTGGGGGACTGTATGTCGGGGGTGGTGGGAGAAGTGCTCCAGATATCGCCTAAATGGTGCCTTTTGAATGTGTGGGAGGACACAGGGAGAGCAGACCAAACCTGGGTAGCCCTGGGTTTTATGCTGGCCAAAAGAAATATAGCGCGCCATTGGGGGGCCTCCTCCTCGCCCCTATTGCGGGACTGGAAGAGGGACATGGACTGGCGGAGAAAACAGTATATACACAAAGAGGTTGCCCGAAAAAATAGGGGAAAATCGGGGATAAATGGAATGTGTTTAGGGGGAGTCCGTGTACGCCCCCCGTTGGGATCACACCCCTTGCCTTGGTTCAAGGGGAAACAATTTGATGGTGCTAGTATTTCAGGAAATAAGAAGGGTGATGGCCCTGCGTGGCCCACGAGCAATACGCGGGGGAGGAAGGGGTGCTAATGATTAACTGTGCTTGTAAGATTGATGATGTACTGCCATAATTTTGCTCTGTTACAATAAAAACATTTTTAAAAAAAATAATTCTACGGAGTCCATCAGGATCCACAAAGGTTCCATCATTACAAACTCACACGACAGCACATCTCCCCCTCTGTTAAAAAAATTAATTTTTTTAAATAAATATATACAATTAGAGCTCTTCAATGAGTATTTTTGGTGCTAGGATCACACATACCGACCGTGTCTTCGGAAACTGAGGACATGCAGTGAAATGTCCATTACTGGTGGTGGTGAAGGAGAATAAGCAGCAGGCAGTGGTTCTTCACTGGCCCTTTCAGACCCTGTTTCTTCAATGACATCAGTGACTGACGAGTGATGAGCCACATGTCTCACGCAATGGACTTCCCAGGATTTTGGGCAGTCACCATGTGTCCTTTGGTGGTCACAACATGAAATGGTTCAGCATCGAAAGGAACATCAGACTTTAGTTTTCTATGCTGATGAACAAGCACTCGATCTCCTCATGTGAATGTGACATCTTTCGCATGTCGATGCTTGTCTGAATAGGCTTTCATTTTCCGCTTACGATCCAAGTCTTCCATGCATGTTTCTTCCTCTTCTGATGGTCCATTGAGGTAATTTGGTTGTGAGAAGTTGGCCTGGTATATGCTGTCCACTAATTATAGTGGGCACCTTGCACCAGTCCAAACAACCCCTTATTGGAGATAGGTTAAAGACAACCTTTATTGAAAGCTATCCTAGTGGTAGCTATGGAGAGCAGCCTTCAGGCTAAGTCTTGAAGGAATGTAAAGCAGCTTGTTTTACCAGTCTATAATCTCTTGAGTGACCAAATGATAGAGCACCACACCAGGTATATATTCAAAATATATGTATTTATTGCTAAACACACCCTCTAGTCTCTTTATGAGGCTAGAGTTCGAAGTACATAAGTTATAAGTTATTTAAACACAGTAATAGCACAAATACACGTTTGGGCCCTAGGGGCGCACCAAACCATATACCAATAAAGTGGTATAAGAACCACAACTGAGCTAGACACTAGGCCTAGAGCCTGTAGAAGTGCTTGGACCACAAGGAACCACCCAAGGTAGTGACACAGGGGACCCACGGGGACGCGTGCAGTGTGTAAACACAACCGCGAATCGCCGTTAACTTCTATGGGGAAAGTCGCGATTAGAAATTTAAAGAAAAGGGACACTTAAAGAAGGACTTGGAGCAAACCCTTTGAGAACTAGGTCTTTCTAAAGTCTCTACCCACGGGAGCACCGGAGTACTCGTGTTACCTCACCCAGGGAAGCCGGGTGCATAGGTGCCTTTCGGGGTCGGGTTTCGTCGTCCATTTGAATGGCGATCTGCTGCAAAGTGCTGCTGGCGACCAAGTGGAAAGTGTCCGGGTGGATCCAAGAGTGGATCGGAGATCTGAAGAACCTGAAAGCAGAGGGGACAGAGTCTGGGTCACTAGCCAGTGACCAGGAAGGCGATGAGCAGATGCCCACCGATGTCGGGTGCTTCAGGTATGTTGACGGTCGTCTTGACTCTTCAGCCATGAGGTCCAGGAGGTGTTGTCGGCAACCAGGAGCAGGATTCGGGTTGGTACACGATGTCTGTCGAGTGCTGAGGCATCGGCGACCGGATTGGACCCAACAAGCCTTGGCAACGGCAAGTCTCGATGAAGTTGAAGATTGACGATTGTGCAGACCAGCAAGGTCTGAGGAACTCACCCAGCAAGGGTAAGTGAGGGCAAGCCTGGAGCAACCAGGGAGCCCAAGAAGAAAAGGATTGGCCTTCGTGAAGGGCTACTAGACAACGGGCTAGCGACCATAAAGGAGCCTCAAGATGGTGCACGTGGATCTGGCTCACAGGACACTCGTGGAGTGGAGGCCAGTGATCTTCGGTGCAGTTGGTGCTGGAGGCTGGGGCTACTCGGAGCCCAAAGCACGACTTCGTGGGAGACCCAGAAGAGGATGCACTTGCAAATGCGTGTGGTGTCCAGGGGTCACGGTTCCACATTACCCACGACAGCTACGGGCCTCAGCTTTGCTGGGGACTCAGGGCAGCCTCGGGGAAGTCTGGAAATCTACCTCTGGTGATGCAAAGACTTCGGCGTCCGACAGGAGCTTCAGAGATGCAGACCGGACAATTGCTTCTTTGGTGCCTGCCAAGCAGGGGAGTCACTCCTTGACCCCAAGGGAGATTCTTCAGTCCTCTAATCTTGTAGTAGAGCGTCGAAGGTCCAGGATTCTGTGTCAGAGTTTCGTCCAGGGATAATCTAAAGTCCTAAGGACTGGGTTCCTATACTTATACTAAGTTGTAGGGGTTGGACTTACTCTGTGGCCCCACCTATGGGTGGGTCAGGCCAGAGGGGTGGCTACACCCCTTTCCCTTTGTCCAGTTCGCGCCAAAGCAGGGGCTGGAAGCCCCTGATCCGGTTTGAACTGGGGTATGCACAGGGACACCAAATGTGCCCCCAGTGCAGGACTTCAAAAGCACCCAAGAGTGCTCCCGCCCAGCCCCAATACACATTATCCTGTCTGGGGAGGTGGTTACACCTCCCTGCGACAGGAAACCTATTGTCCAGGCCTCCCCTGCCGGAGTTTCGTCCAGCAGCAGGAGGCCAGACTTGTGTCTGTGGCAGCAGCATCCATTTTGTGATGCCAGGGCTTTAGAAAGAAGTTACCGGGCAAGCCAGGGTTAACATGTCTCTCCCTCTAGAAGGGTGGAATGCTACCCCCGCCGCCAGAATTGGCGGGGGGGTAGTATTCCAAGATGTTTGACACCAAACACATCATGTTTCGGTGCAGCCACCCCAAAGATAGCATTTAACACGAGGTTATAATGCGCTTAAGAGTATATGGTCAGGCTGCACTACAAACAGCATCAGAGAAGTGTCTCCGACCGCTGCAGAGGGGCCCTGCTCATGCAGGGGCACCCTCTCACATAGGAACCATGCACTCTGCCTTCAGGATTGACAAGGCCTGCCATAGGAGTGACTTATAGGTTTATATGTGTGTAGGTATGTAGTGATATAGGTAGCCTATATCACAGTAAGGGGTGCATGCACCACCTTACCCAGGCTGCAGTAGCAGACCTGTGGTGTCAGTTTGGATGGCCTTCCAGGGGTGGCATAATACATGCTGCAGCCCCTGGCAGGCCTCTGAGGTACCTATGCCCTGGGTACATAGTATACCATATACTAGGGACTTATAAGGGCACTCCAGGTTCCAATCAGAGATGTGCCTAAGGCACATGGAAACCATTTTAAAGAGGAAGCAGCTAGGCTGGGGTTCTGATTAGCAGGGCCCCAGCCAGACTAAGGTCGAAAAACAGTGAAGCATCAGCAAAAAGTGGGGGTACCCATGTGAAGCAGATCCTACTCTCCTACACAACCCCCCCAAACGTAGGGACATTAAACTAACCTTGACCAGTTGAGTCTTCATGTTCTAAGTGGAAGTACCTAGAGAGTCCATCTGCATTGGCATGGTTACTCCCAGGTCTATGTTCCACTGTGAAGTCCATCCCCTGTAGGGAAATGGACCACCTAAGCAGTTTGGGGTTTTCACCCTTCATTTGTTTTAGCCATAAGAGGGGCTTATGGTCTGTTTGAACAAGGAAGTGAGTACCAAACAAGTATGGCCTCAACTTCTTCAGAGCCCAGACCACAGCAAAGGCCTCCCTCTCAATGGCTGACCAACGTTTCTCTCTAGGCGTCAGCCTTCTGCTAATGAAAGCTACTGGCTGATCCTGACCTTCCTCATTCAATTGTGACAGTACAGCCCCTACCCCCAATTCAGATGCATCAGTTTGAACAATGAACTTCTTGGAGTAATCAGGACTCTGTAGAATGGGAGCAGTGCACATGGCCTGCTTCAGGTCATCAAATGCCTTTTGACAGTTAGCTGTCCACTGAACTTTCTTGGGCATTTTCTTAGAAGTTAAGTCATTCAAGGGTGTCACTATTGATCCATACCCTTTGACAAATCTCCTATAGTACCCAGTCAGGCCTAAAAAGGCTCTCACCTGAGTCTGGGTAGTTGGAGCAGTCCAGTCCATGATGGTCTGAATCTTGCTCTGCAGTGGTTGAACCTGGCCTCCACCCACAAGGTGGCCCAGGTACACAACCTGACTCTGCCCTATCTGGCACTTGGTGGCCTTGATAGTCAGGCCTGCCTTTTGCAGGGCCTGTAAAACATTCCTGAGGTGGACCAGGTGATCCTCCCAGGTGGAGCTAAAGACAGCAATATCATCTAGATATGCTGCACTATAGGCTTCCAGACCTGTGAGGACTGTATTCACCAACCTCTGAAAAGTGGCAGGTGCATTCTTCAGACCAAAGGGCATCACCACAAATTGATAATGCCCACTAGGGGTTGAGAATGCTGTCTTTGGCTTTGCATCATCAGCTAGTCTGATCTGCCAGTAGCCAGCTGTCAGGTCAAATGTGCTTAGATACTTGGCTGATGCCAAAGTGTCTATTAGCTCATCTGCCCTAGGAATTGGATGGGCATCAGTCCTAGTGACTGCATTGAGACCCCTGTAGTCCACACAAAACCTCATCTCTCTTTTTCCACCACTGGTGTGAGGTTTTGGCACAAGGACCACTGGACTAGCCCAAGGGCTATCTGAGGGTTCAATAACTCCCAAATCCAACATTTTCTGGACTTCTGTCCTGATACAGTCCCTGACATGGTCAGGTTGCCTATAAATCTTATTTTTAATAGGCAGACTGTCCCCAGTGTCCACTTCATGAGTGCACCAGGTGGTCTGACTGGGTGTCAGTGAAAACATGTGTCTAAACTGATTGAGCACCTGTCTACAATCAGTTTGCTGCTGGGTAGTGAGGCTGCCTGCCAAGGCTACACCATCTACTGACCCATCGTCAGGGTTCTGTGAGAGCAGGTCAGGGAGTGGGTCACTCTCTTCCTCCTGCCCTTCATCAGTAGCCATGAGCAAGCCCATGTCTGCCCTGTCCACATATGGTTTTAACCTGTTGACATGGAGAACCCTGTGGGGACTCCTGGGTGTTCCTAGGTCTACTAAGTAGGTAACCTCACCCTTCTGTTCAACAATAGTGTGGGGTCCACTCCATTTGTCTTGGAGAGCTGCTGGGGCCACTGGCTCCAACACCCACACCTTCTGTCCTGGCTGGTAAACAGTCAGTACAGCCTTTGGTCATGCCAAGCTTTCTGAAGTTCCTGGCTAGCCTCAAGGTTTTTAGTTGCCTTTTTCATATACTCAGCCATCCGGGAGCGGAGACCAAGTACATAGTCCACTATGTCTTGCTTTGGGGGCTTGAGAGGTAACTCCCATCCTTCCTTCACCAAGCACAGTGGACCCCTGACAGGGTGACCAAACAAAAGTTCAAAAGGGCTGTAGCCAACCCCTTTTGAGGCACCTCCCTGTATGCAAATAAAAGGCAGGGCAAGAGTATGTCCCATCTTCGCCTAAGCTTTTCTGGGAGCCCTTTAATCATGCCCTTCAAGGTTTTGTTGAATCTCTCAACTAAACCATTGCATTGTGGGTGATAGGGTGTGGTGAACTTGTAAGTCACTCCACACTCCTTCCACATTGCTTTTAAGTAACCAGACATAAAGTTAGCATCCCTGTCTGATACAACCTCCTTAGGAAAGCCCACTCTTGAGAAAACTCCCAGGAGGGCTCTTGCCACCACAGGTGCTGTAGTGGTCCTAAGGGGAATAGCCTCTGGGTACCTGGTGGCATGATCCACTACCACCAGGATAAACCTGTGCCCAGATGCTGTTTGGGGATCCATGGGACCAACAATATCAATCCCCACTCTTTCAAAGGGCACCCCCACCACAGGTAGTGGTATCAGGGGGCCTTTGTAGTGCCACCTGCCTTGCCACTGGCCTGGCAGGTTACACAGGAGCGACAAAACTCCTTGGTGTCTTCAGACATGTGGGGCCAGTGAAAGTGAGGGACAATTCTGTCCCAAGTCTTGTTCTGGCCCAGGTGACCTGCCAAGGGAATATCATGGGCTAGGGTCAATAGGAAGCCCCTGAACTTTAGAGGTATAACCAACCTCCTGGTGGCACCAGGCTTGGGGTCTCTACACTCTGAGTACAGGAGTCCATCATCCCAATACACTGTATGGGCACCACTAGCTTTCCCAGCAGCCTCAGCAGCAGCTTGCTGTCTGAGGGGTTCAAGAGAGGGGCAGCTCTGCTGCTCCTGGCTCAGATCTGCCCTGGAAGGTCCCCCTGTCCCCAAGAACTCAACCTGGTCAGGTTCAAGTTCCTCTGGGACAGTTCCTTCTTCAGGACTGAGATCATCCCCCTCAAGAGACTGATCTTCCTTCTGAGCCAAGGGGGAAGGCACTGCCTTTACCCTACTACTCCTCCTCTTGGAAGGCACTTGGTCCATTATTCCAGAATCCAAGGCCTGTTCAGTTTTAGACATTTTGGCCTGTGACCTGGTCACAGCAAACACATCTGCAGGGATGCCCAGCATTTCTGCATGAGTCCTGAGTTCCACTTCTGCCCAAGCTGAAGTTTCTAAGTCATTGCCAAGCAAGCATTCAACTGGTAGGTCTGCACTTACCACAACCTTCTTAAGGCCAGTTACCCCTCCCCAGGAGAAGTCAACAACTGCCAGAGTATGGTCTGTTCTGACGTTGCTAGCATTGGTCACTTGGTACATTTCACCAAGTATAACTTGCCCAGGATCCACAAGGTCTTGTGTCACCATGGTGACACTTGCCCCTGTGTCCCTAAATGCCAAAGCCTCTTTTGCATTGATTAAAGGCTGTTGTCTGTACTTTCCCAGATTACTGGGACTCATAGAGGAGGTCATATCCATGCCTCCATCACAGACTAACACAGCCTGAGTGAGTTCTCGGACTAGGTCAGAGCCCATCTCAGTACCCAGGGTCAACCCTACTAAACCCTTGGCTGTAGTACTCCCACCACCAACTGTAACTGTACTAGGGGGAACAGGTGCCTTAGGGGCATTGGTGGGGGCTGGAGTAGAGTCTTTGGACTTGGTGCAATCACTGGTCCAGTGGGTCTTTTGCTTACAGACCTTGCACCATGGTTTCGTTTGGCCTTTCCCTTTATTAGACTGTGAATCCCCACCTGAAGAAGATTTTTGGGGCCCTTGTGAAGACTTCTGGTCTTTACCCTTCTCCCCACCCTTATCAGAGTTCTTAGAATCTTGCTTCTTAGGGTCACCACCTTGGTTCTGTACCTTCTGCCTCACCCTGGTTCTGACCCATTTGTCTGCCTTCTTTCCCAATTCTTGGGGAGAGGTCAGATCAGAGTCCACCAGGTACTGATGCAACAGCTGATTTTGACAGTTATTAAGAATCTGCTCCCTCATTATCAGATTGTACAATCCTGAGAAGTCACACACCTTACTGCCCATCAACCAACCTTCCAGAGCCTTAGCAGAACAATCCACATAGTCTACCCAGTCTTGAATCTGTGCTTTTTGGGCATCTCTGAACTTTAACCTGTATTGTTCAGTGGTTAGGCCAAACCCATCAATAAGAGCACTCTTCAAGACCTTGTAATTATCAGCATCCTCTTCTCTTACAGTGAGGAGCTTGTCTCTACCTTTGTCTGCAAAGGAGAGCCACAAGATTGCTGCCCACTGCCCCTGAGGGACCTTCTGTACTTTACAGGCCCTCTCTAGAGCAGTTATCCATTTGTGGATGTCATCCCCACTCTGGTAGGGAGGGACAATCTTGCTCAGGTTTCTATGGTCATAAGACCTTTCCCTATCTCTAGGGATATTGCTGCCACCATGGGACTCTAGTCCCAACTTTTTTCTCTCTCTAAAGAGATCTAGGGACTCCCTGTCTAGGGCCAATTGCTGTTTTCTGAGTTCAAGCTGAGCTTCCTCATACTGAATCAGCCTCTTTCTCCTCTCATGAGAGGATTCCCTCCTATGAGAGGAGACAGAGGTCCCTATTGAGGTGCTAGAGTGGTTAGACTCCTGAGAAGGAGATCTAGACCTTCTAGGCACACTCATAATCCTTCCTGGGGGGACAAAGTGGAGGTCATTCTGATCCTCCTCCTCATCTTCCACAGGAGGGATTGGGTTTTCCAGGTCAGGGTCATTGTCACCCTCCTGGTCAGTTCCAGAGGGGGGGTCAGGGGTGTTGCTACCCCTGGCCCCATCCTCATCTTCTGCCCCACCCTCTGCTCCTACACCTTCAGTCCCTAAGGGCCTGCTGAGATCATAAGCCTCTAACATCTCTCTCAGATGTTGGGTGGTGGGACTTTGGCCTGTCTTCAGTTTCCTCAGATTGCATAATGCTCTCAATTCCAAGAATGGGAGTGTATCATACTTGGAGGGAAGAAGCCCAGTGGCTTCTGGCAAGGGCTCTCTGGGTCCTGGCTTTGAAGACATTACTAGTGTGGTGTGGTGTATGCACTACCTACTCTAGTGTGGCCTACTAAACTCTCTTGAGTTTTAGAAAGGGTTGTGCTATCCCTTAACACACAACTCTAAGTTCAGTAGAACTTACTGTATAGTAAACTTAATTTATATGTACCTTAGGTACCTTTAGTGGTTTTCAGTTGATCAATTCAATTGAGATTATCTGGTAAAACAATAGCAAGCTGGAATCCCACACCCTGCACACCAATGTGAGAAGTTGGCCTGGTATATGCTGTCCACTAATTATAGTGGGCACCTTGCACCAGTCCAAACAACCCCTTATTGGAGATAGGTTAAAGACAACCTTTATTGAAAGCTATCCTAGTGGTAGCTATGGAGAGCAGCCTTCAGGCTAAGTCTTGAAGGAATGTAAAGCAGCTTGTTTTACCAGTCTATAATCTCTTGAGTGACCAAATGAAAGAGCACCACACCAGGTATATATTCAAAATATATGTATTTATTGCTAAACACACCCCTCTAGTCTCTTTATGAGGCTAGAGTTCGAAGTACATAAGTTATAAGTTATTTAAACACAGTAATAGCACAAATACACGTTTGGGCCCTAGGGGCGCACCAAACCATATTTTATTTTATTTATTTTTATTTGATAGTTTTATAGAGCGCGAACCAGACCCGTGAGGGTATCAGAGCGCTTTACATGATTAAGGGGGGATACAACGCTTAAGGATGGGAGGTGTCAAATTGGGATAGATAGGGAATACATTATACAGGAGGAGCACGCAGTTTAAAGTCCAGGTTACATGTGGGGAAGAAAAACAGAGACTTAAAGCACGTGGATAGAATATACAAGCACGCAGTCTAGAGACCAAGCTACATGTGGGGAGAAAAAAACAAAGTGGATATAGCATATAAGAAGGCTCGCAGTCTCAGCTCTTGGGGGGATGCCCAGAGTGCAGCAAGATGTATCATCCATAGAGGCCATGAATGCCGAGGTGGAGGGTGGAACATGTCGATGAGGTGATTGTAAAGTGTTCCTTAGACGAGGTATTTTCCCATTAAGAATGTTTTGGTTTCCTTCTTAAATTGTGCCAAGGACGGAAGTCTTCTGATGGCGGGTGGGAGAGAGTTCCAAATTCTTGGTGCGGCCCCAGAGAAGGCCCGATTGTAGGTTTTTTCTTCCGAAAGCGTGCTGGTTGCAACAGCAGGTCTTTGGCAGATCGGGAGTTTCTGGTCCCTCCAGATACCACGAGTTTTTGTGCGAGAAAAGTAGGGGAATTGGAGTAAAGAGCTTTGTGAGTAATGCAGGCCACTTTAAATTGGATTCTGGCCTGAAGGGGAAGCCAGTTCAGAGCTTTGAGGTGAGGAGAGATGTGGTCGAATTTCTTTGTGCCCGTTAGGAGTCTGGCGGCGGTGTTGAGGCAGGCTTTCAATGGGGCCAGAGAGCTCTTGGGTAGCCCTGCCAGAGTAGAGCATCCATATTCTAGTCTGGAAATGACTAGTGCCTGGATTGCCGTTTTAAGGTCGGAAACTTCGAGGAAAGGTTTTAGGTTTCTTAGGTAACTCAGGTGGAATCTAGCCGTTTTGGCCATCGAGTTTATATGGCCACGCATATTCAGGCTGCTGTCAAGGGTTATTCCAAGGGATTTCGCCGAGTCAACAATGGTAGGAGGGCAGTTTAGTGCTGTGATTGTCTTGATCCATTCCTGGATGTCAGGATTGGTTTTGGGTGGGGAGATCAGAAGAAATTCAGTTTTATTTGCGTTGAGTTTAAGCTGATTGGCGGTGAGCCAATGGACTGTCAGCTTCAAGGCCTCGTTCAGGGAGAAAATGTCCTCAGGGGAAGAGATTTTTATGTAGATCTGTGTATCGTCGGCGTACATGAGGTAGGACATGTTGGCGGCACGAAGCACCTCGGTGAGAGGTTCAAGGTAAAGATTGAAGAGGGTAGGGGAGAGGGTTGATCCTTGAGGGACTCCGACCGAATCCGGAGAGGGGCGGAAAGATTACCATTGATGAGGACTCTCTGTGAGCGGTTTTGGAGGAAAGATCTAAACCATTCAAGGACGGTGCCATCCAACCCCATTCTGAGTTTGAGGCGTTCTAGGAGAATTTCGTGGTTAACCGTATCAAAGGCGGAGGACAGGTCTAGAAGGATTAGGAGACAGGTGTCGCCTAGGTCGAGGGCTTGGAGGGCGTCATCCACAATGTGGAGGAGGGTGGTTTCCGTGCTGTGTCCAGGTCTGAACCCTGATTGGAAGTCATCTAGTAGGTGAAAGTTGTTGATGTGTAGGCTTAGCTGCTGTTCCACACATTTTTCTAGAACTTTGGCAAGGAGTGGGATGTTGGATATGGGTCTGTAGTTCTCAGCGGAGGCAGGGTCCAGCGTGGGTTTTTTAGGATGGGGACAACTTGGCCAGCCTTGAGCGAGTCAGGAATTGAGCCCTGTAGGAGGGAGGCGTTGATTATTGAGGTCCAGGAAGGGATGATAGCCTGAGAGGCGGCAGCTAGGCAGTTAGAGGGGAGAGGATCATTAAAGTGATTGTTCGGTTTTAAGGAGGCAAGAATTTTCGAGATAGAGTATTCGTCGTAGATTCTAAAGTTGGACCAGTGCGCAAGGTTCTTGGGTGAAGTTCGGGAGGACAACGCAGAGAGAGGAGGTGGGCAGGCAGAATTTGTTTTTGGTGGTGAGTTGCGGATTTAAGTTCATTTCCTAGGGCAGAGATTTTGTTGCAGAAGAAGGACGAGAATTCCTCGCTTGATATGAGGGGTTTAGGTGAGACTTTGGAGGTTTTCGCTAGTTTGTTGGATTGGTGTTTGACCAAGTCGAACAGCTTGCGAGGTCGATTTTTGGTATTCTCCAGTTCAGTTCTGAAGAATTCTTTTTTTGTGTTGAGGATTTTCTTATTGTAGGCGTTTCTGGCCTGGCGGAGAAGTTTTAGATGTGCTGCTGATGGGTGTTGTTTCCAGATTCGTTCAGTTTGTCGAAGGGATCTCCTCTCCTTGTTGAGGGATCCGCTGAACCAGGGATTTCTGTCTTTAATCTGGGTTCTTTTTAATTTTAGTGGTGCCAGGTCATCGAGAATGTTGGATATGGTTGAGGAGTAATGTTCCGCTAGGTTGTCGACCGAGGTGCACTGAGGTGGGGGGGAGGTCGGACTCACAACGCGCTGCCAGTTTCTCGTGGTCGAGGTTCTTGGTGTCTCTAACCCATTGTTTAGGAATCACGGGTTGAGGGGTCCATGTTTTGTGGGTGCTGGGCAGGAGGAAGGTGATGGCGTGGTGGTCGGACCAATCACAAGGGTCAATAGAGATAATTTTGACCGCTGATTCTTTGGCAATGATCCAGTCTAGTGTGGCGCCTTTCGAATGAGTAGGGAGTGAGCAAGCTTGGATAAGGGCTTGATCAGCCAAGAAGTCTCTGATGGCATTGACCTGAGGGTCCTTAGGATCATTCCAATGCAAGTTAAAGTCGCCAAGGAAAATGTCAGTAGAGTTTGGAGAAACCTTGGCTGTGATGATTTCCATGAGGAGGTCCGTAAAGGCGTCGTTCTTGCCTGGGGGGTGGTAAAAGATGTGAAGTTTGCACAGCTGTGAGGTGTTGTTGGAAATGGCGAGTGCGAGGTATTCGCAGGAATCTGTAGGGTCCACCGGCAGTTCCTTAATACAGAGATTGGAACGGTAGATACAGGCAATGCCACCCCTTTTTTCTTTGAGTGCCTGTCCATCCTTACGATGTTATAGTTGGGCGGGACTAAGAGGTCTAGGTAGGGGGATGAGGATTCCTTGAGCCACGATTCAGTCAGGATCGCTAGATCCGATTTATGACTCAGGATGAGGTCAGCGACATCAGATGCATGCTTAACAGCTGACCTGCAGTTTATTAGGAGGCCGGCTAGGGAGGGGTATGAAAGGGTGTCGCAGGTAGAAGCAGAGGTGGGAACTTTAGCTAGGTTGCTATTGACCACCCCTCTGCTGCGGAGGGTAGCAGATCTGTTAGGGTTGGTAGCAACCGTGCAGATAGGGTGTTCTCCCCTTAGGTCTAAGGGGCATGAGGTTGTCAGGGCAGAGTCATCGCTACTGAGGAGGTCAGCCCCCTCTTCCTCCGTGAGTTCTGAGGGATTAATCATGCCAGGGGTGGGTTTGTAGGTGTGGAGGAGAGCAAGAATTTCCTTCTCCGAGAGGTGGCAGGGTTGCTTGCGTGGGCGCAAGTGTCTCAGGGATAGTGGTAGTGGGTGAATGAGGGGCTTCGTGAGGGGGATGTGGGTCGCATTCTGTGAGAGCAAGAGGAGCGAGAAGGAGAGTTCGGTGATGTGAAGGAGGTGCTTTAGGTCCAGAATCGATTTGTGGATGCTCAGTATTAGTTCGGAGGATCTGCGGTGGAGAATATCAATATCTCTAAGAGAGGTATGTTCTGGCAGGCCGGGGGCCAGTTGCAAGGGAGCGGTTCTGATAGTATGTGCTGGTAGCCTGGGGGTGGGTTCTGGCAGGCTGGGGGCCCGTTGCAAGGGAGCGGTTCTGATAGTATGTGCTGGTAGCCTGGGGGTGGGTTCTGGCAGGCCGGGGGCCCGTTGCAAGGGAGCAGTTTTGATAGTATGTGCTGGTAGCCTGGAAGTGGGTTCTGGCAGGCCGGGGGCCCGTTGCAAGGGAGCGGTTCTGATATTGTGTGCTAGTAGTCTGGGGGTGGGTTCAGGCGGGCCGAGAGTTGGTTGCATGCGAGTTGTTCGGGAGGAGTGAGGGGGGCTAGGTCGATCCGCGTCCCTATGGGAGGGAGGTCTTGCGGGCAGGGGGCCAAAGGGGTGGGGGCAATTTCGTCTGACTGCTTTTGTAGTCTAGTGGTGGGGCTAATTAGACCCGAGTACTGGGCCCTATTAGGTGTTTCAGTGACATAGTTGGGGGCCCTTGTGGGAGTTTCGGTAGCCCGGAGTACAGGAAGATTACGCGCGCAGGAGGTTAGGGGTTTAGGGACACGTGTAGTGTTATGTGCTTGGAAGCGTGATGGCGAGGCCGGGTTGACATGTTAGGTGGGCCCTGGGGGGAGTATCGGAGGTCGATGGAGCGGGGATCGCAGGGAGGTCTGGGTTAAGTGGAGTGGGTGCGCAGTGGATGGCATGTGTCGGAGACATTGTGACAGGGCCGGGTCGTCCCCTGACGAGGTTACTGGCAGGAGAGGTTGGTGAGAGGCAAGGTGCATTTGGCCGAGTGGGCGAGGGGTGGGGCGGCGAGCGGTGGAGCGGCGGGAGCGTGAACTGAGACGGGTTTTGAACATGTTTTTTAAGGAGGGTGAAGAGGTCAGCAAATTTGATGAGGTTTTTGGGAGATGCTTGAATTAGGATAGTGCCGCTGTTGTATAAGGTGATGGTAAGGTCAGCACGCAGGTTTGCAGATGGAGTGATTGTGAGTTTTTTTCCGTGAGGGATGTTCCTTGCTTCTTGTACTTTGAGGAGGCTTGAGAAGGCATTACGCCAGCGAGATATTTTTCTGGAATGGAAGATGAGGTCGTTGATGACAGTGCCCTGGTTTACGCAGAGACGATGATCAGATATCAACGTCTCAGGATGGCTTTTCAGGATGGAGTGTTTGAGGGCTTTGGAGGCGGATTTGGAGAGATTAGGAGGATATATAACTGTGTAGTAGTTGTCTCCCGTGGAGGTCAAGCAGGGCTCTGCCATGCTGGGGAGAGTGATGATGCCACCGCCCCAGTGGTCGGATTGCGAGGAGAGATGTATCCGCAGGTCCGTCCTACTATCAAGGATTGCTTATGGAAAGTGCTTCCGTGTCAAGATGGTCAGATGAGCAGCGAAGGCAAAGTAGGTAGAAAGGGCTGTAGTCTAAGAGCCCATGCCAAGATGGCCACTGTAGGGGGTCTTCTTTCGGATATTGTAGGTAGCCACTGGCTAAGAGCTCTTTCTATTGATGTGAAAGCGTGGATCAGTCCGCTTTCATTTACTATAACTAGGAGAGGTGAGGATCAGTCCTCTTTCAGTTACTAAGAATAGGGCAAGTGGGTTTTCAAGTTGAAAGAGTTGTAATACAGAGGTCCGTGCCAAGATGGCCACTGATGCAGACCTCTTTTTGTTGTTGTGGGTGGCTTCTGGCTTAGTCCTCTTTCTATTGTTGTGGAGTCAAGGAACAGTCCTCTTTCCCTTACTATGCAAGGCAGGTGAGGATCAGTCCACTTTTACTTGCTATGATTAGGGCAAGTGAGGATAGCTTCTAATTGTGTAATGCAAGCACACTCAGAATGGATGCCCCTGTACGTAAATGGTTAATGGGAGCGCCAGCACATGGAAGGTTAAAATGGCCGTCTCACACAGTTTCAGGCTAGGGAGTGTATGGGGTAGGCGCTTCACTGGTGGATGAGTAGGCATATAAGAAGACTGCCCCGTTAAAATTGAATTAGGATGGCGAGGCGCTCACCGTTTGATAGTTGAGGCAGGCAGGCAGGCAGTCAGCTGATATGTGTCTCATAGGCAAGGCGAGCCGGGATCACAGTGCGAAGGGATACAGGCAAGATGCCCAGCGGGGCGCTCCCTGCTTCTACCAGGCAGTAAGGGCAGGTCCGTCTGCCTAGTGAGCTAATTCACAAGCTCAACGGCCGGTCCGCAAACCAGCCGGCTTTCTACTGGGCACCGCGAGGACACGAAATCAAAGGTGGGCGGAGGGAGCTCGACCACGGCATCTAACTCCGGTGTCAGACGGCGTCGCAGGCGGGACTCGGTTCGGCATCAGCGGCGTGCGGATGGCAGGCTCAACGTCGGGATCGATGGCAGGCGGAACGGCAGGTTCCCGCACCTGCATGAGAAGCGGGTAGAGGGCGGGCTCATCAGATGCGGGTGTGAGGAGAGCAAAACAGCGGCATCCGTACCGGCCTCAATCTCGGCAACGGCTGCAGGCAGAGAGGCGGGCTCAGCATCGGCATAGGAGAAGGCTCAGCCTCGGCATCTTCTCCGAGGGTAATTGCTCACCAGGGCTGCACGAGCCCGCTTGATGCCCCGCCAGACGATCCTTGGAGGGGCGAATCGACGAACCGCTTCACAGCAAGGCACCGCGGCGTCTCCTCGAGAGGCGGCCAGGACGGTCGGTGTCGGAGGGAGTGCGGCGACCTTCTCTTGGAAAGTTTTCGGCGCAGGTAAGTCCTGAATAAAGGAACTTATGTGGTGTGCTGCAGCGAGAGGTGGATGGCAGGGTTATCCGGGGATAAATTCCAAATTTGGTGATCCCCAACCCGGGAGCTTCTGAGGCAGAGCTCTACCTGGCGGCCATCTTGCATAGATTGCATACCAATAAAGTGGTATAAGAACCACGACTGAGCTAGACACTAGGCCTAGAGCCTGTAGAAGTGCTTGGACCACAAGGAACCACCCAAGGTAGTGACACAGGGGACCCACGGGGGATGCGTGCAGTGTGTAAACACAACCGCGAATCGCCGTTAACTTCTATGGGGAAAGTCGCGATTAGAAATTTAAAGAAAAGGGACACTTAAAGAAGGACTTGGAGCAAACCCTTTGAGAACTAGGTCTTTCTAGAGTCTCTACCCACTGGAGCACCGGAGTACTCGTGTTACCTCACCCAGGGAAGCCGGGTGCATAGGTGCCTTTCGGGGTCGGGTTTCGTCGTCGATTTGAATGGCGATCTGCTGCAAAGTGCTGCTGGCGACCAAGTGGAAAGTGTCCGGGTGGATCCAAGAGTGGATCGGAGATCTGAAGAACCTGAAAGCAGAGGGGACAGAGTCTGGGTCACTAGCCAGTGACCAGGAAGGCGATGAGCAGATGCCCACCGATGTCGGGTGCTTCAGGTATGTTGACGGTTGTCTTGACTCTTCAGCCACGAGGTCCAGGAGGCGTTGTCGGTGACCAGGAGCAGGATTCGGGCTGGTACACGATGTCTGTCGAGTGCTGAGGCATCGGCGACCAGATTGGACCCAACAAGCCTTGGCAACGGCAAGTCTTGATGAAGTTGAAGATTGACGATTGTGCAGACCAGCAAGGTCTGAGGAACTCACCCAGCAAGGGTAAGTGAGGGCAAGCCTGGAGCAACCAGGGAGCTCAAGAAGAAAAGGATTGGCCTTCGTGAAGGGCTACTAGCCAACGGGCTAGTGACCGCGAAGGAGCCTCGAGACGGTGCACGTGGATCTGGCTCACAGGACACTCGTGGAGTGGAGGCCAGTGATCTTTGGTGCACTTGGTGCTGGAGGCTGGGGCTACTCGGAGCCCAAAGCACGACTTCGTGGGAGACCCAGAAGAGGATGCACTTGCAAATGCGTGCGGTGTCCAGGGGTCATGGTTCCACGTTACCCACGACAGCTACGGGCCTCAGCTTTGCTGGGGACTCAGGGCAGCCTCGGGGAAGTCTGGAAATCCACCTCTGGTGATGCAAAGACTTCGGCGTCCGACGGGAGCTTCAGAGATGCAGACCGGACAATTGCTTCTTTGGTGCCTGCCAAGCAGGGAGTCACTCCTTGACCACAAGGGAGATTCTTCAGTCCTCTAATCTTGTAGTAGAGCGTCGAAGGTCCAGGATTCTGTGTCAGAGTTTCGTCCAGGGATAATCTAAAGTCCTAAGGACTGGGTTCCTATACTTATACTAAGTTTAGGGGTTGGACTTACTCTGTGGCCCCACCTATGGGTGGGTCAGGGCAGAGGGGTGGCTACACCCCTTTCCTTTGTCCAGTTCGCGCCAAAGCAGGGGCTGGAAGCCCCTGATCCGGTTTGAACTGGGGTATGCACAGGGACACCAAATGTGCCCCCAGTGCAGGACTTCAAAAGCACCCAAGAGTGCTCCCGCCCAGCCCCAATACACATTATCCTGTCTGGGGAGGTGGTTACACCTCCCTGCGACAGGAAACCTGTTGTCCAGGCCTCCCCTGCCGGAGTTTCGTCCAGCAGCAGGAGGCCAGACTTGTGTCTGTGGCAGCAGCATCCATTTTGTGATGCCAGGGCTTTAGAAAGAAGTTACCGGGCAAGCCAGGGTTAACATGTCTCTCCCTCTAGAAGGGTGGAATGCTACCCCCGCCGCCAGAATTGGCGGGGGGTAGTATTCCAAGATGTTTGACACCAAACACGACATGTTTCGGTGCAGCCATCCCAAAGTTAGCATTTAACGCGAGGTTATAATGCGCTTAAGAGTATATGGTCAGGCTGCACTACAAACAGCATCAGAGAAGGGTCTCCGACCGCTGCAGAGGGGCCCTGCTCATGCAGGGGCACCCTCTCACATAGGAACCATGCACTCTGCCTTCAGGATTGACAAGGCCTGCCATAGGAGTGACTTATAGGTTTATATGTGTGTAGGTATGTAGTGATATAGGTAGCCTATATCACAGTAAGGGGTGCATGCACCACCTTACCCAGGCTGCAGTAGCAGACCTGTGGTGTCAGTTTGGATGGCCTTCCAGGGGTGGCATAATACATGCTGCAGCCCCTGGCAGGCCTCTGAGGTACCTATGCCCTGGGTACATAGTATACCATATACTAGGGACTTATAAGGGCACTCCAGATTCCAATCGGAGATGTGCCTAAGGCACATGGAAACCATTTTAAAGAGGAAGCAGCTAGGCTGGGGTTCTGATTAGCAGGGCCCCAGCCAGACTAAGGTCGAAAAACAGTGAAGCATCAGCAAAAAGTGGGGGTACCCATGTGAAGCAGATCCTACTCTCCTACATTGGTCGTCATGGCTCTCCCGAATATCAAGTTTGCATGGCTTTCACTGGTGGTTGAGTGAGGGGTCGAGCGGTAAGCTCGAAGAGTGGAATTTAAGACAGCTTTAAGGTCGAGCTTTTCAAGTTCAGCACGCTGGACAACTTTCTTTAGAGTACTCATGAAACCTTAAACAAGGTGATTGACCTGTGGCAAAGAGGTGTACTCTTCTGATGCGTCACATGAAGACGACTGAAGTCTCTGCATTCTCAACTGTTGAAAGGTGGGCGGTTGTCAGGCTTTAAAATCACAGGAACACTCCAAGGGGTCGATTCCGATTCCGGCCGGAAAACGTACCGACCGACTCGGAGCCGGAATACATTCCGACCGACACGTACCGGTGCAGCCCGACCCACCAAGTACGATGAGAAGCGAGCAAAACCCGACCGACTCATACGGAACACAAGCCGAACGACCGAGCCGCGCGGAAAACTGCAATCCGGCCGGAAAAACTCGCGCTTCGAACCGACCGACTCGCACCCGGAACAATACCGAACGAGACGTACCCGCGGACTCCCACCCGCCAAGTACGATGCAAGGCGTGGAAAACACGACCGAGTCGCACGGAGGACAAGCCGTACGACCGACACACATACAAAACTGCGAGGCGAAGCAACCCAAAACACCGCGACCGACGCGAACGCAGCACAGAAAACAGCACAAACACAGCGTGAACGAAACGGATAAGCCCGTAAGAGACAACTGCAGGGTCCGACTCGGTCACAAGAACGTCTCCTACATGCACGAAAAGTACAAAGGGAAAATACACAAAAAAAGGCCAAACAAGCAATTACAAAGCCAATAAATACTGGGGGGAGGGGCAGGGCACAAAGACACACCCACAACTCCACCCATATAAAGGACACAAATCCCTACCATGATCCTTTGCAAATTCAAATTACCTGCCAGCACTCAACAGACAGCAACCACACACCCACAGCTCATCCATCACACAAGCCACACACCATCAGCACCACAACAAATAGAAACCTCACATACACCTAGCAAAACACACACTCACACACCTTCACCTGCACACCAACACACACATCACTCACCATCACCACCCATCACCATGCCCCCAAAGAAGAATCACAAGTTCCTAGATAGTGAATTGGAAGTCCTGGTAGATGAGATCCTCAGGGTAGAGCCACAGCTCTTTGGTACACTGGTCCAACAGACACCCATGTCACAGAAAACAAAGATTTGGGAGAGGATCGTCGACAGGGTGAACGCACAATCACCATGTTTGCGCACAAAGACAGACATCCAGAACAGGTGGTATGACGTGCACAGGAGGGTCAAGGAGCTGTTGAAGAAGGACTACATCTTGAGCCAACACACCGGCAGTGGCCCTCCTGCCAAGCCAGTATACCTCAGGCCCTGGGAGGAGAAGGTGCGGGCCATCCTACCACCAGTGAGCGTCTATGGACTAGAAAACATCCCAGAGCCTGGTGAGTACACAACAAATGTACACAATATTCTGCGACTACACACACACATCACTGTCAAGGGGAGAGTCAAACCATGCACTCTTAGCAAATACACAGCAACCAGAACAGAATCATCCCAAAATGTGTATGTCACTCAGAGAAACACAACACATGCCATCTCAAAGTTACATTTAACTGTGTCATCACATGTACAAACACAACTACAACTACAGCTAGGCAGTGGCACAAATATAACTGACAAACACATCCAGACAAGTAGCCACCACTACAACACCACCACACAATGAAGCCCACTGAAAGAAAGGAAATATGTGTATGCTGGGCAAGTCAGTGTAGCCAATAGCATGATAGGAGTTGTAGGCACAGATATTGGTCACCCCCACAACTGTCCCATCAACACCACCATGAACCATGCGCACATCACAGGGAGTGGAAAAGGACTCACAAGATGGCTGACACTGGGTACTGCTGTGGGGAGCACAAGGCCCTGCTGGCAACGGTGCAACAACCAACAGCAGGACACCACTGACTGACATCCTGAAAGACAACTTGCACTCCCTGCAATGGAAGCACGTTCCATGGTGGGATATCTGGCTGGGTGGGAAGGAGGACTCACAGCACTGACCATAGTCACAAGCACCTCCCCTCACACACCCCTCAACACAAACTCCACAGAACCCACCTGGGAGAATGCAATGCCTCACATCCTAACTCAAGATCCCACAAAGAACCACCACCCTGGGTTATGCTGTGTGAAGCACAGGGACACTCCTGGGACTTTTAGCCAAACAACTGCCAGGACAACACTCCCAGCCATCCTGTCAGCACAGGCAGCCCACCCCACAGGGAAGCAGAGTCAAATGGAAGGAAGGATGGGCATGCTGGGAAGGGGGGTGGAAGCAATAGCTTGATGGGAGTTGTAGGCACAGATATTGCTCAGCCTCACAATTGGCCCATCAACACCACTCTCAACCATGCTCACATCACAGGGAGTGGAAAAGGACTCACAAGATGGCTGACACTGGGTACTGCTGTGGGGAGCACAAGGCCCTGCTGGCAACTGTGCAACAACCAACAGCAGGACACCACTGACTGACATCCTGAAAGACAACTTGCACTCCCTGCAATAGAAGCACGTTCCATGGTGGGATATCTGGTTGGGTGGGAAGGCGGACTCACAGCACTGACCATAGTCACAAGCACCTCCCCTCACACACCCCCTCAACACAAACTCCACAGAACCCACCTGGGAGAATGCAATGCCTCACATCCTAACTCAAGATCCCACAAAGAACCACCACCCTGGGTTATGCTGTGTGAAGCACAGGGACACTCCTGGGACTTTTAGCCAAACAACTGCCAGGACAACACTCCCAGCCATCCTGTCAGCACAGGCAGCCCACCCCACAGGGAAGCAGAGTCAAAAGGAAGGAAGGATGGGCATGCTGGGAAGGGGGGTGGAGGCAATAGCATGATGGGAGTTGTAGGCACAGATATTGCTCAGCCTCACAATTGGCCCATCAACACCACTCTCAACCATGCTCACCTCACAGGGAGTGGAAAAGGACTCACAAGATGGCTGACACTGGCTACTGCTGTGGGGAGCACAAGGCCCTGCTGGCAACTGTGCAACAACCAACAGCAGGACACCACTGACTGACATCCTGAAAGACAACTTGCACTCCCTGCAATGGAAGCACGTTCCATGGTGGGATATCTGGCTGGGTGGGAAGGAGGACTCACAGCACTGACCATAGTCACAAGCACCTCCCCTCACACACACCCTCAACACAAACTCCACAGAACCCACCTGGGAGAATGCAATGCCTCACATCCTAACTCAAGATCCCACAAAGAACCACCACCCTGGGTCATGCTGTGTGAAGCACAGGGACACTCCTGGGACTTTTAGCCAAACAACTGCCAGGACAACACTCCCAGCCATCCTGTCAGCACAGGCAGCCCACCCCACAGGGAAGCAGAGTCAAAAGGAAGGAAGTATGGGCATGCTGGGAAGGGGGGTGGAGGCAATAGCATGATGGGAGTTGTAGGCACAGATATTGCTCACCCTCACAATTGGCCCATCAACACCACTCTCAACCATGCTCACATCACAGGGAGTGGAAAAGGACTCACAAGATGGCTGACACTGGCTACTGCTGTGGGGAGCACAAGGCCCTGCTGGCAACTGTGCAACAACCAACAGCAGGACACCACAGTCAGCCATCTTGCCATTGCTCTCACACTCACACACACTGAAGTCCACCCAAAAGCAAGTAAGTATGGGCATGCTGGGAAGTGGGGTGGAGGCAATAGCATGATGGGTGTGGTAGCCACAGATATTGGTCACCCCCACAACTGTCCCATCAACACCACCCTGAACCATGCGCACATCACAGGGAGTGGAAAACGACTGACAAGATGGCTGACACTGGGTACTGCTGTGGGGAGCACAAGGCCCTGCTGGCAACTGCCCACCAACCAACAGCAGGACACCACTGTCAGCCATCTTGCCATTGCTCTCACACTCACACACACTGAAGTCCACCCAAAAGCAAGTAAGTATGGGCATGCTGGGAAGTGGGGTGGAGGTAATAGCATGATGGGAGTGGTAGCCACAGATATTGGTCCCCCCCACAACTGTCCCATCAACACCACCCTGAACCATGCGCACATCACAGGGAGTGGAAAACGACTGACAAGATGGCTGACACTGGGCACTGCTGTGGGGAGCACAAGGCCCTGCTGGCAACTGCCCACCAACCAACAGCAGGACACCACTGTCAGCCATCTTGCCATTGCTCTCACACTCACACACACTGAAGTCCACCCAAAAGCAAGTAAGTATGGGCATGCTGGGAAGTGGGGTGGAGGCAATAGCGTGATGGGAGTGGTAGCCACAGATATTGGTCACCCCCACAACTGTCCCATCAACACCACCCTGAACCATGCGCACATCACAGGGAGTGGAAAACGACTGAGAAGATGGCTGACACTGGGCACTGCTGTGGGGAGCACAAGGCCCTGCTGGCAACTGCCCACCAACCAACAGCAGGACACCACTGTCAGCCATCTTGCCATTGCTCTCACACTCACACACACTGAAGTCCACCCAAAAGCAAGTAAGTATGGGCATGCTGGGAAGTGGGGTGGAGGCAATAGCATGATGGGAGTGGTAGCCACAGATATTGGTCACCCCCACAACTGTCCCATCAACACCACCCTGAACCATGCGCACATCACAGGGAGTGGAAAACGACTGACAAGATGGCTGACACTGGGCACTGCTGTGGGGAGCACAAGGCCCTGCTGGCAACTGCCCACCAACCAACAGCAGGACACCACTGTCAGCCATCTTGCCATTGCTCTCACACTCACACACACTGAAGTCCACCCAAAAGCAAGTAAGTATGGGCATGCTGGGAAGTGGGGTGGAGGCAATAGCATGATGGGAGTGGTAGCCACAGATATTGGTCCCCCCACAACTGTCCCATCAACACCACCCTGAACCATGCGCACATCACAGGGAGTGGAAAACGACTGACAAGATGGCTGACACTGGGCACTGCTGTGGGGAGTACAAGGCCCTGCTGGCAACTGCCCACCAACCAACAGCAGGACACCACTGTCAGCCATCTTGCCATTGCTCTCACACTCACACACACTGAAGTCCACCCAAAAGCAAGTAAGTGTGGGCATGCTGGGAAGTGGGGTGGAGGCAATAGCATGATGGGAGTGGTAGCCACAGATATTGGTCACCCCCACAACTGTCCCATCAACACCACCCTGAACCATGCGCACATCACAGGGAGTGGAAAACGACTGACAAGATGGCTGACACTGGGCACTGCTGTGGGGAGCACAAGGCCCTGCTGGCAACTGCCCACCAACCAACAGCAGGACACCACTATCAGCCATCTTGCCATTGCTCTCACACTCACACACACTGAAGTCCACCCAAAAGCAAGTAAGTATGGGCATGCTGGTAAGTGGGGTGGAGGCAATAGCATGATGGGAGTGGTAGCCACAGATATTGGTCACCCCCACAACTGTCCCATCAACACCACCCTGAACCATGCGCACATCATAGGGAGTGGAAAACGACTGACAAGATGGCTGACACTGGGCACTGCTGTGGGGAGTACAAGGCCCTGCTGGCAACTGCCCAGCCAACCAACAGCAGGACACCACTGTCAGCCATCTTGCCATTAGCTCTCACACTCACACCACACTGAAGTCCACCCAAAAGCAAGTAAGTGTGGGCATGCTGGGAAGTGGGGTGGAGGCAATAGCATGATGGGAGTGGTAGCCACAGATATTGGTCACCCCCACAACTGTCCCATCAACACCACCCTGAACCATGCGCACATCACAGGAAGTGGAAAACAACTGACAAGATGGCTGACACTGGCTACTGCTGTGGGGAGCACAAGGCCCTGCTGGCAACTGTGCACCAACCAACAGCAGGACACCACTGACTGACATCCTGAAAGACAACTTGCACTCCCTGCAATGGAAGCACCTTCCATGGTGGGATATCTGGCTGGGTGGGAAGGAGGACTCACAGCAGTGACCATAGTCACAAGCACCTCCCCTCACACACACCCTCAACACAAACTCCACAGAACCCACCTGGGAGAATGCAATGCCTCACATCCTAACTCAAGATCCCACAAAGAACCACCACCCTGGGTCATGCTGTGTGAAGCACAGGGACACTCCTGGGACTTTTAGCCAAACAACTGCCAGGACAACACTCCCAGCCATCCTGTCAGCACAGGCAGCCCACCCCACAGGGAAGCAGAGACAAAAGGAAGGAAGTATGGGCATGCTGGGAAGGGGGGTGGAGGCAATAGCATGATGGGAGTTGTAGGCACAGATATTGCTCACCCTCACAATTGGCCCATCAACACCACTCTCAACCATGCTCACATCACAGGGAGTGGAAAACAACTGACAATATGGCTGACACTGGCTACTGCTGTGGGGAGCACAAGGCCCTGCTGGCAACTGTGCACCAACCAACAGCAGGACACCACTGACTGACATCCTGAAAGACAACTTGCACTCCCTGCAATGGAAGCACGTTCCATGGTGGAATATCTGGCTGGGTGGGAAGGAGGACCGGATGACAACCAAATACAACCAATGCAGACCATGTACACACCCCAACATTCACATAGAAATGCCCAAATAATGCAGGACAATGTGCTACACCAATATCAACCCCTGACTGTGACAACTTAGGACAATGCAATGTACAGGCCCGCATCCAGAGGCACAGTCACAACTGTCAGGTGTGTCAACCATTGATGACTGCAGAAACATAACATACATTGTGTGTGTCTCCCAAAAACAGGTGATGATGGGGACACAGCAGCAGATGCTGAGGAGTCCTCGTCCCAGGCTCAAGAGGATACGGAGCTCACTGGTGTGGAACAGCCTCTGCCCTCCTCGGATGAAGAAGACCTACCTGGCACCTCCGGAGCAAGTCATCATGCAGCACCAGCAGGACCACCAGCTGCACCCCCTGCACCCACCCCTCCAATGACTGTCAACACACATACCACCCCTGCCGACATGGACAGACCAAGGAGCACCACCACCACCAGCACAGGGACCCTGGACCAACGTGGGGCCATGGACACCACCACCACCAACAACCCACAAGGTGGCCCAGGGTCACCTGTGCCTGCCACCTCAGGTACTGCACATGTCGCCAGGGGTGGTGGGAGGGGTGGGAGACATAGGTCGCTGCTCGCAGAGGGGTCTGGACTGCATGATGACCCACAACTGGCACGCATAGCCGATGCGTACCAGTCCAGCACCGGAGAGTTCAGCCAGGTAGTGGGGCTCCTCAGGGACATTAAACAGCAGCAGGCTGCCCATCATGCCCGCTTGGACTCACACATGTCCCGCGTGGAGTCCAAGTGGGACACACTACAAGAGATGACGGCGGTGCATAGGGACATATTACAATGCCTCCGCCAGATGAGCAGCAACCAGTCAACACCTCCCTGTGTGCCCACAACATCTGGTGCTGAAACAACTGCAACTGCCACAGGGAGGGCGGATGACTCTGGCGAAGAGTCCCCTGCACCGCAGCAGCCTGCACTTGAGGGTCCCCCCAAAGAAGAGGGGCCGTCCGAGGAGGGGCAAGTGAGAGGCCGATGGCCATGTGCAACCCCCAGGAAGCCAAAACCTGTTCTGGATAATCACCTTTGTGCGCAAACTGTTCACCCTGTTGACTGCAACACAACTCTCCCACATGACATGGGGAGCTCAAGTTGGACCAATGTCTCTGATTACTGTGGACTTTACTCTGGACATTTCTGCTACCAGGACTTCCAAATCATCTAGGAACTTTGGATCACAATCACAATGTACAGCACCCAACATCCTGTGCACTATACTCACACATGTATGTCAATAAACTCACTTATACACCATACTTGCCTCTGTTGTTATTCCTATGTTGTCTCAGAAGTTGCGATGATGATCGGGTAAATGACACTGTGCATGCTAACTGCTACAGCAAGTACAACACCGGCATGTGAGTCATGGCGACGTCACACATATGAGGGAGGCACACCACCAGGGCTACACAACACATACACACCATATCCATCTGACTCATCGCCTACACTGATGTTGCCAGGAAATACGTTGCATTGCACAGACCCAACACCTATACACAGTCTGTGTTAACTAGCCCACTGGTGCAGTAAGCAAATGTCAGTCAGATGTGTGATCACAGACAACGCACATCACCAAGTGAAGCACAGGTTTATTACACATTTGCAACATGTTGTAACCACCACAGATGCAAGGTAATCCCACCTGGCAGCGGGCACACAGTCAACAAGTGTAGAAGGAAGGAAGTCCATGGGTGTGTTGCACATCACCTGTAGGGACACAACAACTACCACCCGGGAAGTCGAATCACGGTGTTGGGGATCACAGTTGACCAAACGACTCTGAAAGTACCCTGTGAAGGACAGAAATGACACACAGTCAAAAGCACTGAAGAACAGGACAGAACTGCAATACTCATGCACAATACATGTTACAAGATACCCACCCAGGACCAAGTTAGCATGTCAACACTGTTGGGGAGTATAGACTACCTGAAAGGACACATCGCCACACGCATACAGTCATGTAGCCCATGGACACACTCAAACAGCACCAGAGCACCACCAACACATATCATGCTAACTCACATCATTGACATGCCATCTCTGGATACTCACATTCAGCTGAAGAAGTTGGTGATGAGCTGTGTGCGGACATCACCATCATCATCATCATCATCACTGGCATCGTGGTCCAGGCCAGGATCCTCCACAGGTGGAGGACGTTGGTCATCGTCATCCAGGATGAGAGGCAACTCCTTCCGCACTGCCAGGTTGTGGAGCATGCAGCAGACGATGATAATCTTGCACACCTTTGCTGGGGCATATTGGAGGGACCCTCCTGTCTTGTCGAGGCAGCGGAAGCGGCTCTTCAGGAGACCAAATGTCCGCTCAATCACTCTCCTGGTCCGACCATGTGCCTCATTGTAGCGCATCTGGGCTGGTGTCACAGGGTTCCTGAGGGGCGTCAGCAACCACGGCATGTTGGGGTATCCGGAGTCACCTACATACAGACAATTGCACATTAGCAGAGTTGGAAAAGAGGGTGGAACACTACATAGCAGAACACACACAATGGTACAAAGTCAGTACACACCAACAAGCCAGGCACGCTGGTTCGGCATCTGTGCCATCATCCTCGGGAAGCGACTACTCCTCATCACGTAGGCATCGTGTGCAGAACCAGGGAAACGGGCACACACGTGTGAGATGCTCATATCTGCAAGACAGACCACCAGTGCATTGACCGAGTGGTAGTGTTTGCGGTTACGGTAGGCCTGCTCTTGGGCCTGTGGTGGTACCAAAGCCACATGTGTCCCATCAATGGAGCCAATGACATGCGGCATCCTCCCCAGGGCATAGAAGTCACTCTTCACGCCAGTGAGTCGTTGGAGTCTAGGGAAATAGATGTACTGGTTCAGGTATATCAACATAGCCTCCAAAACATCCCGGAGCACACGGCTGAACATGGTCTGTGACATCCCACCAGCAGTCGCCAGAGTGTGTTGAAAGGTACCGGTGGCAAAGAAGTGTAGGGCTGCCATCACCTTCACCTTGGGGGTCAGCGCTGTAGGGTACGGCCGGCCAGGTTGCAAATGTGGTGCCAAGCGCACTGCCAAATCCTCAATCAGCTGCCTGGTGAAGCGGTACCGTCGGATGCTGTCACGTTCCACCATCGTTGCCAGGTCAGGGAATGGTCTATGGACAGCTGGTGCCCTGCAGTGCATAGGTGAAGAAAGCAAGATTGTCAGTCACCCCACATATGTGGCATTGAACACACTCAACATCACATTATACATCATTATGAGGCACAAGTACATGATGTGTGCAGTTCCGTACGGTTATGTATGGCACATACATGGCCAACATCTAACATCACAGTTCAACAAGTAGCATCAATAAGTCCCAGGTCGTGCCATTGGATACCATGAGGCCGTGTCCCAGTTCCCATCTCCTGCTGCCAAATTACAAACACACCCCACAGTGACATGTGAGGACTGATGTGCCCCAGGCATCACAGCTCAACGACAGGTAGATTCCCAGGGACCCTGTATTGCCACATGGACACTGGCATGACATGGTGTATCATGTATACACCACAGCAAAACAACCATGACCCCCACAGGTAGTGGTCCCTGTTGCCTCGGCAGGACAGACATGGACGTCTGTGACACACACACGCACAACATCAAAGTCCATGCACAAACAACGTGGATGTGGAGACTGCCTCCCATTGTGCACATGAAATCAGAGACATTGTAAACACAACATGCACACAGACTGTGGAGGACCATCACCATTGTGCCAATGGGTCACCCTGGGTTAAACATACCGTCCCACATGGGACTCAGGGGGTATGTGACATGACATACACATACACCACTGTGAAATGTGACCATGCCACATGCTCAGATATGAACAGTTGCACATCACAGTGGTCATGTACACGAAACACCAAGGATTCTGTCACCATGAACACGTGCACAGCCTGGGGGTGGCTGCCCCCAAGTGACACCCACAGAACAACATGTTCACCCCCATACACGGAATAGGTAATGCAGCCTTACATGCCATAGGATACAGTCTGGACAGGCTGTGGTGTTGTAGGTGTGCCCCTCACTCCCTGGGAAGTATATGTGGCTGGCATATGTACACCTGTGACAGGCATGGTGACATATGCCAGTGACTTGTACAGGGATGCGTTGGACAGCAATGGACCGATCAGTGCGCACACATTGGCCATTGCATTCAATGTGCGCTGGTACGCGTTGTACTCGCAATACGCGTTGGACAGCAATGGACCGATCAGTGCACACACATTGGCCATTGCATTCAATGTGCGCTGGTACGCGTTGTACTCGCAATACGCGTTGGACAGCAATGGACCGATCAGTGTGCACACATTGGCCATTGCATTCAATGTGTGCTGGTACGCGTTGTACTCGCAATACGCGTTGGACAGCAATGGACCGATCAGTGCGCACACATTGGCCATTGCATTCAATGTGCGCTGGTACGCGTTGTATTCGCAATACGCGTTGGACAGCAATGGACCGATCAGTGCGCACACATTGGCCATTGCATTCAATGTGCGCTGGTACGCGTTGTATCCTATGTACGCGTTGAACAGCAATGGTCCGATCGGTGTGACCGGCCGGCCCATTGCATTCAATGTGTCGCGGTGCAGCGTTGTATCCTATGTACGCATTGAACAGCAATGGTCCGATCGGTGTGCCCGGCCGGCCCATTGCATTCAATGTGTCGCGGTGCAGCGTTGTATCCTATGTACGCGTTGGACAGCAATGGTCCGATCGGTGTGCCCGGCCGGCCCATTGCATTCAATGTGTCGTGAGTACGCGGTGTATTCGCATATACGCGTTGGACAGCAATGGTCCGATCGGTGTGCCCGGCCGGCCCATTGCATTCAATGTGTCGCGAGTGCAGCGTTGTATCCTATGTACGCGTTGAACAGCAATGGTCCGATCGGTGTGCCTGGCGGCCCATTGCATTCAATGTGTGCTGGTACGCGTTGTATCCTATGTACGCGTTGGACAGCAATGGTCCGATCGGTGTGCCCGGCCGGCCCATTGCATTCAATGTGTCGGGTACGCGTTGTATTCGCATATACGCGTTGGACAGCAATGGTCCGATCGGTGTGCCCGGCCGGCCCATTGCATTCAATGTGCGCGGTGCGCGTTGTATCCTATGTACACGTTGGACAGCAATGGTCCGATCGGTGTGCCCGGCCGGCCCATTGCATTCAATGTGTGCGGGTACGCGTTGTATTCGCAATACGCGTTGGACAGCAATGGTCCGATCGGTGTGCCCGGCCGGCCCATTGCATTCAATGTGTGCGGGTACGCGTTGTATCCTATCTACGCGTTGGACAGCAATGGTCCGATCGGTGTGCCCGGCCGGCCCATTGCATTCAATGTGTGCGGGTACGCGTTGTATTCGCAATACGCGTTGGACAGCAATGGTCCGATCGATGTGCCCGGCCGGCCCATTGCATTCAATGTGTGCGGGTACGCGTTGTATCCTATGTACGCGTTGAACAGCAATGGTCCGATCGGTGCGCACCCATTGGCTATGGCCTGGCCTGGCAACGGACGCGTTTTCAAAATTTGAACGAGTCTGATGCTGTAAATTCAGTTGGTCACCCACAACAATGTTGCAAATTCATGGGTGTCATGAAGTTGAAGTTTTGAAGGATGCTCTTGCTCATCATCTGTCAATACCTTGTGGGACAGATTGATGACAGTCTTGTGCACTTCCCACTCCTCATCTGATACCCAGGTGTGGCCCTTAAAGTCAGGGTATTGTGTCACTTGGGTACTGTGTCCTTGCAGTTTGCTTGACTCAAGGTGGGGGACAGCATCTGTTTCCCTGACTCTGTGGTGGGCATCATGGGTGGGTCCATTGCTTACACATTGCCTGTGTTCTGACATGTGTTCTGCGTGTTACTTTGATATGTGGCCCAATTGCTGAGCTGATCCACCACATGTGCCTGGGGTATCTGGCACACACCCATGCTGCGGGTGGGAACAATGTTTGGGCCCCAGGAGTGTGTATATAACGTGTGTCACACATACTTAGCCAGCTGCCTACTGTCCAGGGCTCATCCCTCATTCATGTGAGGCAGGACAGTCATGCCTACTCCAGGCCATACAATACACTCTGTACTCCCACTGCCGTGTATCAGCTGACACGTTTTGCTCAGTGATTTGTCCCCTCAGGTGTCTGCCTCTGTGTCAGTGTGCTGTGGCTTCTTTGTCAGGTCTGCTGGGGTGTTCCTCGGTTGGGGCTCCGCATGCCACCGGAGATGTGACCATAGGAGATGATACTTGTGTGACACATAGGTGTTTGATCACCTGACCGTGCAGACTGGGGTATGCGAATATGAGGTTCAGGCAGCTGTATCCCATTCACAGCAGATTGTGATGTGCTCAGGTGCAGAGGGTAGTGTTACAGGTCTCCCATATGTCCAATGGGTATGACCTGGACAGATGAGGGTTCAGATGATGTGGTGTGTGGGGGATGTACATGTGCACTTGTTCAGCTCCAGGACTTGCATTCCCCATGATCTACTATTGTGACACAGTGCAGAGTGTTGTTGTCTGGCTGCCCTGCCCATGTGACTGGAGACAGTGATGCATGACTTAGCAGGCATGGCTGTGCCATGGCATGTGACTTCCTATTAGTGATCCTGCAGGGGAGTGACATGTGCTACATGCACACCATTGTGGCAATGGCTATCAGGACATGGGTGCATCATGGTGTCTGTCGCTGGTATGCATCACATGCATTTCCTATTTGACTCTGGGCATCCCTTTCATCCGGACACCTGCACTGACTCAGTGGCAAGAGTTGTGATGTGTGCATGTCCACATGCTTCACCGGGTTCTCTGCACTGTCCAAATACTGTGTAGGTGGTGCATGTGTCCACACTGGGGTATTGCCATACAACAGACACCAGACAGATGGGTGCAAGGCCAGGTGGGATGTGAGTGCCATGGTTGACCATCAGACTGACAATTGACTTCTCCTGTTCTGTTTGTGCAGTTTTAGCAATGTTCAACTAAGGATGCCAGGGCTTGCTCTGTAATGTGCTGTACTTACTGTGGTGTGTGCGTTCGGTGCAGGTGACTGATGTCTGTCTGTTTCCCTATTGATTGCAGATACAACCACGGCCACAGGAGGGGACAGCTCCACGGACCAGGAGGAGCCGCAGAGCCAGACTGGGTCAGCAGCCGAGGAGTGGTCGGAGGGACCCAGTGGCACGGAGGGCGAGGGGAGCCACACCGAGGAGTCCTCAGCACCATCCACCTCAGCTGAGGACCAGAGCAACTCGGACAATGACTCCCTTATGGAGGCGGGTGTCAGCAGCCACCACACCCCAGCTAGTGTTGCTGTCCCCGCCACCACCACCACCACCACCACCACCCTCCCGTTGGCTCCCATTCCCGAGGTCGGTGGAGGCTCCCCTGTTCGGGAGCGTGTCTCCTTCGGGCCAGGCACCGCACCCCCTGCCCCTGTGTCCCCTGCTGCCCTGAGTGAGGAGTCTGTGTACCTCCTCCGCCAGCTCCATGTAGGACAGACAGCAATGCTGAGTGTCCTCCATGCACACACCAGTCTGTTGACTCAGCTGGTGTCATTCATGGAGGGCATCTCATCGGGCATGTCTGACCTACAGAGGGGCAATAGGTCCATGGACTCCTCCCTGACGGCAGCAGTGTCCCTCCTCCGACATTCCCTCACCCCTCCTGCCTCTGCCCCATCCACACTCCCCAGCACCTTACCCGTCCCAAGCACACACACACTGGCACAGGCACACACCAGCACAGACACATGCAGCACACAGACACACACGCCACAAACAAGACGCACACGCACGCACCGTCAGGGGACTGCAACCACACTCACAGGGGATGGGACACAGGCACAAACACACGCATCCACAAGCACTGCGCAGTCCTCAGTTGCCTCTCCCTCCAAAGACCCCTCCCTTGCCTCACCTGCAACCCCAAACACACAGCGGCTCTTCCTCTGTGACCTTGGCCTCTTCCCCTCCGATCCAGCTGATCCAGCATTCAGGGGGAAGAGGAAGCCCACCCACACAGAGCGGAGTGCCCCTGGCCCCCGGACACCATCCCCCAGGCGCAGACCGACTGAGGCCCCCACCCGCAAGTCCCCCGGTCCCGGAAGAGCAAGACCCCGCCGCCGCCCTGCAGCTCAGGCACCAAGTCTCCTTCCTCCATCCCTCAGGCCCCCACTCCACAGGTGCCCCACCACACCCTGCCCCAGGTTCCCCCACCCACAGATACACCATCCCCAGAAGGGTCAGGCCTTCTCCCCCTGCCACTTGCTCTTCCGGCCCCACACCCCCACTGCGCTTGTCTGTACCACTGATGTGGTGAGGGTGTCCTCCCCCTCTGTCCTGCCCACCTTGCCTGTTCCCCATTCTCCTCCCCTGGAGGTAGGCAGTGGAGTCCACTATCACCCTGTCTGACTTGGGCACTGCAGTGGCGGACCTGTCCACTCCATCTGCAGGGTCCACTGCAGTCGTGCCGGCACCCACAACATCTGAGTCATGCCCCCCAGTTGTGCCGGCACACACCATGTCAGACACCTCCACTGCAGTTGTCAGTGGCTCTCCAGCACCCACCACACCTTCCCTGCCTCCTCCTGGTGAGGCCTGATCCTGTCCCTGCGGTGCCTGGCCTGCCCCCCCGTATGCCCCTCCTAGGGGATTGTCCCTGGTTTTGATCTGTGCAGGCATGCGTAGGGTGACATCTGCCACTGTCACCCTGTATTGACTTCCTTGATGGACTGGCCATTGGCCTTTGTTGATACCTTACAGTTCTTCCAAGTTTTGAACCCACATGCTGAATAAAGCAACTTTCTGTTCTCTAGTGCTTTTACTTCTGATGTACATGATGTTGATGACGCTAACCATGCCCCTGCTGCAGTGATGGTGATATTTGGTCTCATGAAAAGTAAGTGTTACTGTGCAGGAACCCATGTGTTCCAGGGGGACAGTGTCCTATCCTGTGGTGTATCCATGTCATCCTTAGCAGCATCTGAGGGTGTCATGTTTTCAATATTTGGCAATGGGATTTCCTACTTACATTAGCAATGTCACATCTGTGGGTTCCACCCATGCACATCTGTTGTGTTTGCCATTGTTCAATTAGTCTACTTCCCTGACCGTGTGGCCATCTCCACTGGACATGCAGGTTTGGGCATCAATGGGGAAGGACTCATCTGTGTTGTCAGTGCAACTTGCTATACATGTGTGTTGGATCTGTGCTGTTGATTTCGTTCACATTCCCATGACCAGGCTGATGTGACGGGAGCCTTCATTTGGTGCTAATTGTTGACTGTGTGACCAAGTGTTCTGCAGACATGATGGAGCCCTACTGATGCGACATATGGCACAGCTTTCCTCACACAGGAGTGGAGTCCCCTCATGGCAGTGTGTACTCCTCTGACATCTCGTGCGCCCAAGGTGTGTGTTGTATGAGCATGTCTGTGTGTTCACTTCCATTTTGCTGTGCATGCTGGGATCCCTAGTGATGTTCCTGTTTGTGATGCTTGCTGAGTTGACCTATGTTCCCCCAAAGTCTTCTCCCTGGGTTCTCTGTGATGTGGGTGCATGGCACATTACTGGTCATCAGGGTGTCACCCATAGGTGTGTTTGCTGTCAGGGCTGAGTTTGTGGGCAGACGCTGATGTGTCACAGTCAGGATTCCCCTTTGCACTTGTTGTTTACACCTGTCATGTGATTTCTGGTTAGTGTTAGCTTTCATTGGTTGTGACACGTTGTGTGTGTGACTGCTGGCACTCCTCAGGGCTGCAATGTTGGTAGTTGTCTATGTGTGTTCTTTGTGGGTGACCTTGGCTTCTTCATAGGTGTGTGACTGTGGCTGGGATCCCATTGGTTGGTGTGGTATTGCTGTCATGTCCATGTACAGCGTAGTGTGCAGTGTGTCAGACATTCAGGAGTCTGGTTGAGTGGCCATTTGTGATGTGTTTCTGCACCTTGGTTCCCACCACCCCCCCTGGGATGGTCATGGGTGCATGTGCAATGTCACCAGTGCATGTGAGCTTCACTGCTGCACATTGTTGGAGGTCGAGGTGTGTGCTGTTGAGTGTGTGCAGATGAGAGTTGTTGCCCGGCTAGACCCCTGCCTCCATGTTGGCCTTGGCTGACAGGCCGTGCTGATTGATTTGTGCTTGTGTAGGTGTGATGGTAGTTTGTTGCTCAGGACACATGACTGTGGTTCACAGTGTGAACGACATCTAGCTTTGTCATCACAGTGGGATTGTAATGCAGCCCAGGGTCACCACATTGTGGGGGCCCTGGGTATAGTGCCGTGGTGTCTGTGTGTCTTGCTGTGTCAGTTGCTGTTCCTACATGCTTGTGTGACATGTGTGATTTCTGCTCCCTCTCATCTGACAATGCCTGATTGCCCACATAGGGGATTTGGATCCATGAGTTACCTTTGTGTGGCACTGTATGCACATCTGTGTAATTGGTATTCAGGCCTCCTCATGTGTTGTGTGGTTGCCTGGGGACACTGGTACCCCCCTCACCTGTTGTGTTTGATGTGCAGTGTGGGTCTGCCTGTTTGTGTATGTGCATCGGCACCACTGCATTGGCATATCTTAGGTGTGCCATTGGCTGTATGTTGTTTGGTGTGTTTGCCCTGCTGTCCCTGGGACTCCTAGGTCATCAGTCAGCACAATGATCATTGTGTGTGTGTCCCATTGCTGCCATGGTATGGTATCTGTTCACCTCACATCTACAGTCTCCACTGGGTATCTGAATTTGTGTGCCCATTGGTGCAAATATGTGGGTCTGCATTCTGATGGTCACTTCTGTCATTGTGTCATTGATGAATGTTGACAGTGTCAGCCCCCATGGGTGATGTTTGTCTGCACATGGCCAAAGGTATGTCTTATTTGCACTGCACTGTTTGCCTCCCCATTCTATGTTGCTATGGGACACAAGCACTACTTTGCCACTGATGTGTTTGTTGTTCTGTGACCAGGAATCATCCATGCAGTTTGGCAGTTGCAGCTTTTTCTTTGTCAACACATACATTTTGGTCACTGTTATGATGGGGGTTTGGACCCCATTGCCACAATGTTCAATATGTGCTTCAGCTATGGACCCCACACTTACATTTTGGGCACTGTGATGATGGGGGTTTGGACCCCATTGCCACAATGTTCAATATGTGCTTCAGCTATGGACCCCACACTTACATTTTGGTCACTGTGATGATGGGGGTTTGGACCCCATTGCCACAATGGTCATGGCCTGCTTGCATTGTGGGTGCCACACACATTTATGTGTGGCACTTGTGATAGGGGGTCACATTGTATGTTCACAGTCCTGTTCAGTGTTGTAGGCATTTGACACAGTCTACACACGCTTGTCATGGTGTTGGGGGGGATGTCTTTGTGTTGCATTCTTTCTGCTGGTGTGTGCTTCTTGTGGCATGTACTTGCCATCCTGTGAGTGGGGGTGTTGTTGGTGGTAGGCATCCAGCCCCCCATGGGTAGAGGTGGTAGTAGTGGTAGGCACCTGGCACCCCATGGGTAGAGGTGGTAGTAGTGGTAGGCACCTGGCACCCCCATGGGTAGAGGTGGTAGCAGTGGTAGGCACCTGGCACCCCCATGGGTAGAGGTGGTAGTAGTGGTAGGCACCTGGAAACCCCTGGGTAAGGGTGGTAGTAGTGGTAGGCACCTGGGTAAGGGTGGTAGTAGTGGTAGGCACCTTGCACCCCCTGGGTAGAGGTGGTAGTAGTGGTAGGCATACAGCCCCCCATGGGTAGAGGTGGTAGTAGTGGTAGGCACCTGGCACCCCCATGGGTAGAGGTGGTAGTAGTGGTAGGCACCTGGCACCCCCATGGGTAGAGGTGGTAGTAGTGGTAGGCACCTGGAAACCCCTGGGTAAGGGTGGTAGTAGTGGTAGGCACCTGGCACCCCCTGGGTAAGGGTGGTAGTAGTGGTAGGCACCTGGCACCCCCATGGGTAGTGGTGGTAGTAGTGGTAGGCACCTGGCACCCCCATGGGTAGAGGTGGTAGTAGTGGTAGGCATCCAGCCCCCCATGGGTAGAGGTGGTAGTAGTGGTAGGCACCTGGCACCCCCATGGGTAGAGGTGGTAGTAGTGGTAGGCACCTGGCACCCCCATGGGTAGAGGTGGTAGTAGTGGTAGGCACCTGGAAACCCCATGGGTAGAGGTGGTAGTAGTGGTAGGCACCTGGCACCCCCTGGGTAGAGGTGGTAGTAGTGGTAGGCATCCAGCCCCCATGGGTAGAGGTGGTAGTAGTGGTAGGCACCTGGCACCCCCATGGGTAGAGGTGGTAGTAGTGGTAGGCACCTGGCACCCCCTGGGTAGAGGTGGTAGTAGTGGTAGGCACCTGGCACCCCCATGGGTAGAGGTGGTAGTAGTGGTAGGCACCTGGCACCCCCTGGGTAAGGGTGGTAGTAGTGGTAGGCACCTGGCACCCCCTGGGTAGAGGTGGTAGTAGTGGTAGGCATCCAGCCCCCCATGGGTAGAGGTGGTAGTAGTGGTAGGCACCTGGAAACCCCTGGGTAAGGGTGGTAGTAGTGGTAGGCACCTGGCACCCCCTGGGTAAGGGTGGTAGTAGTGACAGGCATCCAGCCCCCCATGGGTAGAGGTGGTAGTAGTGGTAGGCACCTGGCACCCCCATGGGTAGAGGTGGTAGTAGTGGTAGGCACCTGGCACCCCAATGGGTAGAGGTGGTAGTAGTGGTAGGCACCTGGCACCCCCTGGGTAAGGGTGGTAGTAGTGACAGGCATCCAGCCCCCCATGGGTAGAGGTGGTAGTAGTGGTAGGCACCTGGCACCCCCATGGGTAGAGGTGGTAGTAGTGGTAGGCACCTGGCACCCCCATGGGTAGAGGTGGTAGTAGTGGTAGGCACCTGGAAACCCCTGGGTAAGGGTGGTAGTAGTGGTAGGCACCTGGCACCCCCTGGGTAAGGGTGGTAGTAGTGGTAGGCACCTGGCACCCCCATGGGTAGAGGTGGTAGTAGTGGTAGGCACCTGGCACCCCATGGGTAGAGGTGGTAGTAGTGGTAGGCATCCAGCCCCCATGGGTAGAGGTGGTAGTAGTGGTAGGCACCTGGCACCCCATGGGTAGAGGTGGTAGTAGTGGTAGGCACCTGGCACCCCCATGGGTAGAGGTGGTAGTAGTGGTAGGCACCTGGCACCCCCATGGGTAGAGGTGGTAGTAGTGGTAGGCACCTGGCACCCCCATGGGTAGAGGTGGTAGTAGTGGTAGGCACCTGGGTAGAGGTGGTAGTAGTGGTAGGCACCTGGCACCCCCTGGGTAGAGGTGGTAGTAGTGGTAGGCATCCAGCCCCCCATGGGTAGAGGTGGTAGTAGTGGTAGGCACCTGGCACCCCATGGGTAGAGGTGGTAGTAGTGGTAGGCACCTGGCACCCCCATGGGTAGAGGTGGTAGTAGTGGTAGGCACCTGGAAACCCCTGGGTAAGGGTGGTAGTAGTGGTAGGCACCTGGCACACCCTGGGTAGAGGTGGTAGTAGTGGTAGGCATCCAGCCCCCCATGGGTAGAGGTGGTAGTAGTGGTAGGCACCTGGCACCCCCATGGGTAGAAGTGGTAGTAGTGGTAGGCACCTGGCACCCCCATGGGTAGAGGTGGGAGTAGTGGTAGGCACCTGGCACCCCCATGGGTAGAGGTGGTAGTAGTGGTAGGCACCTGGCACCCCCATGGGTAGAGGTGGTAGTAGTGGTAGGCACCTGGTACCCCCTGGGTAAGGGTGGTAGTAGTGGTAGGCACCTGGCACCCCCTGGGTAGAGGTGGTAGGCATCCAGCCCCCCATGGATAGAGGTGGTAGTAGTGGTAGGCACCTGGAAACCCCTGGGTAAGGGTGGTAGTAGTGGTAGGCACCTGGCACCCCCTGGGTAAGGGTGGTAGTAGTGACAGGCATCCATCCCCCATGGGTAGAGGTGGTAGTAGTGGTAGGCACCTGGCACCCCCATGGGTAGAGGTGGTAGTAGTGGTAGGCACCTGGCACCCCCATGGGTAGAGGTGGTAGTAGTGGTAGGCATCCAGCCCCCCATGGGTAGAGGTGGTAGTAGTGGTAGGCACCTGGCACCCCCATGGGTAGAGGTGGTAGTAGTGGTAGGCACCTGGCACCCCCATGGGTAGAGGTGGTAGTAGTGGTAGGCACCTGGAAACCCCATGGGTAGAGGTGGTAGTAGTGGTAGGCACCTGGCACCCCCTGGGTAGAGGTGGTAGTAGTGGTAGGCATCCAGCCCCCCATGGGTAGAGGTGGTAGTAGTGGTAGGCACCTGGCACCCCATGGGTAGAGGTGGTAGTAGTGGTAGGCACCTGGCACCCCCATGGGTAGAGGTGGTAGTAGTGGTAGGCACCTGGAAACCCCTGGGTAAGGGTGGTAGTAGTGGTAGGCACCTGGCACACCCTGGGTAGAGGTGGTAGTAGTGGTAGGCATCCAGCCCCCCATGGGTAGAGGTGGTAGTAGTGCTAGGCACCTGGCACCCCCATGGGTAGAGGTGGTAGTAGTGGTAGGCACCTGGCACCCCCATGGGTAGAGGTGGGAGTAGTGGTAGGCACCTGGCACCCCCATGGGTAGAGGTGGTAGTAGTGGTAGGCACCTGGCACCCCCATGGGTAGAGGTGTTAGTAGTGGTAGGCACCTGGCACCCCCTGGGTAAGGGTGGTAGTAGTGGTAGGCACCTGGCAACCCCTGGGTAGAGGTGGTAGGCATCCAGCCCCCCATGGATAGAGGTGGTAGTAGTGGTAGGCACCTGGAAACCCCTGGGTAAGGGTGGTAGTAGTGGTAGGCACCTGGCACCCCCTGGGTAAGGGTGGTAGTAGTGACAGGCATCCATCCCCCATGGGTAGAGGTGGTAGTAGTGGTAGGCACCTGGCACCCCATGGGTAGAGGTGGTAGTAGTGGTAGGCACCTGGCACCCCATGGGTAGAGGTGGTAGTAGTGGTAGGCACCTGGCACCCCCATGGGTAGAGGTGGTAGTAGTGGTAGGCACCCGGCACCCCCTGGGTAAGGGTGGTAGTAGTGACAGGCATCCAGCCCCCCATGGGTAGAGGTGGTAGTAGTGGTAGGCACCTGGCACCCCCATGGGTAGAGGTGGTAGTAGTGGTAGGCACCTGGAAACCCCTGGGTAAGGGTGGTAGTAGTGGTAGGCACCTGGCACCCCCTGGGTAAGGGTGGTAGTAGTGGTAGGCACCTGGCACCCCCTGGGTAGAGGTGGTAGTAGTGGTAGGCATCCAGCCCCCCATGGGTAGAGGTGGTAGTAGTGGTAGGCACCTGGCACCCCCATGGGTAGAGGTGGTAGTAGTGGTAGGCATCCAGCCCCCTGGGTAAGGGTGGTAGTAGTGACAGGCATCCGGGCCCCTATGTGTATATGTGGCATTGGTGATGGGCATCCCGCCCCTATGGTGCTGCTGTTTCTGGAGTGAGTAATTTCTGCATCCCTCTGTGTGTGTGTGATATGTCGGGTACGTGTAGTTTGTGTTTGTGGTTGGTGTCTGACTTACCTTCTGCTCCGTACGCGTCCGTGCCTGTTCCGGTAGTAGATGTAGAATATTGGTAGGATCGGAACGATGGGATTCATGGTTGGTTCGTCTCGTTCGTCTTTGTCGTTGCTTCACCTCGTCCTCGTCGCTTGCGTGTTCGTCTCGTAGCCGTGGATCGTGTTGTGGCGCGAAACGTAGCTTATGTGCGCCTCTCCCGGATGCTTTGACGTGCCATGCGTAGCGACGGGTTCGGCGCGTACGGGAAACGCATCGTACTTGTCCGGCCGGACGGGGCTGCTTTTTGGCTTCCGGGCGACTCGAATCTGCGTTTACGGATCCGGCTCGGTCGGGGATCAGGACCTGGATTGGGTGAGTACGACTGGGTCGGAATCTGTGCTGTTGTGCGCATCGTACTTGTTCGTTCGGATTAATGTGCGGATCGGTCGGGAAACAGGCATTCGCATGGCTTTTTTCCCGACCGAATGGCGTTGGGTGCGCCTCCGACCGAGATCGGAATCGGCCCCTAAGTCGTGAAGATGCTGTCTAATATCCCAATGGCACGTTCATGGGTGATAGATGAGAGATCTTCGATTAATGGAAGATGGTACTCATCAACGATCACAATCAGGTGATGACCGTTGTCAAGAGGACCAAAGAAGTGCAATTCTTCCCCATGCATATATTGGCAGCTCTGAGATGTTTAATGGGTGTTGAGTGGTTTTTTATAACAGGTAGTTGCATAGATGACAGGCCTTTTGTTCTCTTTCAATTCTTTCGTCGAGATGTGGAAACCAGACTCGGTCTCAGAGAGCTCTTTTGGTGGATACAATTTCACTATGTCCTTCATGGACCACTTCAATTATCCATTCTCGCAGACTCTCTGGAATGACAATTCTTGCCCCTCTTAGAATTATACCTTCCTGAGTAACAGACAGTTTATCTTTGACATTCTCAAACGTTTTATTTTCACAGTCACTGGTAAGAGGTTAAGGGTGCTGGTAGCATGACTGATATGTAATAATGTCTTTCAGTTTTAGCATGTCACTATCGTAACTTGGCAGTGAGAATTTGTTCCAATGAAATGGCAGCTGGGGTGCTTGATTTCACTATGAAATTTATTTAAGCTTCATCCATCTTAGAATGGGTGCCAGGGCATTGTAGAGGCACTCATGAGAAATAGTCGGCAGGGTTCTTATCTTTCTCTAGACAATGCACAATGGTGTACTTGTACTCTTGCAATCTCAGACCCCAACGTTCAATGCGAGGAAGCATTTTTGGGTTTTGAATTCCCAAAGTTAGTCAACAATGCGCAATGATCGGTTATAAGCGTGAAGGGCTTCCCATACAAGAATACGTGGAAAAGATCACAAGCCCACACCACTGCTAAGCTTTCTTTCTCAGGTTGTAAATAAGCACATTCAGTTTGGGACAAACTTCAGCTTGCATCTGCCACAATATGTCTTCGAGCATTAGGGTGTCCACTGTGCTGTGCAAGGATGGCACCCAACCCAACAGGGCTGGCATCAGGAACAACCCCAGTATAAAGCTTTGGATCAAAATATGCTATTTCAGTAGGATTCTCAATAGCTTGTTTGAATTTCTGGAAGCTTAGCTTACATTCATGTGAACAAAGAAAAGAAACATTCTTTTTTGTCAAGTTTCTTAATGGCGCACTGACAGTGGCAGAGTCTCACATGTATCTAGAGCAATAGCTGACCATGCCAAGGAATGAACGCAACATGGGAATATCTTGTGGGGGACTGGCAGTTGACAGCGCTTGCACTTTAGCTGGATCGGGTGTCATACCCCCATCAGAAAAGATATGGCCAAAGAATTTTAACTTTGTCTTATGGAACTCGCATTTCTCAGCATTCAAAGTTAAGCTGACATCAGCGAGCAACTGACATACTTGCGTGAGATCTTTGTCATGCTCCTTCTGTGTAGCTCTGAAAACCAATATGTTATCACTATGATTAAAAGCATTCATGACAGTATGATACGTCGAATGACATCTTGGTATAGCTCTGCAGCTGATGACACACCAAATATTAGGGGTATATTTACAAGTGAATGGCGTAGCGTGACGTTAAGGAAAAGTTGTTAATGCCATGCTCAGCCATTCTGAAAATGCAGGGATGCGCCGTATTTACAATGGTATGGCACATCCCTGCGTTTTCCCTAGCGCTGGCGCTAAACTCAGCTGCCTAGCGCCAACACAGGCACCTTTGCACTATAGTGCAAGGGTGCCTGCCTTGAGGGAATGATTGTTTATGTGCAGGAAGGTGTCCCTAATGGTGAATTTTAACTCCTATGTGTGCTGCATTGTGCAGCACACATTGCAGTTGCAAATCGTAATTTTTTAAAATGATTGTTTATGTGCAGGAAGGGACACCTTTCTGCACGTAAACAATCATTCGTGGTGATTTGCTGTTTCTATGTGCGCTGCACATTTCTCCTCGTTTTGCCATGTTGAGACCAGGTTTTCCCTGGTCTTAATTTTGGAGCTGCCCCATATTTACGCCACTCTTGTAAATATGGGGCTGCATCAAAATCAATGGGTGTTGTGGCGGAACGACCACCCCAACACCCATTGCCCGCCCCTTTCACGCTAAGGGCCCGATTCTGATGCGGGTTGGAAAAGCTTCCCGACCGAGGGCCTGATTCTGATGCAGTTAGGAAGGCCTCCTAACGGCATTTGCTCCTTCCAAATCGGATCGGGAACGTGTCTTCCCGACCGAGGGCCCAATTCTGATGCGGTTAGGAACAAATGTTCCCATTGAAGTCAATGGGAGTTCAACCAAATCGTATCTGGAAGCATCCGGATGCATCCTACTCCGCCGGTCGGACTTTCCCGATCCGAGTGGGTCGGACACCATTTCCCAACCGATTCGGTCGGGAAGCTTTTCCAACCCGCATCAGAATCGGCCCCTAAGTGTAGCGTGAAAGGCGGTGTTAAGCCACGTTAAGTGGCTAAACGCCACCTTGTAAATAAGGCAAAGGGTTTATCGCCACAGGAACATCACAAAAAGTGACATTCCTGTCACTATAACCCCTTGTAAATATGCCCCTTAGTCTCTTGTAAAGGAACAGACCAACTGATGTTATCTTTTATTCAGATCCAAATAAGAGAATACCTTTGCACCATTCAATTGTGTTATCGTGTCGGCAATGTACGGACATGGATGTCATTCTCTTTCAATTGCCTTGTTCGCTTGACGCATATCCATGCAGATGTGTACAGCTCCTTCACTGTCCTTTTTGGGTATTACCACTATGGGAGGAACCAATGGAGCTGGACCAGTGGAACACTCAATGATATCATGTTTGAATAAGGATTCAAGTTCTTTTTTAACAGCTCCCTGTAAATGATAGGCAATTCGTCTGTGTCTTCGAGCAATAGGACAGATGTCCTCATTAATGTGTAGATGGGCTTTAATATTCTTGAGTCTTCCCAACCCATGAAACAACAAAGGAAATTGACTTACTATTTCGTGATGAGTATTCATGTTATAGCTCCCAGATATCAGTCCCATATCAGCAGCTGTGCTGAAGCTGAGTAAACAGGCGCTTGACGCCATACCTTGAAGGACATGAATGTGTGCTTGTACCTTTTTTCCTTGCCACAAATGCACCTTGACTTTTTAGTGGTGTTGAAGCAGTCCATGTATACACTTTAGTTTTCAATGGCATAAGTCAGGGCAATGGAGACAGTTAATTATATTTCTCCTCAGGCATAATATTTATTGACACACCACTATCGGTATTGAAAGGTAAACAGTCTAAATATCGAGTTTTTAATTTCGACCTACAATAATATCGAGTTTGAAATATCGTAGGGACACAATATCAAAGTCAAGAATATCGACGACCAGAATATCGACCTGAAGGTAAGAAATATCGTTTTTGTTAATATCGAAGTTAGTAATATCGATAGCAAAAATATCGATGTTACTAATATCGATATTTATATTAGTGTTATGTATTTTATTATGTATTTTATATGTTTGTGTTTATATTTTTTGTTAATTATTGTACTAGTTTTAGAATATATGTATAACATTTTTTAGAAGTTAGTACATTTTTTTAAAGTAAATTATGCGTTTTAGTACCATAGCGGGTTGTGGGTTTATAGGGGAATAGGGTGGGAAGTAATTTAATTGTAATTAAGTAATTATTTATTTTTATTTATTGGTATTGATAATTATTTTATGTTAAATAATTATTAATTGGTAATTAATTTTTATTATTTGGTAATTAATTTTTATTAATTCATTATTTGGTAATTATATTAAGTGTATTAACTTATTATTAAAGTGTGTTGTGAGTCTATAGGGCAATAGGGTGGGAAGTAATTTAATTGTAATTAAGTGATTATTTATTTTATTGTTTAGTATTGATAATTAATTTATTGTTAATTAATTATTAATTGGTAATAACTTTGTAATAATAGATATTTTTATGTTTTGGAAATTAATTTGTTCATTAATTAATAATTGGTAATTAATTGTCATTAATTATTATTTATTGGTATTTATCAATAATTTATTGTTAATTATTAAGTGCTATTTTTTTAAACAATTATTGTTTTTGGTATTGAAAATTAATTATTTTTTATTTTATTATTATTTGATAATTAATTGCTAATAATTATTATTTAATTGTATTGATCATCTATTTAATTGTTAATTAATTATTAATTGGTAATTATTTTTAAGTACTTATTTATTGGTATTGTTAATTAATTTATTGTTATTTAATAATTAAATTATTATTTATTTAAAAAAATTATTTTAATTATTAGTAAGTTATTTTTACCCCTACGCTATCCAACACTTTCCCTACTTTTGCACTCTCTGGAGTTGGAATAGTAATTTTAACCTCTACACTATCCAACACTTTCCCTACTGTTGCACTCTCTAGAGTTGGAATAGTAATTTTAAACTCTACGCTATCCAACACTTTCCCTACTGTTGTACCCTCTGGAGTTGGAATAGTAATTTTAATCCCTACGCTATCCAACACTTTCCCTACTGTTGCACTCTCTGGAGTTGGAATAGTAATTTTAACCTCTACGCTATCCAACACTTTCCCTCCTGTTGCACTCTCTGGAGTTGGAATAGTAATTTTTACCCTACGCTATCCAACACTTTCCCTACTGTTGCACTCTCTGGAGTTGGAATAGTAATTTTAACCTATACGCTATCCAACACTTTCCCTCCTGTTGCACTCTCTGGAGTTGGAATAGTAATTTTAACCCCTACGCTAACCAACACTTTCCCTACTGTTGCACTCTCTGGAGTTGGAATAGTAATTTTAACCTCTACGCTATCCAACACTTTCCCTACTGTTGCACTCTCTGGAGTTGGAATAGTAATTTTTACCCCTACGCTATCCAACACTTTCCCTATTTTTGCACTCTCTGGAGTGGGAATAGTAATTTTTACCCTTACGCTATCCAATATTTACTGTTTTAGTTAATGTAGTGTATAATTTATTTAACTTTTTTTTTTTAATTTGTTATATATATTTTTTATATTTTTATTTATATTATTGTTGTATGTGTATGTATGTATTTATAATTTATAAAATGTTTTTTAACAATTCATAAGTTATTACAATAATTAATTGTAAATATTATTAAGTAAGTATATATATTATATTTTATATGTATATGTTTAATTTTCTTTTTACATTATATGTATTACTTATAATTGTAAACATATTTTTAACTATGTTTATTTTAAATATATGTATCATTTACTTTATTTTACATTATTTTTTAACATTAAAAAAACCGATATTTTTAACAACGATATTTTTGACAACGATATTTTTTTTCGATATTTTTGTACTTACCATATTGTAGATAGGACTTCGATATTCTTGACATCGATATTTCGGCTCCGATATTTTTGACGTCGATATTTTTGACGTCGATATTCTGTCAGTGATTCGTATTGAACAACCATTGACTTTTAGTGTGATCTTCTGACTATGTTTGAATGACTTTGGTGCTTTGTCATGTCTATTTCTCTTGGATCTGTGTTTTATAATATTCAAATTACTAAATTTTCAAAAGTACCAGGAAAGCCACTTATAAAATGGAAACATTGTATCAGATGTTTGGAAAATGACTCTGTGGAAATTGATGCAGAAGAGAACGACCCAAAAAGAAAAGTGGACATTCTATTTAGTCACTTAGGACATGCCGGCCAAAAAGTATTTGGGAATAGACTAGAAGTTGATGTGCCACAAGGACAATTTTGAGTTTAGCCAGACCCCCAGGATATTGCGGCATGGATTTGGATATTTTGCGGTACAAAAATGAAAATTTTGCGGCACACTATTGTGTTTTTGCAGAAAATGTTGAGGCATTTATTTTTTGGCAACTCTGAGTTATTCATATTTATGAGTTGTGATTTAGGTTTAAAGCAATGGTCTCAAATTTAAATACCTTCTCACTAATGACACCTTGAGTCAGCGCTGGCTTTATAGGCAAAAGCACTTTGTGTGTTGAAAGTCATAAGAGGTCTGAAGTGATCGTGAGAAGAGGCCTTTGCAAGATCCTGTTGATTTCACGCCTGAAGATAAGGACCTTGGAATTCCATGCTACGTGCTTCACGGAATACGTCCGCCCACCTCTTTGGTGTCCTGAAGTTTCTCTAAATTCCTGGTTCAGATCTAATAGCACAGCAGAGGTGGCGGAAAAGCAAGGAATGGCCTGTCAGCCAGTAGAATACAGCTGCATGGTAAAGGTACTGTCATTGGAAGGACAAGTGGGGCTGCAGTCAAATTGTATTTAGTTTTCAGTAAAAATTCCTTTTTGCTAATTATTTTGGCGACCAAAGTATAGGTCAATCTTTATTTTACTGAAAGTGTAGTTTTCACTGAGATTAAAGCGGTTGATGTAAACACAAAGGGGCCGATTCCGATCTCGGCCGGTAGGGCTCCGAATCGGACTCGGCATTACCGGATCCGATTCGGAGCCCTGTTTCCCGCCCGAGTCGGACATGCGTCCGGGCGAGCGAGTACGATGCGAGCGTACGCGAAATCGCCGACCGACTCGTTCGCGGGACTCAACCGCTCCGACCGACTCGCACGGACACGACTCGCACCGCGCAATGGAGACGTTCCCCGGCCGGGTAAGTACGATGTGCACCGCGAGCAGTCCGACCGACTCGCGCCGTCCGGCTCGAAAGAGCAGTCGGAGCCGCACTTTGGGGGTCCGTGTCAGACCCCCCTGTACGCGTATCCGCGCGAGTCGCACACAGGGGGGACCCATGGGTCCCCCCTACCTGTGCATGTACGGCGCGACCCGCTTCGACGCGTACCCGCTGTAGGGGGGGCCCTTGTTCGCCTCGCACCCATTGAGTCAATGGGAGCCCGCGTACGCGTTGTACGACCGGCTCCCATTGACTTCAATGGGAGTCCGACCGAATCGAGTCCGATAGCATGCGAACGCATCGTACTCGTTCGGTCGGACTGCTAGGGTCCGATTCGGTCGGAAATCTCTCCGGGTCCGGCTCGGTCGGAGTGATTTCCGGCCTGAATCGGAATCGGCCCCAAAGTAGAAATGTAAATGATGAAATATGTTTAGATGAGCGGTATCAGAATCTTTAACTCCTGGACATGGCGGAAAACTTCCTTCCATAGTCCTGTGTCAACAGAGAAGCAATGAGGATTTTATGATGACCAGCCCATCACGGCAGCCGAAATGTGAGGACCCAGCAAGTGATTTTCCTGGGTCGGAACTTTGGTTTCCGTCTAAGGGGCATATCTACAAGGGCTTTATCTCCGCTTTTTTGGGTTTTAAAGCCAAAAAAGCGGAGATAAAACTATCGCCCTATTAACAAGAGGGTGCAAACATGCATAATCGCATGTTAGCACCCTTTTACCTAACGCCTCCCTTTGCATCTCTAATGAGATGCAAAGTGGGCGTCACTGGGCGTACCCCGGATGGTCTACCTTGCAAATATCGCTGATGTTCACATCGCGATATTTACAAGGCAGCCCACAGGATTTTAGCATACGTTAGATTTTGGTGAAAACTGCAGTTTTTGCCAAAATCTAACGTCTGCTAAAATCCTGACTTACCTATGTTTGACATAGGGGGTGGATTATGCTGATACGACCACAGGGTCGTATCAGCAAGGTTATCGCCGTTTTACAGGGAACATTGCTGGAAAACCAGCGATGTTCCCTGCAAAACGGCGATTTCCCCCACTATCGCTGGATTTCTTATCGCCGTTGTGAAAAGCGTTGTTGATACAGCGCTATCACGGCGATAGGATAAACATCGCTAAACGCGCTTAGCGATGTTTATCTCTAATCGTTGTTGATATGCCCCTCGGTTCTTTGGAAGCTACCTGTGAGTTGTACTACTTCTGCTTTGCCTGGGGATGCTTTCAAGTGGTCCATGGCACCGTGGCAATGCAGTTAGGATAAACAACGAAGGAACCTGCATAGGTTCCACCAAGATGCACAGCCACATCACTGCCTGAATCCAATGAATCAAATTCATATGTTTAAATCTACTTTTCCATTTTTTCACCATTAATTTTCGTCCTTCTTTCTTGTGTTCAATTCATTTTATTCAATCCATGTTAAACGTTGATGTTCAAAAAGGCTCAGAAGCAAAAGGTGGGTTCCATGTCACGATTTATTATGTTTTAACAAACCCAATGGATTTCGGGAATGAATTCCCTTCGTCAGGGGCATCTAAAATTATAAGCAAATATATATATACTTTTAACCATTATTGTCAACCAAGCATTTCACTAATATTCAAACAACGCATTAGATGTAAACATGAAACAACACATAGAAATGTTAACGATAGGCCTCTCTATAAAGCGTTGAAAATTCATCTGACTTGTATACGAAGAAATTGCCTATTACAGATTGTGCCACATTCACACATGTTCCACATGACCCGATCACCCCAAGGTTTTGAGTTAGTCCACCCCTTATCATAATTGTAACAGTGCTACTTGTTTGAAAAGTAGAAACTTTTTGGAGCTTCTAAACGCGTACCATGACATGCTGTTAAATCTTAGAACCTCCATAAACGATTCCAAAATACATTTGTCCTGTTTAAAATCCATGACCTCTCATTTCTCTTCCCCAGCGTGCCGAGGCGCGTGTATCTTGTTTGAATGCAAACTAAAATGCTCACTGAGGCTGCTATTTTATATTTTATATTTCCGCCCTTCTTAACTCTCTGCAGGTGATCCGCGCACCCTCCCGATCACGAGCTGTATGCTAATTGGCTGTCAACACTCCAAACCAGAGGTGAGCCTTAGACCTTTCTAAAAAAAGAGCTCAGACTGGCATGCATTTCATCTTACCACATCAAGCCCTCAGCACGGGGTCTCCCAAGTGGAATCTTTATCAAGTGTGACACATGACAACAAAGGGTAAGGGCATGTTTCTTGGTCTCCTTGGCAGAAAGTGGCATGCTGCTGAGCTCTTGCACTTCAAAGAATCTCCAACTCACACTATTGTCCGGTGGGTTTGTTCACCAGCGCAGAGCCCTACGTCACCCACGGGTGTTTTATCATTTTCTGTATTTAACATTTAACAAAATATATATACTGTTTGTATCTTAATCATATGTGTTCAAGTGTGTCCTTTCTCAAATCAATTTGAATAATTTTTTCACATGGGAACCACTACTGCATTGTGCTGCACACATAGAAACAGACAATTGTCATAGAAACAGTAAATTGTCATGAATGAACAATCATTAAAAAAATTATGATTTGCAACGTCTATGTGTGCTGCACAATGCAGCACACATAGAAGCTACAAATCGCCATTCTGGATTGTTTATGTGCAGGAAGGCACACCTTCCTGCACATAAACAATCATTCCCCCCAACGCAGGTACCCTTGCACTTTGGTGCAAGGGTGCCTGCATTGGCGCTAGGCAGCTTAATTTTGCGCCAGCACTAGGAGAAATGCAGGGGTGCGTGTTATCATTATAAAAAGGGCACATCTCTGCGTTTTTTAACCGACAGAGCGCTGCATTAGCAATTTTGGAGCTAACCCGCGCTCCACCAGTTCATTGTACATATGCCCCCTAATGTAAACTTTTAGTCGGCACAAGTGTTCATGCAGTAGCTAATTTGTTTTCCCTGGTCAACATAGCAGCAAGCCTATCTTTTAAAATAATTTTAATAGTCATAAAACAAACACTTGACAGGAACACTCATAATAACATGAAAAACATGAAAACTGCCTTTTGAATAAAATGCTTTTCGGTACAACAGTCTAAAAGTGTCTCTTCCAGTAGCTGCTAGTTTCTCTTCCTCTTTTATCCTTCCTCTTACTTCTTCCTAGTTATGACGCTTTTGTAGTTAATATGCCCTGGACACATAATTTTCAGAGTTTATGAGTTGACCAAATTTGGAATTCTCAAAGCATTCTAGGAGTAATTTTGGACAGTTGCAAATGCTGCAATCACATACATAACCATTTGCACATTTGGAAATGTAGCACATTTTCAAATGTAAAAGAGTAAAAGTTCCATGCATTTGGGCTTGTTCTTTTTGTTTCACTCATGTAGAACCCCCTTCCACTGCAACGTCATCAATTTTGGGGACATTTCCACCCCTTTCCCACACTGAAAATTGTTTTACTTTTACCATTGACAGGAATGAATCTGCAACAATTTTCAAGGTGCAAATATTCCTCCAAAAGGTTTTGGAATACCTGTGAATTTGTGGATATTCACAGGATATTTTTATAATTCCTGTCACAACCTACCACGGAATTGCTTACCTAATGTAGGTTTACTTGTGAGTTTAACAATTTACAAGTGCAGATTCATGTTTTGTGAATTATAAATCTTTTTTTCATTAATGTAAGTAAAGGTTTACTACACCACATAAAAAATATGACCACATTTTAAATTCTGTATTAGTTCACTAATTTCAATGACAATTAAAAAAACGAAAAACACTTTGAATTTGCACTTTTAAAATTCATTATTTATGCACCCCAGTGTCCCTTCTGCCGGGAAAAACTTTAAACCTTCAGTTTCTGCACTGCAGAATTTACATTGATGTCTTATCAGTTATTTATTTATTTAGTGTGAATGTAGGCACACAAATACATAATGGAGTGCTGAAAAAAGAAGGGAGCATTGGAGACAGAGGGTGCAGTAGAACAGTTCTTTTTACATCCCAAATGTTCACAGCTAGGGTAGTGGTGGTGGTGGGTGGCATTGTTCCTGCCTGAGAAGCCCAGTGATCCCAAAAGGTAGGATTATGAACCAAGGGGCCTGTTGGACTTGGCCCTTTTTTGCAGGGTCATCCCTGAACTTTTTGCCTTCCTCCTAGCCTTTTTTCTGACATGGTGTTGGTGGTTTTAGGACTCTGGGCACTTTAGCACTGCTGTTCAGTGTAAAGTGTGTGTGCTCTCTGTGTTACTTATGGTAAGATTGGTCTACACCTGTTTGGCATATTTAATTTACCTGTGAGTCCCTTGTAAAGTGGTATCTCATATACCCAGGGCTGGTAAAATTAAATGCAACTGGTGAGCTTGCAGCGCTGATTGTGCCACCCACCAAAGTAGCCTTCAAAACCTATCTCAGGCCTCTGCCATTGCAGGGCCTGTGCGTGCAGTGTTACTGCCACTGTGACGTGGCACCTAAAGTGTGTGCCAGGTCTGTGACCCCCCTTTTACTGCATGTCAGTCACCCCTAAGGTAGGCCCTAGCTAGCCCTATGGGCAGGGTGCATTGTAGGTAAAAGGTAGGACATGTACCTTAAGTGTGTGACATGTCCTGGTAGTGACAAACAGCCATTTTGGTTTCTCACTACTGTGAGGCTGCCCTCCCATAGGAATGCATTGGGGATTCCCTGATAAGTGTTTCAGTGGTAATTCCTGATATGAGAGGAGCAGCGTGGTCAAGTTTGGTATATTTGGAATAGTGATAATAAATGCTACGCAATGGTGTGCACAGATTTATTATAACTATTTTAGAAATGCCACTTTTGAAGTTGGCATTTCTGTGTGCCATGTGTCTTCCTGCCTGATGTGAATTGAATGTCTGGCTTTTGAGTGACAGGGGCTGGTGAGGTGTTTGTGGCTCCAGGAGGGGCAGGGTGAGTCAGCACTAGGCTGAATGGGACATCTGCATTTGGAGTAGTGGGAGGAGAAGTCCCTGGTCCCTGAATTGGTCTGTGCCTAGCCTGTACAATGCTGACTCCGCCCCCCCTGTGGTGTGTCTGATGACGAGCCCCCACCTGACAAAGGGGAAGAGGAGCCTTGGAAACAAAGTGCTCCAATTCCCCCCTGAACCAGTTTTGGCTGGTTCCCCAAGCCCTGTGCCAGGGCAGACAAAGCCAAGATGTAATATAAATATAGGGGCTGTGACCCCATGAAAGGTGTGCTTGTTCTTGTGCTGGGGGCTTGCTGCTGCTAGGTCCCAGGAGGAACCGCCACGAGGGACTGCCTCCCTGCTGGAGGGCCCTGTGTGCTGGCCTGCCTGGGCCCAGCCTTGTGCCCCTGGAACTTTGTTGGCTGGAGCTGTGACTTCTAGCGCCTCGTGAGTGCTATTCTTTAATTGCCCAAGAGGAGAGTGCCGGGGCTTCGCAGCACGGAGCTGCACCCCAATTAGAGGGAATCCTGACGTGGGGATTCCCCTGCATTTTTGCCAGCCAGAGCGGGAGCCTACCCCGCTTTATGCATATTTCAACAGCGGGCGCCCACCCCGCATTGCGGTGCAGATAGCGGCTGCCCACCCCGCATTGATGCATAATTTGACAGCGGGTGCCCACCCCGCTTTTGGTGTTTGCTGGCTGGTGCTTACCCCGCTTATGTGCTTCTTCGGAGAGCGGGTGCCCACCCCGCGTGTTTGTGCTCTCTAACGGGAGCCTACCTCGCCTTTATGCTGGTTTACGGCGGGAGCCCACCTTGCGTTTTTGCCTACCGAAGCGGGAGCCCACCCCGCTCCGTTGTCCGGCCCAGAAGAGCACGCCATCCCGACCCGGAAGCCAGGCAGAGTCCGCCTGACTGTGCGCGGGGCTCAGGAGCCGTCCGGAGGAGCAGGGAGAGGAGGTCCCGGTAGCGGGGGGCCTGCAGGGCACACTGTCGGTGCCTGCCCACACCCAGCGGGAGTCCAGAGGAGACTTCGCCCAGCAACGGAGAGCTCCGGTGAGTGGGGCTCCCAGTGAGCATTGTTGGTGCTGATCGAGGCACATTGCCGGTGCCTGTTGTCCTGAGCGGACCCGCAGGAGAGCGGGCCGCTCCAACGTGGGGCACATTGTTTTCAGGGCCCCAGTGGGGGTCCAGAGGGCACAGAAGTGCCAGTGCCTCTTTTGTTTTTCAGTTGCACTGCCGTAGCGGGCAACTGCAACGTGGGGGCCATTTGTGAAGAGTCCCAGTGGGGACCCAGGAGGCACAGTAGTGCCAGCGCCACTATTTCTTTGGGGACATTTTTATTCATTTGCTGAGAAAGGAGTTACGTACACTCCTGCCCTGCCCCAGCGCATTGCGCACACTTTTGATGTTGCTGCATTGGCAGCCAAGCCCTGACATTTTGGACATAGGGCATTTGAGCCCCAGAGAGAAGGCCAGTTGGCCAGGGGGTCAGTGTTAGGTTGGTGGCCAGGCCCTAATGTGATTTATGCACCATGACTTAGGCCTCTGATTTATACTTATGAGGTTATTGCATAATGTGTTTATGCTGGTGAGGATATTATTGCATAATGTGTTTATGCTTATGAGGTTGGCGCATAATGTGTTTTACGCCTAATGTGACGCTTATTGCACAGTGCGATTTATGTTGCAGGATATAATGCTGAGTACAGTATTTTGCCAGTAATTACTGGTTGTGTTCTACATTTACTATTTGTGCTTTGTGATGGTTCTGACAGTGACCCAATTGGTCCTGTCATGTGTATATAATCCCCTGTAAATATTGCCTAGTGCCAGTTGGCACAGTGTATATTGTGTGATTACTATTCTAATGTGTTTTGGATAATACAAAGGCTATTTTTATATATAACCTTGTGTGGAGTTCCTTTTGTGGTGTGCCTAGTGTGTTGCTGCTGTGTGTGTGTGTTGCGCAAACGCTTTACACATTGCCTCTGGTATAAGCCTGACTGCTCGTGCCAAGCTACCAAGGGGATGAGCAGGGGTTATCTTCAGCGTGTAACTCCCTTGCCCTGACTAGAGCGGTGGTTTCTGCCTGGCTTTGGCGCAAGCCTTAGCCAACCAGAAATCCCATTTCTAACAGGGCCTTTTTACGAGAATGTCATGCAGCGGAGCGCAGTAAGTCACCTTGCTGCGCTGAACTGCCTGACAGGGAAAGGAGAGGAATGCATCGTATTTACGGCAATAATGTGCATTCCTGCCTTTTCCCCTGTGCTAGCGCCCTGTTGGCAGTGCCCTTTTGCACCCTTGCACCATGGTTGCGTTGCATGAAGGATTGTTTTTGTGCTGGAATGAAAACCTTCTTGCACAAAAACAATCCTGAGAGGCATATTCCTCTTTCTATGTGTGCTGCAGGATGAAGCAGACATAGAAAGAGGAAGTATTGAGGAGAAATAAAGGTATTTCGCCTCGTTTTGCCTCTTCTGGGAAGGAGTATCTTTTTGGTGCATTCCCAGGTTTACCAGTTCTGGTATGGTGCAGAGAGAGAATATCGATGTAAAAATATCGACTTGCCCAAATAACGAGGTAAAAATATCTTGAGTCAGAAATATCGACAGACAAAATATTGTGGTCAAGAATATCGATTTTAGGTAAGTAATATCGATGTTTAAAAGTGTTTAATATCGTTTGCATAAATATAGTTGTTAAAAATATCGATTTTTTTTAATTAATGCTATGTATTTTAGTATATATTTTATATGTATGTGATGTATGTTTTTTTGTATAAGAATTGTTTGTATTTTTATTATATGTGGTAAAACTTTAGTAGTTATTATTTTTTTTATTTGAATTTTGTGTTTTTAGATTCAGTAGCGGGTTGTGGGTTTATAGGGGAATAGGGTGGGAAGTAATTTAATTATATAAAATTTATAGATTATTTTTAGCTGTTATTAATATTTTTTATTTGAATTTTGCGTTTTTAGTTCCGTAGCGGGTTGTGGGTTTATAGAGGAATGAATAGGGTGGGAAGTAATTTAATTATATGACATTTATTGAATATTTTTTATTTATTAATATTTGTTTAATTGAGATGTTATAGTTTTAAATGTGTAAAGTAGTTTATTATTAATTAATTAATGATTTGTTGTTAAATAATTTTAATTAATTAATTGGCAATTAATTATGGTAATTGTGTAATTAGTTTTAGGTGTGTTTTGTGGTGTTTATAGGTGTAAATGGTGGGAAGGGTAAGAAGTAATTTATTTTTAATTGATGAATTAATAATTAGTTGTTAAATATTTTAAAAAATTAATTAGTAATTAATTATGATCATTGTTATGTTATGTTATGTGGATATTTCTTGAGCGCACGTACACCAATGGTCTCTTGGCGCTATGAGTTGAACAGAGAAGGTTCGAAGCCAGAGCAGATTAGTTATGAGCTAAAGTAAAGAGCCAGGTTTTGAGCAATTTTCTAAACCGTACATAATCTTGTTCAAGTCTCAGAGTAGTCGGCAATGAGTTCCACAGTTTCAGGCCCAGTGTAGAGAACCGCGACCCTCCAGTGCGTTTACGTCTGAATCTCGGGACAACCAGTTGATTCAGATGCATAGATCTAAGGGTGCCCTGTGGGGCATACTTGCTGATTCTCGATGAAATATAACTGGGACCGGTACCCTGGATGGCTCTAAAAAGGATACACCCTGTTGTGAACATAGTACGTTGCTCCACCGGAAGCCAGTGGAGTTCTTTCAGCAGAGGGCTAATATGACATTGTCTATCCTTTTGATAGATGATTCTAGCTGCTTGATTCTGAATCATCTGAAGACGGTGCAACTGATGTTGCGGGAGGCCAAGATACAGTGCATTTCCATAATCAATTTTAGACAGAATCAAGGCGATAATGATTTGGATGCTTGCCTCTCTGCTGAAGAATCTTCTTATCTTGCGCAGCTTACGAAGCTGAACAAAGCAGGCCGAGGTTACCGAACCAATCTGGGAGGTCATGGTGAGATCCGAGTCTATCTGTATCCGCAGACTCTTGATCACCGGCTTAGGGAGTGGTGCAGCACCAAGCTCCGGGGGCCAATGTGAGGGAGTCCAGTGCGTGAGTTTGTTTCTTGGTACAATTATTTCAGTTTTTTCGAATTCAATTTTAAGTGATTGTTATTCATCCAGTTTTTGATGAAAATCATAGCATTCCTAATGAATTCCTCTGATTCAGCTGACTCGTTGATAGTAAAAATTAGCTGCATGTCATCAGCATAATTGTAGATCTTAATCCCCATCTGCCGGAGACTGGAAATGAGCGGGCGTATGTAAACATTAAAAAGAATCGGAGAGAAAGAGGAGCCCTGCGGGACTCCACAGCTCATGTCTACAGTGTTAGATTTAAAAGATGAGAGCCACACTGATTGTTTGCGGTCCACGAGAAAGAATTGAAACCAATCCAGGGCAGGGCCCCTAATTGTGTAATTAGTTGTAGGTGTGTGTTGTGGTGTTTATAGGTGTAAATGGTGGGAAGGGTGGGAAGTAATGTATTTTTAATTGATGAATTAATAATTAGTTGTTAATTAATTTTAAATAATTAATTAGTAATTAATTATGGTCATTGTGTAATTAGTTTTAGGTGTGTGGTGTGGTGTTTATAGGTGTAAATGGTGGGAAGGGTGTGAAGTCATTTATTTTTAATTGATGAATTAATAATTAGTTATTCATTAATTGAAATTAATTAATTAGAAATTAATTATGGTAATTGTGTTATTAGTTTTAGGTGTGTGTTGTGGATATTATAGTGTTAAAGCATGTGTATTTAATGAATGTTTATTATTTTTTATTAATAATACTTTTTAAATTGATTATTAATTGTTAATTATGGAAATTAATGTACATAAAACTTTTGAAGTGTTTTTTTTTGGTGTGGTGTTATAGGGTAGGAAATACAATAAATACATTTAAGTTTTAAATAATTTTTTTGTTTGCTAATATTTGCTCCTTTTAAATAATTATTGTTTATAAATGCATTTATTAATTTATTTTATATAATATTTGTAGCTTTTTGTTATATGTAATTTATATTATAATACGTGTTTTTTATATGTTTAATATATTTAATCGTATATTTTTTTATATTGTTTATTTATTTTCATGATTTTTTAAATTTTTTCTATTGTTTAAATGTTATTAGTAATTTTTGTTTCTCTGCTATCCAACACTTTCCCTAATGTTGCACTCACTGGAGTGGGAATAGTAATTTTTACCCCTCCGCTATCCAGCAGTTTCCCTACTGTTGCAGTCACTGGAGTGGGGATAGTAATTTTTACCCCTCCGCTATCCAATACTTTCCCTACTGTTGCACTCTTTGGAGTAGGAATAGTAATTTTTGCTCTCCGCTATCCAATACTTTCCGTACTGTTTGTCTTACTGGAGTGGGAATATTAATTTTTACCCCTCCGCTATCCAACACTTTCCCTACTGTTGCACCCACTGGAGTTGGAATAGTAAATTTAATTATTTTGCTATCCAATATTTTCCCTACTGTTGCATTTATTGTATTGTGAAATGTAAGTTTCAATTTTTTTAAATAATTTAATGTTTTTTTATTTATTATGGAATGGTTTTTTTATTTTAAATTATTGATATATATATATATTTTTTATTTTTATATAATTTAAAGTTCAAAAATTAAAAAAAGATAATAGTTAAATATATGTATGTCTAAATTATTATGTTTGTGTGTTTATATTTTTTTAAATTAAGTGTAATTGTTATATTTAGTTAAAATGTATATTAAATGTAATTTATTTTGTTAAAAATAATATTAATATTTAATATATTTAATATATTTTATATATATTTTTAAATCGATAGTTTTTACATCACTATTTTTTACATTGATATTTTTTACTTCGATATTTTTGATTCAATATTTTTGTACTTACCTGTTTAAGTATAGGGAGTCGATATTTTTGCATTCTAAGGGCCCGATTTCGATCTCGCTTGGAAAGCCCTCTGTACGACTCTGATCTGGAGGGCTTTCCAAGCGAGACGTGCTCCGGGAGTCTGAACGAGCGAGTACGATGCTGCCGTATGCTTACGGACTCGGTTCGCTCGGACTCCCATTGAACTCTATGGGAGGCCAAGTACACAGGCTCCCATAGCAGAAAAGGGGTGGGTGGGGAAAAGCGTACACCCTGTGGTGGGCACCCCATGGTGCCCGCCACATAGTGCATGCCTGGATCGAGGGGACCCATGGGCACACCCCCGTGACAGATTCAGAGTGCCCCGGGTGAAGGAGGGCCTACTACCGCCCTCCAAAGTACGCTTCCAACAGCTGTTTCATCTCGCTGAGACCGAGGCGAAGCAGCTGTCCGAATCGTGCATCGTACTCGCTCGGTCAGAATACGGCTTTATAGCACGGCACCATTCGGCTACGAACGACTCTTTAGGACAGGTTCGGGTCCCGGAAACGATTCGGTCAGCGGGTACGCGATCTTCGCATCGTATTTGGTCATTTGGACATGTGTACAATTTGGTTGTAAACAAGGGCTACGAATCGGATCTGGGAAAGCCAAATCCGATTCGGAGGCCTTCCGAAAGACATCGGAATTGTGCCCTATATTGTTTCATCGATATTTTTAACACCGATATTATGTCAATGAACCTCTGGTACCTGGATATGCGTCAAAACAATCGGAGTTGAGTGGGAACACTCATGCAACTCCCATGCAACACCTTCCCTGGGCAGAGCAATGCAAGCCAGGCATTTGCACGACGTTGCCCTACGCCAGATGATGGAGCCACTCAGGGCCACACAAAGTGGCCCTGCGTGGCTTCAGATATCACATGTACAGTTTGCATTACTCTTGCACTATGTTGCGTGGTGCAAGAGTGACACAAACTGGCTCATAAATAAGACCTAGGTGTTCTTGAAAAGGTGAGATTGGGTTTCCTATTTGAATTGTCAGAGATGGCTGACAGCTGGCAAACCAGATGTTTAGGGACATGAACTGAGAAAAATGATTGTTGGAACTTTTGGGACCTTATTTTATATTAGGTGGTGCAGTGATGGCATCAGTAAGCTTGATAATGCAATTCACACAACCAATGGCAGACATGGACACTTAGCACTGTCTGCACACCAGAAGGCAATCGGGGTGTATGTTGTGAGCCACTCCTTGATGTACTTGAAATCTAATCCAGGTTCAGGATGCCAAAAGAGTGTTTGCAGTGATTCCTGGGAGGAGTAGAAGAGGGGAGAACACCAACCTCTGGGGCCTAATGCACCCTTACATACTGTAGTTTTGTGACCAGCCAGGATTAGATGGCACTCTGAAAAGAAATGACACACACCCACTTTACTAGAGCTGTTTGTTCCTCTAATATCCTTAAGCCCACAATTACTGCTCATGTTGGGCATTTTATGCCCACCTATCTAGCCAACAACACTCATGCAAGAGGGCCTCAAATAATTTTTGTCACGAATCAGATACCCAGGCTGTGTTGGTGTGATATTAACCTCTCGAGTGGATGAGACATTCATATCCTCAGCACTATCTCACTAGTGCAGGCGACATGAATGTCTCATCCCCCTGGTGGGTAATCGGCCAGTGCATGCACACGAGGCCTCGCTCAGCTTTTGAGCATCGACCCCCACGCCGGGATATGCTGACCTCAATGATGCATCACTGACACAGCCGTGGGGAGACAGGTATGTCTAGCCTTCCGGGTCTGGTGCCGTATCTCACCTCCAGCCGCCATCGGAGTTGGGAGGGGCATTGTTGGAAAGGGGAGAGTCTCCTATTTCCAGAATTGCTTCTCCCAAAACAACAATCACCTCTAGACCACCAGGGTTATGCTTCTGGGTGGGGTCGGCTCACCTCTCATAGGAGCGGACCCACCTTGGGGAATAAATAAAATATAACCATTTTCCCTTCCCGGGGGTAGAGGGGTTAATGTGCCCCCACAGGGAAGGAGAAACATTCAGTGGGCATTTTGTTTTTTCTAAGTTTGAGTCCAGGCCTTTGCCCCACTCCCAGGCACATTTTTAAATGGCAGGGGCACCATAGGAAAGAGGGCAGTCTCACTTTTCTGATGGTGCCCCTCCAGAATAGAGACATTTATATGGCGCATACATGACCCAAGGGTATCAGCACTGTATAGTATACAAAAGCTGGCCACCAATAAATTAGTGGTTACATATCCTGGGAGGTCACATACCATGTCACGTACATGTTGCAAAGTTCAATACATACATGATCCCATCAGTTGGTGGTTCTGGTGGGTACAAAAGGATCACCCTAGTAAGTAGTCGGTTGATTAGCTTTGTAGCTTGTATGAGGCCAGACAGTGTTGTGAGGCATATCACTCCCATTCTCCACAGTCTGTCCCTTGTATAATACACCTGGTGCAAGTATTTTAATTGAATGAGGCAGAACTGCAAGGCTATGCACTCCCGGGGAGAGCCCGCAGCCTCCCTCCAGTCGTCATCCGTCAATGTTCCCACATCTCTACCCAAGCCTCCCTCAGGTGTGCAAACGTGTTGCCTATGTTATGTACTAGTGAGCGATAAATGCTCATTATCTTGTGTTTGAGTTTGTGTCCAGGAGGGCCATGGCTTCCATGAAGCTGAACTCGGGCCTCTCCTTCTCCTTTTATGTAAGGGGTGAGTGCATGGCGCAGCTTGAGGTATCATTAGAGCTGACTGTGGTGTAGCTTGAACTCCATCTGGAGATTGGAGAATGACTTCAGCACAGTTCTTGACATAACATCACCCAGTTTGGAGATGCCTATGGCATCCCAGGTCCAAAACCCTTGTCGAGCAATTACTTGTTGCAGCACGGTTCCAGACCATTGGGGTGTTTGCTGGGTCAGCCACCCCTGCCAACCCAGACTCCTATTCTTGTCTCTCTAAACACAAAACACCACCTCCATCGGTGGGGGGGAGACCTCAAAGGAGTTCCTCCATACAAGAGCTGTAAGAGCGTTGTGCCTTCCATTGCCCATTTTTCCAAAGGAAACACTAGAACTCCCCTGCGAGTCAAACCATCACTCATTTAGGATAATCAAATGAGAGGCTCTCTAATAGGATCGGAGGTCTATTGGCGCTATGCCATCATCCTATGGGGCTTTGTAACAAATGGCCATAGAGACTTGTTGGGGTCGGTGGTCCCATAAAAAGCCCCTCAGCATCACTTCAAGCTTCTTACAGAAGTCCAGAGCAAGGGGAAATGCGTAGTTATGGAGTTGATAGAGTAACCGGGGCAAAACCACCATTTTATAGATTGCCGACCTTCCCAACAGTGACAGTGGGAGTGTCGCCTAAAACTCCAAGTTGCACTTGAGACGATTGATCTGTGGCTGTATATTTTTGTGCCATGCCCCCTGTGGGTCTTCCGCCACATAGACCCTCAAGTATTGAAAGCCTTTGGTCAGAATCCGAAGGTTCTTAGCCCACTGTAGGCCTGTATTCGAGTAATTTATTGGATACAATGAAGATTTGGTAACATTAATCGTAAGGCTGGAAAATTCGCCAAATTCTCATAGGACCTGGAGGGCTGTAGGTCCGGCCTCTAGTGGGTGGTCTAAAAAAATGAAGACATCATCCGCATATAAAGATATCTTATCTGCTACACCCGGATTCCACTCCAGCACTCAAAGAAAGGCATCTACCCTTACCCATGCTGCCAGTGGTTCAATCATGATAGCAAAGAGCAGGAGTGACAGTGGGCAACCCTGCCTGGTTTCCCTGTACACTGGAAATGGCTCAGATACAGCCGCACCCGTTCGCATCCATGCAGACAGATACGTGTATAGTAGTCAGACTCTCTTGAGGAACTTGGGGCTAAAGCTTAACTTAGTTAACAGGAGGAATAAATAATCCCAGTTCACCGAATCAAAGGCTTTGTGGAATTTCAACAGGAGAAACGCATGGGGTCCCGGCAGAATTTTGGCCAGGGTCAAAGTGTTTTACATGCAGCATATGTTGTGCCGGGTAGCTCATTGAGCATAAAGCTAGATTGATCAGTATGCACCAATGTCTTTATGACCTTTGACAATCTAAAAGCCAAAACCTTGGCCCATATTTTCAACTCAATGTTTAGGAGTGAGATTGGACGGTATGAAAAGCACTGATCTGGTGGGCAACCTGATTTGGGCACCACCACAGTCTCCATCAGCCTAAGGTTGGGGGAGATCCCCTGTCCCCCTGGCTTCCTCGAAAACCTGCATTTTGTGGTTCCAGGTGGTGGGTCTTGTAGGCTTTGAGGAACTCCAACGAGAGTCCGTGTCTTCCCTGTCTGCAGCTGCCCCAAGGCCTCCGCCAACTCCTCCCACGTCACCTCCTCTTCAAGAAGTTGCCTATCATGTGGTAGTGGTGGTGTGGGGAGGTCCTTTATGAAACCCCACAATGCTGTCATATCTGCCACTTCAGCGGAGGCATACAACTTTGCGTAATATGATGCAAAGCACGTCGTAATGCTTTCGTCCCCGCTCCCTTTTGTCGGAGATCACATTGTGTATCCAGGGAATCTCTGAGGGCTACCGTCGAGTGTGAAACCACCACTTCCTGTTCTAAAAGCAAGATGCATGCTTCGAGTTGCGACACCTCTTGCTGATGTCGCTGCTTTCTACCCGCAATATGACTGATAATGTCCCCCCTCAAGTGCGGCTTTCAGCGCCTCCCAGATTGTAACTGAGGATGCGACCGATCCTGTGTTTTCAGTCAGATAATGGGTAAGGGCCTCAACAATATGTTCCCTCATCTTCACGACCTGTAACCACCACATACTCGGGCGCCATTCTTGCCTTGGTCCCCCTGGGCCCATCCACATCTTTAACTCTACTGGTAAGTAGCCCAACAAACCCCTAGCATGGATGTGGGCCCCACCACTACTGCATGCATCTCGGCACTTGACTGGAGTATGTAATCAAGCCTGGAGAACATCTTGTGTGAGCAGAGTAGAAGGTGTAGCACCATTCCTGGGGGTGAAAGGCCCTCCAGACATCCGTCAAGCCTAAAGCCTCAATAAATTTCACCAGGGGCTGAGGGTTGTGTGACACATTCTTGCTGGACCTGTCCATTATTCTGTGGACCACCCCATTGACCCACTCTCCCACTGGGAATTAAGCCACTTATGTACCTAACACCTTGAGGAAGTCTGTTGTAAGTGGGGGGGCATACACACTGTTGAGGGAGTTGGTTCGATTATGTAGGAGTCCTGTTAGGAGCACATAATGACCCCACTCTGTAATGCCGTAACTATGTAACTTTAGTGGTATGCGGTTGTGAATCAAAATTGCCACCCCTCGGGAGCCCATATAGAAGCCTGCATAGAATATTTGGGAAAAACCCATTCGGCCCAGGAAGGGGCATCCCACCAAGTGAGTCTCCTGTAGGAAAAAGATGTCCACTGACAAGCGTCTGACCACTCGTAATATTCCCCCTCTTTTGACCCTCTCTAGCAGACCATTGACGTTCCACATCTAAATGTGTGCCTGTCCCTGGGATGAAACCATCATTGGATTAGTCATCAATGAAGTTGTCTGCAGGCAGCTGGGCTCTCAGGAGAGCCTGTGTGCCAACCCACGTTAGATGAATACTCAATAATTATTATGTCTAGTAATAATGCAAGCAATTCAAACCCAAATAACTTTCCTCCCACACCCCACCCAATACTTTGAATTTGAAGGATCTGTTGTGGAATCATCTCAAAATACCTGCCAACTGGGCAGTACCACCCCAACTCTATTCCTGTGTACCATGCTTCACTCAGCCAGTCCCCAAACCCCTGTCCCAACTTAGCAAACCAACAAAGAAAAGAAAAAGTGTCTTGGGGTGTTATAGCAACCTCACCTTGCTGAACGTGTCTGGGCCCCCTGTGAGTCATAAAGCATCAGTGACATAATCAAACGATCCCAAACCACTGTCTAGGGCCTGGGACCCGTGGCATCCCCCTGAGCGCTGCTGCAGTCACTGATGCTGACCTCATATGCTTAGGGCTATGTCGAAGGTCAGGAGAGGAATTGTCTCCTGGCCCATCAGGCCCGTTGTGGAACCTGCCTCCAAGCCCCGTTAGCACCGTTGCCCTCCGTAGCCTCACAGTACTCCGGCATTTCATGGTAGAAGTACGGGCATTCCTCCACCCAAGCCCAGGCCGCCTCTGGGGTATCGAAGAAGAGAGTCTTTCTACTGAAGTTTTAGGGGCACCAGGAAGACATGTATTGTATGTTAATTGACCTTAACTTTTGGTTGACTTTGAGAAATGTGTGCTTCTGCTGCAGAACCTTAAGCATGTAGTCTGGAAAAATCAGTACTCATGCAGTCACACATTAGCACCTTGTGTTTCCTGAAGGCATAGAGAACCGCATCCCAGTCCGCAAAGTTGACAATATCTGTGACGATTGGACGTGGCGGAGGCCCAGGTGGTGACTGCGGGGCCAGTGGCCTATGGGGTCTTTCCACCACAAGTATGGAGAGACCTCAACCTTGGGGACCAATGAGTTGAACCACTGTGCCACAAATTGTGTGGGGGCTGTCCCCTTTGCCCCCTCTGGTATTCCCACCAGTCAGATGTTGTTTCAGCGGTAGCATCTCTTTATATCCTCTACTCTTTCCTTAAAGTGGAGTTCTTTTTTCCCAGGCCTCTCAACCATTTTACGGAGGTCTTGACGAAGCAGTGACAAGTCCATCTTAAGTTTGTCCACTTTGCCCTCTTTCGACAGTCTGGAGTCCTAGATGACTTTGAGATTGGAGGCTCCCTGATCATGTGAAGTTTCCCTGGTCAGGGGGAGCTCGTCCTTCTTGAGCCGCCTGGGCCCCCTGATTTTTTTCCTTGCCCACAATGTTGTCTCTCCAGGTCCAGTGGGAGACTGCAGCCACCCCCTCCAGGTCTCGCGAGATTTTGTGAGAGCCCGGGCTGCTGCAGCAGCATCACAGAGTCTCCACAAGCCTACATTCCCACTCTGCATCGAGGTAATAATGTGTTTCTCTGATGGAGTCTTGTATGCCAGTCAGCCATAGATCACAATGTCCCCTCTGCTGCCTCGGCCCCTCCAGCCAAGATCCCAAGTAGTAAATGCGCAGCCTTCCAGGCAGAGACTCAGCACAACAGGGACTCTAAGCTTTCATCTGCTGATGGCTCCAGCACCCCAACAGTCAAACCCTCGCCCAGGCCCTCAGATCCAGCCGCGCTCACTGAGGCTACCTCCACGTCCTCACCCCAGCACTATTCTCTCTGTCCAGGAGGGTGAGGAAGCCGCCCAGTCGGCACCCAGCATGTCCACACCAGGCATGTGTCTTTATGAAGGAATTCCGCCTGCTTCAAAGGCACCAGCCATTCTCCCAAGCCAGTAGCGTCTGTCCAGCATAGGGGAGGTCTCCCTTCTTACAACTCCACTCCAACGCCACTTGCTGTATTGGTGCACTATGGCTCACCAGGAACCCCCTGCAGTCAATGGCCGGGGTGGGGCCCCACCTGCGGGGTAATCTGCTTTTCCCAGACTCATTGTCATGTGGTGTCGCACCTTGAGGCTTGCTGGGCTGTGAATCAGCCTGGGTCTCCGCCTGCTTCCGCCGACCTGGGCTGTCCCCTCTGCCCAATTTTCACCAGATCGCCATACATTCTCTGGAGGTGGGAAGGTGTCTCCTTCTCCGAAGCTTCAACTGGCCTCGTCTCTGGCCGCCAGCTGAGTCTTGGCGCAGGATGCCCCGCATAGTGGTATCCAGGGCCCTTTCGACCATGACCTATCCCCCAAACCCCTCCCCAGTCAGCATAGTTACCCTAGCCGAGAATTGTTGGATTGACAGTAAAGTGGTAGTACTTAGGATTGCACCACATTTTTAGGTCCTTCCCTGGAATTAAATGTTTGATCTTTTGAGGAGCTAGAAGTTATACATGGCATTTCTTGCCATGAAGTTTGTGTAAGCAGTCACGTTCATAGATGTCTAACGTGATCTCAAGTGATTTCCTGCAATTAATGATTGTAGGATTGCAGTTGAGAGCATCAAGGTGAGTGATCAATTCTTGGATTCATGGGGAGTTTCCTTGTAAAAATATTAGGAGGAATTCCATCTTCAGAGGGTTGAGTTTCAGGTGATTTTTGGCTAGCCAGAGTTGTACCACTGTTAGGGTTTTGCTCAGGTGAAGGACATCTCTGAGAGTTTTAATATTATTAAGTCGCACATAAGCAATCCCTAATGCTCAATAAGGCAGGGTGCATGGTATTTTAATGTAGGACAAGCTTAATGCAATACCTGTCCTTAGAGTGACAAGGCCCCAAAAACTTTTTCCACTGTAGTAATGTTAGCTGTTCCATAAGAAATCATTGGGAGATCCTTCTTCAATTAAATGTTGTTATTTCTTCCTAAGAGTCTTCTAAAATGTGAATTCTTGGACTTTTTAAGATATTTATTACAAATCCAAAACATTGGTGAAGTATGATTTGTACCAAATATTTTATAAATTGTACTTTTAAAATGTCACCTTCTGCCTGCTTAAAGCCTCCAGAAGCCCATTTGGATGAGTTTCCAACTGTAACCCAGGGGCTGAATAGCTTCTTAATGAAGTGTGAAATTATTCCCAGAGTTGATAAAAAGTCTGCAGCCGTGGGAAGGTGTTCTGTTACTTTCACAGAATGACCATTTGGGCAATGTCCAAAGAGGCCTACCTGTCATAGGCAGATTTAGCTAACACCTGGGCCTTGTGAACTTTGTTTTTTTGAAAATAAATGCATTTCACTAATGAAAACTCAAACTCTGGCTAACTTTGCAAACGTAGTCCTCATACTCTATTTTGCTTGCAACGTTTACTGCCAGTGTTCTGTATCACATAGATAAACTAGTATTTCCATATCTCCGTAGAATAATGTTTGACTGTATTTTCACAGGCAAGTTTAAACCTTCACAAAAATAAAATGTTGTTTCAGTAGAAATTATTAATGTTCAAAGTTACACCTAGCTGTTTTAGCAGAGTCACACATGAATGTGATTATATTTGTTCTAGTGCAGGTGGTGTTGGTGAGAAGCTCTATGTTATTGTTAGAAGAGATCTTCGATATGTATTTATTTGCAACTGTCTCACAGTTTCACACTATTTAATGCAGATTGGTCTATTTTGTGGGAGCATGTACAACTGCATTGAATATATGAAATCCATTGCTCACAGCCCTATAAAAGTGTGCTCTTTTTGGATGTGTTGGGAGACTCTTTTCCTACTGATCTTGGGAGGTGAATGCATGCTGGATTGCTCTCCCATTCTATAGTTTGTAAATTCTTGACATAAACTTTACTGAGTTTTTCTGAATGATTCTGTATCCTAACTGACCTTTGCATTCCGATTGTTGATTCATTGATTTTGATTACATTCTCCATTTCTGTATGTCTTATAATTTAAACCTTTATGGTTTAAGTCTTCCCTGTTTGTCGTCTTTGTAGGACCAAATGGGTTCTATGTGTCCTTAAGGAAATTGTCCATTAGAGTGCTTTAAATGAGACACAGGTCCAGCAAGGAGCACCAAAATCTGTTAAGGTATTAACAGCGCTCCTAGTCCATCAGTCGCACAGACTACCAGGTGTAGAGCGATGTCAAATTCTGGTAGCAGAGGATAGTTTGAACTGGATCTGAATGGGTCTGATTGGACCTGATTAGGTAAATCTATTTAGAGACTGAGAACTGTACCTTTATGGAGTGTCAACTGATGCTTTATCCGTTTTGAGCGTGCAACCACGGAATGATCTTCGCCCAAGTGCATAAAAAAGATATCCAAGCACAGCTATTCTCATTTATGGTAATAGTCCAATGATGCACAACCCATCATGTAGTCGCCTATTGCCAGGCATTTACGTATTTAAACAATTATTACAAAAGTCAGAGTGATTTTTTAATTTATTGATTGTGAACTCCAGACTTGTTTTGAATGACTTGCTACAGTTCAATAATGTGAAACTTGACTTGACTGCAGTGCATTAGAGTATCATGCTCACAGGCTTCAGGCTTGAGGAGATTGTGAACAGAAATCTGGGCATAGACTTTCTGAAGCACTACAGTGAGAGTGAATTGGTGTACATGAGTAAAGAAGCTGCTAGAATTGCACGCAAGGCATATGCAAGGATGGAGGCTTTAGCCGACAAGTATGAATGTGACTTGTTGCAAAGGAAAAAGTTGTGAAAGAACTTTAGAATGACTGTGAGTGACAAGGATGTAAAGGGTATGAAATTGCGAGATTTGAAAACGTATTTCAAGGAATTGGTGGATAGTATCTGAGAGTGGGGAGATTTAGAAAAATTCAGATAGCAATGGTCAAAGACGGAAACGCCAAACTTTAGAAAGAAAAGCACATTGTCAGGAAGTAATAAAGGCGATCATGCAGATGGTACACCTGTAGGAGAGTTTCCTTTAACAAAGGCGCAGGGAGGAGCAAACATTCACTTTCATTGGAGCCAACGAGGTCTCTTTCATTTTGCAAACAGTCTTCCAAAGCTGAGAGAAAACCCAGATAAATGGTACACCCAGGCCAATAGAATTGTGGCAATCTCTAAAGACTTGTGGGAAGATCTAGATATGTTTTTCGAAGTGGTGGTACACAAGAATATGTGGACAGACTGTAAGAGAACTGTTGATTGGCCTATGCAAGAGCCTGAAAGAGTTGAAAATACCAATGCCCCAAGCCATTTGGTCAAGGCTAAATATGATGCTGTGATTGCACATATGAAAAATAAGGCATCACAGAAGGAAGTAAGTTGGTCAAACATTTTGAGGGGAGCACAGGAACCCAAAGAGTCAGCACATGCTTTCTTTGAGAGATTGATGCAGGTTTACAGGAAACATAGTGGAATGGAAGCCAACCAGCCACCTGCTAATATTAATTAGACCTTGGTAAGACTTACATACACACTTTAATCGAGTTTAGAACTCCCCTCATTTTGTACATCGTCAATTTCTCCTCCAGATAAGTTCCTTATGACATGATATTACACACTGAACCATAGCAAAGTAATTGATGCTACTATGTTTCACTTGTGAGTATTTTTGATCCATCAACCCTTTATAACATGATCAATCAATCAATCAATCAAGATTTATAAAGTGCAGCTAATCACCTGATTGGGTATCCAGGTGCTAGCAGGTCCCAGTGGCTCATTCGAATAGTCAGGTCTTGAGGGCCTTTCAGAATTCCGAAGTGTGGAGATAGACCGGAGCTGCATTGGGAGGCTGTTCCAGGTGTTTGCTGCGATATAGGAGAAGGGTGTCCTCCACTTCTGCATTGGGAGATGCAGGGAGTGTGGGCAAATGATAGGGAGGCGGAGCATAATCTTCTCAACGGTTGGTGGAAGTTTAAGTGGTGGTTGATGTAGGTGGGTCCTTAGTTGTGTAGAGCCTTGCGTGCGTGGGTCAGCAGCTTGAATTGGCATCTCTTCTGTACGGGGAGCCAGTGGAGTTGCCTGAGGTGGGATGTGATATGGGTTTGTAAGGGGAGGTCCAGGATGAGTCTGACTGCGGCATTCTGTATGGTTTGGAGTCCCTGTAGGAGGTGTGCAGTGATTCCTAAGTAGAGAGCGTATCCGTAGTCCAGTCGGCTGGTGATGAGGGCCTATGTCATAGTGCGTCTTGTGTGCAGCGATAGTCACTTTCAATCAATCAATCAATCAATCATGTCACTTATAAAGCGCACTACATACCCGCGAGGGTCTCAAGGCGCTGGGGGAAGAGGGGGTGGTGCTGCTACTGATCGAAGAGCCAGGTCTTGAGGAGTCTTCTGAAGGCCAGTAGGTCTTGGGCCTGTCGGAGGTTGGTGGGGAGGGTGTTCCAGGTCTTGGCGGCGAGGTGGGAGAAGGATCTGCCGCCGGCGGTCGTTTTCCGGATGCGGGGGACTGTGGCGAGGGCGAGGCTGGTCGAGCGGAGCTGGCGGGTGGGGGTGTAGAAGCTGAGTCGTCTGTTGAGGTAGGCTGGTCCGGAGTTGTGGAGTGCTTTGTGTGCGTGGGTGAGGAGCTTGAAGGTTATCCTCTTGTTGACAGGGAGCCAGTGCAGGTCTCTCAGGTGGGGTGTGATGTGGCTGCGTCGGGGGATGTCGAGGATAAGACTTTCAGATCTTAAATAGCATGTGCAGAGTGAGGAAGCAGGTGATGAGATAGCGTTGATCAGTGAATTCATGGTGAGCTTGTTGTCAATTATGGGTCCTAGGTTTCTGACTTTGGTCGGTGAATGTTGGTGTGGGTCCAAGGTCCGATGGCCACCAAGAGTCATTCCATGAGTTGTTGTTATTGCTGAAGATCAGTACTTCCATCTTGTATGTGTTCAGCTTCAGGCAGTTGTTCTTCATCCAGTCTGCGATGCTTGTCATGCATCTGTTTAAGTTGGTCCTGGTGGTGGCAGGGTCATCAGGGGATGGGATGAGTTGGGTGTAGAATAATATGTTGACACCGTGAGATTTGACGATGTTGGCCAGCGGTGTCATGTAGGTGTTGAAGAGTGTGAGGCTGGGGGATGAGCCCTGGGGGACACCTCAGACAATATCCTTGGGTTCAGAGGTGAAAGGTGGTAGGCGGACCTGTTGTGTTCTACTGGTGAGGAAGGAGGTGATCCATCTCAGAGCATTCCCTTGGATGCCAATGTGGTAGAGTCTTTCTAACAGTGTGTGGTGGGACACAGTGTTGAAGGCTGCCGAGAGGTCGAGGAGGACCAGGGCAGTTGTTTCTCCTCAGCCAAGGAGGGTTTGGATGTCTTCTGTGGCTGAGATCAGGGCAGTCTCGGTGCTGTGACTACTGTGGATTGGTAGGCTTCGAGTAGCTGGTTCTGCTCCAGGTGTGTGATGATAGTCTTTTCCAGTACCTTGGTGGGAATGGGAGCAAGGAGATTGTCCAGTAGTTTTTGAGCTCCGATGGGTCAGCGAAGGCTTTCTTGAGAAGTGGTCTAACTTCGTTGTGTTTCCGGGCATCGGGAAATGCTGTGGTGGTGATTGCGGAGTTGAGCAGGGTGGTGAGTTCCTGGCTGATCCTTTGGTTTCCGAAGTTGAAGATGTGGTGCGGGCATGGGTCTGTGGGAGCTCTCAGTAGATGGATTTCATGATTTAAGTGGTGTCCGGTGTGGAGAGGAGGTTCCAGGTAATCAGTCTGTGGTTTGCATCAGTTGTGGTGTGGGTGTATCCATCGAGGAAGTCGGTGGGTGTAGGTTAGGGTTTGAATTTCTGTATATAGTTGCGATCTTGTCATGGAAGAAGTCTGCGAGGTTGTCGCACAGCACTTGTGAAGGTGTGATTTTGTTTTTGTTGGCAGCCGGATTGGAGAATCCCTTAACGATGTTGAAGAGTTTCTTGCTGTTGTTGCCGCTGCTTTCAATGTGTATTAAAGTAAAAATTGGTTCTGTCGGGGTTTACAATTACTTAAAGTAAGTAGCAACAGCTTACTTATAACACGTATCAACGATTTGAAAAAGAGAATATATAACACACACCGAAATTATGATTCAATAATGTATTCAGAAAAAATCAGATAATCATGGCTGTCGCAATTTACAATTTCAATTGCAATATGAAATACGTGACTGTGGTGAAAAAAGTGACATGTAGTGGTTGGTGATAAAGACAGTACACTATATACAGAAACAATTTGAGCGTTCAATAAAAGAAGGGAAGAAATATTTTTCCTCGTATGTCCTTATTATTTAACACATATGCTTCAAGATCCTAATGACAAATAAGACTGTGATCATGAGCGTTGTGTAGACATATGCAGTACGCCGACGTTTCGACACTGTTAATTGCGCACAATTGAGATGCGTCAAGGTGGGTCTTCTTCAAAAGGCAGTGGAAGTGGGTGAACCGCAAGGCAAATACTGAGGTAAAAAGGAGGCAGAGAGATAAGGAGGAGAAAGGCAAAAAGAGGCTTAGAAGAGGCAATGAATGAGAGTGAAAAATGGAGGAGAAAGGCCAAAGAGGCTTAGAGGAGGCAATGCATGAAAGTGAAAAACAGAGGGGAAATGCCAAAAGGCTTAGAGGACGCAATGAATGAGAATGAAAAACGGAGGAGAAAGGCCAACAGAGGCTTACAGGGCCTGATTCACAGAACTAACTTACGTCAAAAACGTAAAGTTAGTACTTTTGGTATTCACAGAATACACTTACTCATTTTGGTATTCACAGAATGAACTTACTCATTTCGGTATTCACAGAAGTTAGGAGTCCTAACTTTACTACTCCTAAACTGAGAAAAATCCTAACTTTAAGACTTTCGGTATTCACAGAAGGCATTTAGGAGTCCTAAAGTTAGGACTACTAACTTCTGTGAATACCGAAATGAGTAAGTTCATTCTGTGAATACCAAAATGAGTAAGTGTATTCTGTGAATACCAAAAGTACTAACTTTACGTTTTTGACGTAAGTTAGTTCTGTGAATCAGGCCCAGAGTGTCTTGTGGTTTGTGGCCTCCTGGCCTGCCTTGCTACGTTGGCATAGGCCTGGCTGCCATGATTACTTTTTTGCGCACGTTACTCTGAGCCGTTGTTCTATCGACCTCTGCTCTTGCCAAGTTATTTTAGAACTGTCTGCATTTTCTGTCTCTCACCTTTTCTCCTGTTCACTTTGGGCTCAGTCTGCACAACATGTACAAGGTCGAAAAACAACGTCTCCTTGTTCTTGCTGATTTGGCCACTCCCTCGCACCTAGACATAACACTATGTACAGCTGCCATGGAGAAATTTGTGTGTTTTTAATATTGCGGTTTGCCCGCTTTAGTGACACTTGGAGAAAACCTTTCCAGGAGGAAGAGCTGTGATTGTCTGCCGATGTAGATTTTGCATCTAGAGACTGAGGTATGGGGGTTCGCTAGTCAAAGCCCAGAGGTCTTCTATTTCTATAATAAACTAGCTACTAGCACGGGGAGGGTGGTAAGGTCATTTAGCCCTATATCCACTGCTTTATGAAATGCTTTCCCCGTTTGTAATCTATAGTGTAGTAACTATGCTGAGTATATTATGCTTATGCATTATGCTGATAGTACTGACACGTGTACTGTATCCTAGAGCACGTTTGTTGAAATAAACATTTTAAACTAAACAGTGTCTCTTATTACGCGCGTTGTGGACAGGTATGAGTGAGTAACGAAAGGGTGTTCTTGCTACTGCGAGTCCTGAGAGAGAGATACCGTGTTCTGGGTTGTCTAATCATTGGTAACATTGGTGCTGATGAGACGCTACAGCTAGTTGGGTTGGGGTTTTAGGTGCTAAGGTTTGTGGTTGGCTCACCACTATATTCCGAGGTCCTATCATCCTGGGCATAGCTCTGCATATGAGCAGAATCCCTAAGACATGGCGCGACCAATGAGTGGGGCAGCTTATCTGCGAGACGCTTGAGTAGTACTTGTGCTTGTCCACAACTCCCTTCGCAGCCGCTTCCGGAAGCGTCTGTGTCGGTGATACCTCCTATATTGTCGTTTTTATAGGTTCTTTCAAGCTTGAAGTTGTTCAAAGGTTCTTAACTAAAACCCAATATTGTGCTGCCTCAAATTAGGTTGTCGAAAACTTTTAGCCTAGAATGGCTGTTCAAATTGCGGCACATAGCCGTGCAGCGCTCCGGGCTCACTTAACAGTGTATGGAGTGCCTGACGCTGGTGTCGATCTAATCTTTGTGGTACAAGCAGACCCAGCTTACCACTTTGAGGTGTTTTACTCTTGGGTCACTTTTCCGGCGGTGGATGCGAACGATAATTTGTTCCATGAATATGCAGCCACCGTAGTTCCTGTTCACTATAGACCCTATAGGAATATTGAAGTACCGCTCACGGCTTGGCAACACCGTGTTTGGTTTGATGGCGCCCTCCCCCAACCGGTCACCACGGTTCGTTTAGGCCCCTTATCAATTGATGGGGCCACTTGGCCTGTTTTGGCCGGGTACACCCCACATCCGCAATATATGACGGTAACAGTCGCGGAACTGCACAACATGTATTCGGCTTTAGTGCGAGTGCATAGAGCGTTAGTGCAGTATGTTACAGGCAACCTCCAGAGAGCCCCACCTGGAGTTGCAGCCCAGCCAGCTGGTGCAGGCGGTGTGACCATAAGTCCTGTCATGGTGAATTCAGTGATGAGCAAGCGCCCACAAAATAAGGATGATTTTCCTTATTGGCTTGCAGAAAAATTTGACTAGCTGGAGGCAGTTTTTCCAAATACCTCTCCCGTGGAAAAACACAGAATTCTTACGATTAGTTTGCCAAAAGACTTAGTCCCCGAGTTGGCAGATTGCAACAACTGGGGAAGGGTATTCGCAGCTGTATATGCGAAATGTTTCGGCACTCCTTCCATGACGGTTCTCCCCTCTGTAATTAAACGTGTACAGGATGAGCATGGCCCTGAAGCGGCTGTGGAATTAGGGATGAGACTGGTGGGAATGTTCGACGTAGTAGCTGATTTAATCCTTGCGAATGTCAAGGGCGATGCAGTGAACTTTCAAGTAGCTAATGCTTTGGCTTTAGTCCCAGAACCGGACAGGCCGCGCGAATTACCGAAAATTATTGCCCAAGCTTACAAAACGTTTGGCAGAAATAGCCTGGGCATTAAGCCTTTTGCCAATTCACAAACACAATCGCAACAACAACAACAACCAAAAACTCAATCCGAGAAAGATGAGAAACCAGTCTTTACTAAGAAGAGCTGGAGGTTGAAAAAACAGGGTAAGCAACAAAAGAGACCGGGGTCGCGAGGCGCATCCCCGGTTTCAGTCTCTTCTGAACGCACTTATGATTTGCGAGACGGGGCAAGAATTAAATCTCCGGATGCGTATCAGGGATCTGAAACCTGTTCTCCTCGTTCTTCACAGGCACCGACATCTTCGCAGGCCAGTGGAGGAGATCGCCTGGATAGAGGAAGGGGCCGAGAGGCTCCCCAGGGACGAGACCAACCTCGACAACAAGTTAGAGGGAAAGCAGAAGACTTTCAACGTTCTCGCCCACAGTTTCAGAAGAAGAAGGTTGCCGCTGTAACAGCGAGATATGCCACAGACGGTGAGAACGAGACTCCTGAATTGGACATGGGCAGTGACCCTCCTAGACAGCGCCGCGGAAGTTACCATAGTGCGGGAGGTGCTACGTCCTCATGTGGAGGCGACAGCAACTGAGACATTCATTACTGTCGAGACAGCAGACACCAGAGTGGCACCCCCTGACAGACTATATAATATTGTTCTTCAAATTGAAGGTGACATTCAGCGGGTAATTAAAGGGATTTTTTGGGAGAATCTGACCTCTTTGTACGACATTTTGTTGGCGGAGGCGGATTGGCCGCCCCCATTCGTACTTGCTGCGCACAAAGTAGAGGAGGTAATCCTTCCGAGCTTTTCTCGACATGTCCCAAAGGACAAGGCGGAGGCTCTTGCAGCTGAGTGGGCTGTGTCCCTGGCTCCAGCGTTATACCGCAATCACGTGGGTTGGGATGAAGATTCTCCCCCCATGAAATACCTTTGCGGTCCCTACCACAGCCACAACCCCAATATCCCATTAAACGGGAAGCCAAAGGCCACATTTCCGACATTCTGACTCAGTTAGAATATCAGGGAGTAATTGAAACATGCGTGTCACCTAATAACAATCCCCTTTTCGCGGTTTCTAAACCCGATGGATCGTACCGCTTAGTTTTAGATTACCGGCATTTGAACTCTCATTGTCGGACCTTTGCGGTGCAAAATACACACAGTTCTGCGCTTGTAGACAGTCTTGTTCGTAAAAAATATAAAACGACGCTTGACCTTTCCAATGGATTCTACACGCACAACTTAGCCCCGGAGAGTAGCCAATGGAGCGCTTTTACATCCGGTGGTAAATTATTCAAATTCCGACGTTTACCTATGGGCTACAAGAACAGTCCTGGAGTATTCGCAGCCCGTGTTGTCTCTTTGTTAGACGGCATTGACCCAGATGCCTGTTCGTACGTTGATGACATTTATCTGACAGACGACGAACTATTCCAGCATCTTTCCCGTGTGGACCGCATTATCCTAGAATTTGCGGTCATGGGATACAAATTTAATTTAGCCAAATCCCACATTGCTGAATTTACCGTTTTGTTCTTGGGCTATGAGCTCAACAATGAAGGTAAGGGCTTAGCCCCCCATTTCTTGGAGAAATGTGCACTCTTGTGCCCTCCTTCTACTCTGAAGAAACTTCAGTCTCTGCTGGGTTTTCTAAACTTCGGGCGTACTTACATTCCCGAATATGCCCAGCGTATCAAGCCACTGTATGCATTGATACAACCTAACTTTTCGAAGTCATGCTGGCTTCCGGAGCATACCTCCATTCTGCAGTCTTTGCAGACAGACCTTCTTGAGTCGAAATATCTGTTGACTCGTGATAACCACACAAACCTGGTGATTAGAATAATTCCAGGGGCAGTGGGTTTCACTTACTTAACCTTTAACGAAGGTGACACAGTACCCATTGGATACAAATCACATCTTTACACTTCCGCGGAAATACGCTTTTCCTCTGTGGAGAAAGTTCTAACTGCAGTGCAAATGGCGATTCTAAAGGAACGCGCACTGGCACAGGGAAAACGCATTTTGGTGGTAACACCATATCCTGCCCTAGAGGCAGTGACAAAGGCGAGTGTACCGAACTCTAAAGCTTTGCACCCCCGTTGGATTCAATGGGCAACCTCTTTGACGTCTCCGGACGTCACCTTTATTTTTGATTCTTCACTTCAGACTCAGGAGTTTTTACAGTATGAATTCGTTCATCCTCCTCCTTTGTCTATGCTACCGCTTGAGGATTACGAATGCGTGATCTATACCGATGGTTCAGCTCAACCGGCCACGGGTTCCAAGCATGCTTATTCAGCTGCATGTGCTATTGTTGCAGGAAATTTTGTGAACGGTAAGTTCAAGTCCTCTGTAGTGCACACTCAGGCACTCGGGGACAGTACTGCGCGCCTTGGTGCTTGCGCTTGAGTTCGCTACTCCGGATGTGACCACTCTCATAGTATGCGATTCTTACTACTGTGTTCAGTCTTTCAATGACAATCTATTCTTTTGGTCGCAAAACGACTATAGAGATGCAAAAGGTAGCGCAATTAAGCATAAAATGCTTTGGGTTCGGGTGGCAGACTTGAAACAACGTCTGCCACTCACACAGGTGGTTCACACACTTGGCCATCAGCGGATGGGGGCACACACTGTCGGTAACGGTTTGGCAGACGAAGCTGCCGAATCAGCAGTAGTCACGTGTTCAGTCGCAGCAGTTACTAGATCCATTACTAAAATTGATACTGATATTCTAGCAGCCATCGCTGCAACCAAGGAAGGTGCTAATTACCCTAGGGGTTTTCCTTCCAAATATTCTTATCTATTAGGTCCCGAACAGGCGCCTTATGTAAAAATACCCGACGTTGGTGATCGGCTGATTCCCAACGCGGACCGCAGGGTTTCCTTGATAATGGCAGCACATGAAGGTATGGCCTCGGCACATGCTGGAGTGTCTGCGACAGTTTCCATCTTGCAGCAGCATTACTGGTGGCGTGGTCTATACAAAGACACCCGTGCTTATGTGCTTTCTTGTGACGTTTGTCAACAGATTAAGCCTTCCACGGTTACACGACCACCACAAACCCCGCTCTGCATTTCTAACAGACCTTTTGGGTGTGTTTACCTGGATCACTGCGGTCCATTTTCTTCAGACACCGCCTATAAATATATCTTAGTTCCGGTGGATTCGTGCACATGTTTCATCTTGGTCTGGCCACAACGTAGTGCTGATGCTCGAAATGTCATCAGGGATTTGCGTGTCTTTGGGGGAATTTTCGCCTGTGGCACCTTCCATTCTGACCAAGGTCCAGCGTTTGCCTCTAAGGCTTACAAGGACGCAATGGATTCACTGGGGGTGCGGGTGAAATTTTCGTCTCCGTATCGGCCTGAGGGCAAATCGATCGTTGAACGAATGAACCGTGACTTAAAGCAATCCTTGACAGTTAGAGTCTTAGGTACTGGCAGGAACTGGCTGGCCCACTTGTATACTGTACAAAGTGCACTTAATAATCTCTCTAGAAGACCTCTGGGTGGGCGGACCCCATACGAAATGCTCTTTGGCATAAGAATGTTTGTGCCTGACCTTGATGGTCTAGACATGGTGGCGCAAACCGCCAAGTTTGATGTAGATAACCATTCTACTATGTTACAGGACTTACAAGAAGCCCGAGACAAACTTGCGATTGCACATTTACCTTCAGCCACAGACCCTGCGTTGCAGATTACGGTTGCCGGCTGGCTTCCGAAGATTGGAGATCTGGTTCGAGAGAAGGTGGAGAACAAAAAGGAGTTTGGCCCCTCTTATCGTGCACCGGTTCCAGTCCTTGGCTTGAAGGGTACTCGTACAGTCATCTTACCACCGCTTCCTGGTCGCAAGGAGAACAGATATATCTCAGTGGAAAATGTCAAGCTACAACATCTGGCCGATCCTGAATAGTGTTACACCAGCGGTCTCTTGTCCTGCCATTTATCGGACTTGTGTTCGTGGCCCTCCTGCCCGAACGGTCACTGATGTTGCAATTGAGATGGTTGAGTTGCCTGAAAGTATACTCGAAAACCCAGTCTCCCCCTGCATCGACGAGAATGAGTATACCTATCCCGATACCGAGTTGGTGGCACACCTTCCAACAACGCCACTGAGCCCAACAAGTTATTCTTTTGACTCGGATTCCACCTCATCACATGTCCCGTCCAAGTTCAGTATTTTTGTATCCTGGTTCAGAGACAATTTTTTGATTCCCCCCTGGACATACATCTGGTTGGTACTATTCCTGATTTTTTTTGTTCATGTCCATTGGCTTTGTCACCGTGTTTTTTCTACTTATCAATGGTCACTATTTACCAGAACGCTCTGCTGTGAACAGTGTCGCTGGAACTTTGGCTCCACATTCTTCCTCCCACATCATTAAGCGTGACCATGCCTTTGTGAACATTTCGGCTTTTCCAGTTGCTGATGGCATCGTATGGGATGCAGTAAATTTCCAAATTCATGGACGGATAGAAATTATTAATGTACCTAATGTCCTTCGAGTTTCAATGGGTGATGTCGTGAAAAGCAATATTCATTCTGATGATTGGGATGTGCATGCAGTTGAAGCATTATTTACTGATTTGAAATATTATGCTGCCTTTAATGCTGAAGATTTGTACATGAATTCTGCTAATTATGCTGACTTGTATTGTTACCAGCATTGGGGAAATCACTTTATCCATAAACCAAGTGCGCTGCGTGACCCTTTCAACTACACCCAATGGGAGCATTGTCCAACACCATTACCTGGTAGCTCCCAGACTCTTCGAAATAAATTCACTTATTTTACAGATTTTAATAGATCGAACCCTGGGTCCTATTATTTTAAATTGAATGCATCATCCACCCAAAAACTCATGTTGACCCACACCAAATTACTATATTCGGGTTCCTTTTTGAACGCCTTAGCTGTGGGTGGTTATGAATACTGGAAGGACACTGTGGATTTGAAATCCATCTGGGGCTCAAAGCCATGGCAGGTGCAGGGCACCGAAGCCTTGCACCGTGCTTGCCTTATCCCGGCCCAAATTATGTTTCTGAATAAATCCATCTATCAAACTACGTGTTGGGGTTTGGCTACTTCCAAGCAATTAAATGCGCCTTCCATTCCCTCGTTGTCTTCCACTCCCAACGACAGCTTGCATTTTAATATGTCTCTTGCAACTTTGCAAGCTTTTTTCCAGATCAATTCGTTTAATGTTTCTACGCTTGTTCAGTCACCCTGGTTGGCTTGGCCCATATCATCTAATGCGTGCCAACTGCGTTTCCACGACTCTGTCCCTGGCTACAAACAGGATAGGCCAGATCCAAGGTTTTCTGACTCCCGTACTGTTACCACATATTCTGTTGGTAAATTATGTAAACAGTGGTTGCAGCACTCTTCCCTAGACTCTGTTAAACAACATTTGTCCCTCCTTTCAGGCAACATTGATCTGTCCGACTTTATTCTGGGGCCTCGTGGTCCGCGACCTAAGAGATTCATTTATGAAGCTTATAATGAACTCTGGAAGCTATCGCAAATTGAAGCTGCTTCCCGTCTACGGGAAATAGACCAAGCAAATTTAGAAAAGGTGCTTGCTGTTGTTGACAATAGTATTAATACCCTGTCTTCCCGCATTTACACGTTGGAGAATATTGTGTCTTCTGTTGTTGATATTGTACAAGATGATGTTTCTGTGTTATATCATGGTCAGAATCAATTGCGTTCAGTTATGCAGTTTGCATGGACTTTGCAGACTCTTAAGTTAGGTAAAGTTCCGTGGCAGTTTTTGAATACCTCTGCTTTATTTCTGCCTTTTAATTTAACTGACAAACAGCAGTTCATGTCCATGAAAGATGCAGCTTACACACTGTTACATATTGAAAAGATAGAGCCCTTGCCGTTCTCTGTAGCGGAATTGGATTCTGCTGTGTGGCTAGTTCATGGGGTTATCGCTTTGCCTTTTTCTTTGTTTGAATTTAGTTCGTGCATGAAACATTATCCTGTGGGCCGTTTCCAGACCTTGGTTAGTGCCTTCCTGCATGAACTTTGGTCTCTGCCTTTCATGTACAGATGCCTTAGAGACGGAAAGGAAGTTTTTCTCACGGGGGAGTCATGCGATTCTACTGTGGGTCACTCCCTTATTTGCAAACACATTAAATTGCACGGAGCTTGCAACGTTTCTGCTCCCAACCTGGCTTGTGTGTTGAAGGGTATTCCTGCTCCTGCTATTTCTCCTACTTTTACTTTGCTTACTAATGGTAGCTATTTGCTTTTGAATAACGAAAACTGCTGTGGCATGCAGGCCGGCGTACCCTATATTGTTACTGTTTCACACAGGGTTGTCTGCTGCAAGAATGTGCTTTTTCCTCCCCCTCACAACATCATAGACAGTTCTATTTGGCCTTCCATTCCTACTCTGAAGGCGGATTTCAATAAATTGAGCAGAATAAAGGCGCTATTATTGAACCAGGAGGTTATGCTCACATCCGCCCGGGAGACATTCATTCTCCAGGTGGCAAGTACCCACAGTGAGATTCAGGCCCTTCTGAACACTAACCTCCCACAACATTTCAGTGAACTGATTCACCGTGTTTTTAATGCATCCCGCACTGAAGGTCTGGTACACTTTTTTAAGGTTGTGGGCTCCGGTCTTGTGACCTCCTTTCAAACTTTTTTTGGTGTGATACCAGCTTTTATTCATTCTATTTTTTCCAGTGTCTTTGGTGGCTTCCCATTGATCCTCGCCTTGGCGGCTGGTGTACTGCTGTTGGTCTGTTTTCTACGCAATGGCTGCTCCCCGATGGGCCCTTCTCGACCCAGGTCGGCTCCAGATGCTCCGTGAGCGCATCCTCACTGGCTTCGGCGTCCTGCCATTGGCGACACTGAGTGTGTCCTATACACTTTCTTTTCGCTTTGCGTATTTCACTTGCGTGCAACCTGTGATGTCTTGCATCCGCTGTCCTTTCTCCTGGACCATGGACTATTGCCTCTCCAATACGTATTAGTCTGTTCCGGATTTTGTTCAGTTGGTGGGTCCCTTAGAGGCCCATGAACGGGACTGTTCCGCTGCAGGTTACATGGCGCGTGCGGCTGCACTGGGGATTTTGGCACAATGGGATATCTGGGCGGCTGCTCAGAATCTCCTACAACAAAGTTTTATTGAGTATCACGCAAGTTGTCCCTCATTGCTTTTGGATGCTCCCACCTGCACCTACACACTGTTGGATTGGCAAGGCCTTCGCCCTCTGTGCTCTGCCTCGCTGGGTGTATTTTTCTTTTCTTCTTTTTTTCGCCTCAGCAATTTTTTCTTTGCCCCTCTCCCATTCATTGTCCTTCATGGGGACTGCGTCCACAACAGACATTTCTGTTCTGCTCGATCGATTTGAACTCTGTCTTCGTCCTTTGTCTTGGCCGATGGACTGCCCAGGGGAGGGTGTCTTGTGGTTTGTGGCCTCCTGGCCTGCCTTGCTACGTTGGCATAGGCCTGGCTGCCATGATGACTTTTTTGCGCACGTTACTCTGAGCCGTTGTTCTATCGACCTCTGCTCTTGCCAAGTTATTTTAGAACTGTCTGCATTTTCTGTCTCTCACCTTTTCTCCTGTTCACTTTGGGCTCAGTCTGCACAACATGTACAAGGTCGAAAAACAACGTCTCCTTGTTCTTGCTGATTTAGCCAGTCCCTCGCACCTAGACATAACACTATGTACAGCTGCCATGGAGAAATTTGTGTGCTTTTAATATTGCGGTTTGCCCGCTTTAGTGACACTTGGAGAAAACCTTTCCAGGAGGAAGAGCTGTGATTGTCTGCCGATGTAGATTTTGCATCTAGAGACTGAGGTATGGGGGTTCGCTAGTCAAAGCCCAGAGGTCTTCTATTTCTATAATAAACTAGCTACTAGCACGGGGAGGGTGGTAAGGTCATTTAGCCCTATATCCACTGCTTTATGAAATGCTTTCCCCGTTTGTATTCTAAGGTGTAGTAACTATGCTGAGTATATTATGCTTATGCATTATGCTGATAGTACTGACACGTGTACTGTATCTTAGAGCACGTTTGTTGAAATAAACATTTTAAACTAAACAGTGTCTCTTATTACGCGCGTTGTGGACAGGTATGAGTGAGTAACGAAAGGGTGTTCTTGCTACTGCGAGTCCTGAGAGAGAGATACCGTGTTCTGGGTTGTCTAATCATTGGTAACATTGGTGCTGATGAGACGCTACAGCTAGTTGGGTTGGGGTTTTAGGTGCTAAGGTTTATGGTTGGCTCACCACTATATTCCGAGGTCCTATCATCCTGGGCATAGCTCTGCATATGAGCAGAATCCCTAAGACAAGAGGAGGCATTGAATGAGAGTGAAAACAGGGGCAGAGACCAAAGAGAGGATAGTGGAGACAAAGAGAAGGAGAAAAAGGAGGATAAGGGGCAAATGACGAACGAGGCTAAAAGCTGTTGGGGAGCCAGACAGCGCAACGGGGGAGCTGGGCTTGAGGACCAGATGAATGTTGGTTATGTTCCCATGATGATTTACTTATTTATTTTGTGAATCCCCAGGATGCTTTTGTAAAGCTTTTTGTATAAAGTTAATTAGTTGATGTCTTTATAATTATACATATATTTTCTTCTGTCTTTGATTGATTTGTTTAATAATCTTTCTTCTAGGCTGTTCCACAAGATTGAGCTTAAATGCATTTTGAAATAGGCAAATAAATATTAAATGAACAACTGTTAAGCAGTTGATGTAAATGATCCCCTTGTAAGCCATTTGCAGTCCATGCTGATTCCCAAACTCACAAAGAGTTATTGGGTTGCCCTTCTGTCTTTCCTTTCTTATAGTTCCCAAGCAACGTGTGCAAAACAAACAAATGTGTCCTTGTCATTGCCTAGCAACTACAAAGGCCCAGAGAACCTTGTGTGCACTACCTGTACGTAGAGCTGTGCGCAGGAGCAGCTTTCTCTCTGCGTATCCTGGTATCGCTTTAATCATGGTCAAAAACATTGTCCGCTAAAGCAGGACCTTAACTGCCAGCACCCATGAGCCTGCTAACGTAGGGCCTCGTGTTGCCTCTTTCTGGGCCTCACCATTGTAATCAAGTCTGATAAGCAGTACCTCTTTGGGTATGTGAGCTTGCTAAAGCAAGGCTTAATCCAGTACTTTTGTCAAACATAACTTACTTAAAGGTCTATTCGTGGAAAACTAAATTCTGATAGAGACTTCTAGCTGAGATTCTTCAACTTTTGAATATTCCCCAATTGTCAGGCTGGACCCGGCAATATTTCAGCAGTACCTCTGCACACCAGTAGGTGGCACTGTGCAGCTCTGCACTGACGCCATTCCGCTCCGGAAATGACGTGTGGAGCCTATATAGGAACCACTCCTACATTTTGACATGGTTTCTTTTCTTTCCATTCCACCAGGCACGGATCCAGGGCTACTTGTTGTCTCTTGAGACCCTTCCCTCAATGAAAATATTTTTTACAGTGTGCATGGACATGTCACTTCCCCAAAAACAGGTTTTAAGCCCTGTGGGGACAGTCACAAACAAATGTTTGTGACAGATCCTCACCAAATTGATTATGGTGCGTGGGGTTGAGCCATAAGGCCTGCAGTGACTATGGGGGCGATTCCGATCTCGGTCGGAGGCACACCCAATAGCATTCGGTCGGGAAAAAAGCCATGCGAAAGCCTGTTTCCCGACCGATCCGTACAGCACACCGAACGAGTAAGAACGATGCGCACAACAGCACAGAATCCGGCTGAGCCGTACTCACCCAAACCAGGTCCTGTTCCCCGACCGAGGCGAATCCGGAAACGCCGAATCGAGTCGCACGGAAGGAAAAATGCTGCTCCGTCCGGCCGAACGAGTACGATGTGCTTTCCGTACGCGCCGAACCTGTCGCTACGCACGGCACGTCAAAGCATCCGGGAGAGGCGCACAGAAGCTCCGAATCGCGCCACAACACGATCCACGGCTCCGAGACGAACACGCCAGCGACGAGGACGTTGCGAAGCGACGAGGGCGAAGCGACGAGGACGACGCGAAGCAACGAGAAGGACGAACGACACGAACCAACCATGAATCCCTTCGTCCCGATCATACCAATATTCTACATTTACTACCGGAACAGGCACGGACGCGTACGGCGCAGAAGGTAAGCCAGACACCAACCACAAAACACATACAACACGTACACGACACATCACACACACACAGAGGGATGCAGAATATACTTACACCAGCAACAGCAGCACCATAGGGGCGGGATGCCCATCACCAATGCCACATATGCACACAGGGGCCTGAATGCGCACCACCACCCCTACCCAGGGGGGCTGGATGCCTACCACTACTACCACCCTCACCCAGGGGGGCTGGATGCCTACCACCACCCTCAGCCAGGGGGCTGGATGCCTACCACTACTACCACCCTCACCCAGGGGGGCTGGATGCCTACCACTACTACCACCCTTAGCCAGGGGGCTGGATGCCTACCACTACTACCACCCTCACCCAGGGGGGCTGGATGCCTACCACTACTACCACCCTCACCCAGGGGGGCTGGATGCCTCACCACCACCCTTAGCCAGGGGGGCTGGATGCCTACCACTACTACCACCCTCACCCAGGGGGGCTGGATGCCTACCACTACTACCACCCTTAGCCAGGGGGGCTGGATGCCTACCACTACTACCACCCTCACCCAGGGGGGCTGGATGCCTACCACCACCACCCTTAGCCAGGGGGCTGGATGCCTACCACTACTACCACCCTCACCCAGGGGGGCTGGATGCCTACCACTACTACCACCCTCACCCAGGGGGGCTGGATGCCTACCACTACTACCACCCTCACCCAGGGGGGCTGGATGCCTACCACCACCCTTAGCCAGGGGGGCTGGATGCCTACCACTACCACCACCCTCACCCAGGGGGGCTGGATGCCTACCACTACTACCACCCTCACCCAGGGGGGCTGGATGCTCTACCACCACCCTTAGCCAGGGGGCTGGATGCCTACCACTACTACCACCCTCACCCAGGGAAGGGGGCTGGATGCCTACCACTACTACCACCCTCACCCAGGGGGCTGGATGCCTACCACTACTACCACCCTCACCCAGGGGGTGCTGGATGCCTACCACCACTACCACCCTCACCCAGGGGGGCTGGATGCCTACCACTACTACCACCCTCACCCAGGGGGCTGGATGCCTACCACCACCCTTAGCCAGGGGGGCTGGATGCCTACCACTACTACCACCCTCACCCAGGGGGGCTGGATGCCTACCACCACGCCTTAGCCAGGGGGGCTGGATGCCTACCACTACTACCACCCTTAGCCAGGGGGGCTGGATGCCTACCACTACTACCACCCTTAGCCAGGGGGGCTGGATGCCTACCACTACTACCACCCTCACCCAGGGGGTGCTGGATGCCTACCACTACTACCACCCTCACCCAGGGGGGGCTGGATGCCTACCACCACCCTTAGCCAGGGGGGGCTGGATGCCTACCACCACCCTTAGCCAGGGGGGGCTGGATGCCTACCACTACTACCACCCTTAGCCAGGGGGGGCTGGATGCCTACCACTACTACCACCCTCGCCCAGGGGGGCTGGATGCCTACCACTACTACCACCCTCACCCAGGGGGGCTGGATGCCTACCACCACCCTTAGCCAGGGGGGCTGGATGCCTACCACTACTACCACCCTTAGCCAGGGGGGCTGGATGCCTACCACTACTACCACCCTCGCCCAGGGGGCTGGATGCCTACCACTACTACCACCCTCACCCAGGGGGGCTGGATGCCTACCACTACTACCACCCCCACTCATAGGATGGACAATGCATGACACAACCAGCACACCACAACCTAGGGAATGCAAGAAGAAGACATCCCCCAACACCATGACAAGCGTGTGTAGACTGTGTCAAATGCCTACAACACCAAACATGACTTTGAACATACAATGTGACCCCTAGCACATGTGCCACACATATATGTGTGTGGCACCCACAATGCAAGCAGGCCATGACCATTGTGGCAATGGGGTCCAAACCCCCATCATCACAGTGACCAAAAGGTAAGTGTGGGGGCCATAGCTGAAGCACATTTTGAACATTGTGGCAATGGGGTCCAAACCCCCATCATCACAGTGACCAAAATGTAAGTGTGGGGTCCATAGCTGAAGCACACTTTGAACATTGTGGCAATGGGGTCCAAACCCCCATCATCACAGTGACCAAAATGTAAGTGTGGGGGCCATAGCTGAAGCACATTTTGAACATTGTGGCAATGGGGACCAAACCCCCATCATCACAGTGACCAAAATGTAAGTGTGGGGTCCATAGCTGAAGCACACTTTGAACATTGTCGCAATGGGGTCCAAACCCCCATCATCACAGTGACCAAAATGTATGTGTGGGGTCCATAGCTGAAGCACATTAAGAACATTGTGGCAATAGGGTCTAAACCCCATCATCACAGTGACCAAAAGGTAAGTGTGGGGTCCATAGCTGAAGCACATTTTGAACATTGTGGCAATGGGGTCCAAACCCCCATCATCACAGTGACCAAAATGTAAGTGTGGGGTCCATAGCTGAAGCACACTTTGAACATTGTGGCAATGGGGTCCAAACCCCCATCATCACAGTGACCAAAAGGTAAGTGTTGACAAAGAAAGAGGTGCAACTGCCAAACTGCATGGATGATTCCTGGTCACAGAACAACAAACACATCAGTGGCAAAGTAGTGTATGTGTCCCATTGCAACATAAATTGGGGGAGCCAAATACTGCAGTGCAAATAAGACATACCTTTGGCCATGTGCAGACAAACAACACCCATGGGGGCTGACACCGTCAACAATCATCAATGACACAATGACAGAAGTGACCATCAGAATGCAGACCCACATATTTGCACCAATGGGCACACACATGCATATACCCTGTGGAGACTGCAGATGTGAGGTGAACAGATACCATACCATGGCAGCAATGGGACACACAAACCATGATCATTGTGCTGACCGATGACCTAGGAGTCCCAGGGACAGCAGGGGAAACCCACCAAACTACATACAGCCAATGGCACACCCAAGATATGCCAATGCAGTGGTGCAGATGCACAAACACAAACAGGCAGACCCACACTGCACATCATACACAACAGGTGAGGGGGGGTGCCAGTGTCCCCAGGCAACCACACAACACATGAGGAGACCTCAATACCAATCATACAGATGTGCATACAGTGCCACACAAAGGTAACTCATGGATCCAAATCCCCTATGTGGGCAAGCAGGCATTGACAGATGAGAGGGAGCACAAATCACACATGTCACAAAGGCACGTAGGGACAGCAACTGACACAGCAAGACACAGACACACCACAGCACCACCCCCAGGGCCCCCACAATGTGGTGACCCTGGGCTGCATTACAATCCCACTGTGATGACAAAGCTAAATGTCGTTCACACTGTGAACCACAGTCATGTGTCCTGAGCAACTAACTACCATCACACCTACACAAGCACAAATCAAACAGCATGGCCAGTAAGCCAAGGCCAACATGGAGGCAGGGGCCTAGCCGGGCAACAACTCACATCTGCACACACTCAACACCACACCCCTCGACCTCCAACAATGTGCAGCAGTGAAGCACACATGTACTGGTGACATTGCACATGCACCCATGACTATTCCAGGGTGGTGGGTGGGAACCAAGGTGCAGAAACACATCACACATGGACACTGAACAAGACTCCTGAATGTCTGACACACTGCACACTACGCTGTACATGGACATGACGGCAATACCACACCAACCAATGGGATCCCAGCCACAGTCACACACCAATGAAGAAGCCAAGGTCACCCACAAAGAACACACATAGACAACAACCAACATTGCAGCCCGGACCCTGAGCAGTGCCAGCAGTCACACACACAACGTGTCACAATCACTGAAAGATAACACAAACTGGAAATCACATGACAGGGGCAAACAACAAGTGCCAAGGGGAAACCTGACTGTGACCCATCTGCGTCAGCACACAAACTCAGCCCTGACAGCAAACACACCTATGGGTGACACCCTGATGACCAGTAATGTGCCATGCACCCACATCACAGAGAACCCAGGGCGAAGACTTTGGGGGAACATAGGTCAACTCAGCTAGCATCACAAACAGGTACAACACTAGGGATCACAGCATGCACAGCTAAACGGAAGTGAACACACAGACATGCACATACAACACACACCTTGGGCGCAGGCAATGTCACAGGAGTACACACTGCCATGAGGGGACTCCACTCCTGTGTGAGGAGAGCTGTGCCATATGTTGCCTCAGTAGGGCCCCATCATGTCAGCTGAGCACTTGGTCACACAATCAACAATTAGCACCAAATGAGGGCTCCCGTAACATCAGCCTGGTCATGGAAGTGCCAACGGAATCATCAGCACAGATCCAACACACTTGTATAGCAATGTTGCACTGACAACACAGATGAGTCCTTCCCCATTGATGCCCAAACCTGCATGTCCAGTGGAGATGGCCACACGGTCAGGGAAGTAGACGAATTGAACAATGGCAGGCACAACAGATGTGCAGGGGTGGAAGCCACAGATGTGAAATAGGCAATCTAAGTAGGAAATCCCATTGCCAAATACTGAACACATGACACCCTCAGATGCTGCTATGGATGACATGGATACACCACAGGATAGGACACATTCCCCCTGGACCACATGGGTTCCTGCACAGTAACACTTCATTATCATGAGACCAAATATCACCATCACTGCAGCAAGGGCATGGTTAGCATCATCAACATCATGTACATCAGAAGCAAAAGCACTAGAGAACTGAAAGTTGCTTTATTCAGCATATGTGGCATTAAAAGTAGAAGTCCGGTAGGAAATAAACAAAGGCCAATGGCCAGTCCATCAACAAAGTCACAAGTGGGTGACAGTGGCAGATGCCACCCTACACATGCCTGCACAAAACCAGGGACAATCCACTAGGAGGGGCAACCGGGGGGTAGGCCAGGCACCGCAGGGACAGGATCAGGGCTCACCAGGAGGAAGCAGGGAAGGGGTGGTGGGTGCTGGAGAGCCACTGACAACTGCAGTGGAGGTGTCTGACATGGTGTGTGCCGGCACAACTGGGGGCATGGCTCAGATGTTGTGGGTGCCGGCACGACTGCAGTGGACCCTGCAGATGGAGTGGACAGGTCCGCCACTGCAGTGCCCAAGTCAGACAGGGTGGTAGTGGACTCCACTGCAGTGCCTACCACCAGGGGAGGAGAATGGGGAACAGGCAAGGTGGGCTGGACAGAGGGGGAGGACACCCTCACCACATCAGTGGCACAGACAAGCGCAGCGGGGGTGTGGTGCCGGGAGAGCAAGTGCCAGGGGGAGAAGGCCGGAGCCTCTTGGGGATGGTATATCTGTGGGTGGGGGAACCTGGGGCAGGGTGTGGTGGGGGCACCTGTGGAGTGGGGGCCTGAGGGATGGAGGAAGGAGACCTGGTGCTTGAGCTGCAGGGCGGCGGCGGGGTCTTGCTCTTACCACTCCGGGGGACTTGCGGGTGGGGGCCTCAGTCTGTCTGCGCCTGGGGGAGGGTGTCCGGGGGCGAGGGGCACTCTGCTCCATGTGGGGGCTTCCTCTTCCCCCTGGATGCTGGAGCAGCTGGATCGGAGGGGAAGAGGCCGAGGTCACTGAGGAAGAGGCGCTGGGTCTTTGGGGTTGCAGGTGAGGCAAGGGAGGGTGTTTTGGAGGGAGAGGCAACTGAGGACTGCGCAGTGCCCGTGGATGCGTGTGTGTGTACCAGGGCCCCATCCCCTGTGAGTCTGGTTTCAGTCCCCTGACTGTGCGTGCGTGTGCGTTTTGTTTGTGGCGTGTGTGTCTGTGTGCTGGACGTGTGTGTGCTGGTGTGTGCCTGTGCCGGTGTGTGTGTGCTTGGGACGGGTAAGGTGCTGGGGAGTGTGGATGGAGCAGAGGCAGGAGGGGTGAGGGACTGTCTGAGGAGGGACACTGCTGCCGTCAGGGAGGAGTCCATGGACCTATTGCCCCTCTGTAGGTCAGACATGCCCGATGAGATGCCCTCCATGAACGACACCAGCTGAGTCAACAGAGCGGTGTGCGCATGGAGGACACTCAGCATGGCTGTCTGCCCTACATGGAGCTGGCGAAGGAGGTACACAGACTCCTCACTCAGGGCAGCAGGGGACACAGGGGCAGGGGGTGCGGTGCCTGGCCCAAAGGAGACACGCTCCCGAACATGGGAGCCTCCACGGACCTGGGGAATGGGAGCCGATGGGAGGGCGGTGGTGGTGCTGGTGGTGGCGGGGACAGCAACACTAGCTGGGGTGTGGTGGCTGCTGACACCCGCCTCCATAAGGGAGTCATCCTCCGAGTTGCTCTGGTCCTCAGCTGAGGTGGATGGTGCTGAGGACTCCTCGGTGTGGCTCCCCTCGCCCTCCGTGCCACTGGGTCCCTCCGACCACTCCTCGGCTGCTGACCCAGTCTGGCTCTCTGGCTCCTCCTGGTCCGTGGAGCTGTCCCCTTCCGTGGCCGTGGATGTATCTGCAAACAATGGGGAAACAGACAGACATCAGTCACCTGCACCAAACGCACACACCACTGTGAGCACAGCACATTACAGAGCAAGCCCTGGCATCATTAGTTGTACATTGCTAAAAGTGCCCTAACTGAACAGGAGAAGCCAATTGTCAGTCTGATGCCAACCATGGCACTCACATCCCACATGGCCTTGCACCCATCTGTCTGGTGTCTGTTGGATTGCAACACCCCAGTGTGGACACATGCACCAAGTACACAGTAGTTGGACAGTGCAGAGGACACGGTGTGGCATGTGGACATGCACACATCACAGCTCTTGCCACTGAGTCAGTACAGGTTTCCGGATGAAAGGGATGCCCAGAGTCAAATAGGAAATGCATGTGATGCATACCAGCGACAGACACCATGATGCACCCATGTCCTGATAGCCATCGCCACAATGGTGTGCATGTAGCACATGTCACTCCCCTGCAGGACCACCAATAAGTTGACACATGCCATGGCAGAGGCATGACTGCTAAGTCATACATCACTGTCTCAGTGATGTATGACTTGGCAGCCAGACAACAACACTATGCACTGTGTCACAATAGTAGGTCATGGGGAATGCAAGTCCTGGAGCTGCACAAGTGCACATGTACATCCCCCACACAACACATCATCTTAACCCTCATCTGTCCAGGTCATACCTATTGGACATATGGGAGACCTGTGACACTACCCTCTGAACCTGAGCCCCTCACAATCTGCTGTGAATGGGGAACAGCTGCCTGAACTTCACATTCGCATACCCCAGTCTGCACGGGCAGCTGATCAAACACCTATGTGACACACAAGTATCGTCTCCTATGGTCACATCTCCAGGGGCATGCTGAGCCCCTACCAAGAAACACCCCAGCAGTCCTGGCAAGTAATCCACAGCACACTGACACAGAGGCAGACACCTGAGGGGTCAAATCACTGCGCACAATGTGTCAGCTGATACACGGGAGTGGGAGTACAGAGTGCATTGCATGGCCTGGAGTAGGCATGACTGTCCTGCTCCACATGAATGAGGGATGAGCCCTGGACAGTGGATAGCTGGCTATGTATGTGTGACACACGTAATCTGCACACTCCTGGGGCCCAAACATTGTTCCCACCCGCTGCATGGGCGTGTGCCACATACCCCAGGCACATGTGGTGGCTCAGCTCAGCAAGTGGACCGCATATCAAAGCAACACGCAGATTACATGTCCGAACACAGGCGTTGTGTGAACAATGGACCCACCCATGATGCCCACAACAGAGTTAGGGAAACAGATGCTGTCCCCCACCTTTAGTGAAGCTAACTGCAAGGACACAGTCCCAAGTGACACAATTCCCTGAATGTAAGGGCCACACCTGGGTATCAGATGAGCAGTGGGCAGTGCACAATAGAGGGACATGGCTCCTGGACAACATGACTGCTGCACTGTGGCAGTTGAACCAGGCCAGAGGAGGGCACAAAGCATGTAATACAGAGTTCACAGTGCAGTCTTTGACTCACCCCCTCCTTGCTGCTGTCTGGCCTTCAGCTGCCCATCCAGGTCTGGAAACACCACCGCCAGGATCTGGAGCATGTGGGGGTCAGGGTCCGTGTTCCGCCCCTCCTGCGAGGAGGCGACAGCTTCAGCTGGACCCGTGCAATCCTCCGGGTCCAGCCCCGAAGGTCCTGCCACCTCTTCTGGCAGTTGCGGATCCGGCGCTTGTAGACCCCCACGGACCGGACGGCCCGGACGATGTCCTTCCAGATATCCTGCTTCCGATGGGCATTAACCTGTCAGGATGACAAAGTGAAAAGGCCATTACTACACATGCAACATATCCGTGCATGACACAGTTGCATATACATGTCTCAATCACAGGGGCACATGATGTACACAGGCAGTGCAAAGCTGCCCATGGACAGTTTGCCAGACGTCACTACATGGTATCATTGCATGGGAAGTAAAACCTTGTTCAAATGCACTGTCACTGCACCATACCTGTCCAGTGCATGTCACTACACACTATGGGGGGCGACAACTACTCAGTGAGCCTGCTAGCCAGTGGCGTGCAGACTTTCAGCCTTGCTAGTCAGACAATATGCACATTCAGAAAGGCAGTGCACAGAACACTCACCTGCTCCCCTGGTGTCCCATACAGCTTGCTGTACTGTGGAAGTAGGCTGTCCAGCAGGGCCTGGTTCTCTTCAAGGCTGAAGGCTGGGGCTCTCTCCACAGTACGTGCCATTGCAGGGTCCAGAGGGGCAGAGACAGCAGCAGTGCAGTGGCAGATGTCGTCCTGGAGCATGTAGTGCAGGCAAGTGAGCTCTCAGGGGAACAGCCAGCGATATATATGTGCTGGAGAGGCAGATACTGTCCCTTGTGTCCAAAGTGATAGGTCCAAGTCGTTTGCATCTTCTGAATCTGGCCAATCCATGGAATAGCAGCACCAAAACACGCCCACAGCATCCTTCAAATCTTCAACTTCATGACATACATGATTTTGCAACATTGTTGTGGGTGACCAACTGAATTTACAGCAACCGACTCGCTCGAAATTCGAAAACGCGTCCGTTGCCAGGCAAGCCCATTGTCAATGGGTGCGCACCGATCGGTCCATTGCGGTACAACACGTACAGGGGTACAACGCGTACCCGCACACATTGAATGCAATGGGCCGGCCGGGGGCACCGATCGGTCCATTGCAGTTCAACGCGTACAGGGGTACAACGCGTACCCGCACACATTGAATGCAATGGGCCGGCCGGGGGCACCGATCGGTCCATTGCAGTACAACGCGTACAGGGGTACAACGCGTACCCGCATACATTGAATGCAATGGGCCGGCCGGGGGCACCGATCGGTCCATTGCAGTTCAACGCGTACAGGGGTACAACGCTGTACTCGCGACACATTGAATGCAATGGGCCGGCCGGGGGCACCGATCGGTCCATTGCAGTACAACGCGTACAGGGGTACAACGCGTACCCGCACACATTGAATGCAATGGGCCGGCCGGGGCACCGATCGGTCCATTGCAGTTCAACGCGTACAGGGGTACAACGCGTACCCGCACACATTGAATGCAATGGGCCGGCCGGGGGCACCGATCGGTCCATTGCAGTACAACGCGTACAGGGGTACAACGCGTACCCGCACACATTGAATGCAATGGGCCGGCCGGGGCACCGATCGGTCCATTGCAGTACAACGCGTACAGGGGTACAACGCGTACCCGCACACATTGAATGCAATGGGCCGGCCGGGGCACCGATCGGTCCATTGCAGTACAACGCGTACAGGGGTACAACGCTGCACCCGCACACATTGAATGCAATGGGTCGGCCGGGGCACCGATCGGTCCATTGCAGTACAACGCTGTACAGGGGTACAACGCGTACCCGACACATTGAATGCAATGGGCCGGCCGGGGCACCGATCGGTCCATTGCTGATCAACGCGTACAGGGGTACAACGCGCACCGCACACATTGAATGCAATGGGCCGGCCGGGGGCACCGATCGGTCCATTGCTGTTCAACGCATCACTGTACATGTGACTGGCATATGTCAGCATGCCTGTCTCAGATGGACATATGCCAGCCACAGATAGCTCCCAGGGAGTGAGGGGCACACCTACATCACGACAGCCTGTCCAAACTTTATCATAAGGCATGTAAGGCTGCATTTCCTATTGTGTGTATGTTGGTGTACATGTTGTCCTGTGGGTGTCACCTGTGGGCAGCCACCCCCAGGCTGTGCACGTGTTCATGGGGACAGGATCCTGGGTGTTACGTGTACATGACCACTGTGATGTGCAACTGTTCATATCTGTGCATGTGCCATGGTCACATTTCACGGTGGTGTATGTGTATGTCATGTCACATACCCCGTGAGTCCCATGTGGGACGGTATGTTTGAGCCAGGGTGTCCCAGTGGCACAATAGTGATGGTCCTCCACAGTCTTTGTGCATGTAGTGTTTACAATGTCTCTGATTTCATGTGCACAATGGGAGACAGTCTCCACATCCAGGTTGTGTGTGCATGGACTTTGATGTTGTGCGTGTGTGTGTCACAGACGTCCATGTCTGTCCTGCCGTGGCAAGTGGGACCACTACCTGTGGGGGTCATTGTTGTTTTGCTGTGGTGTATACATGATACTCCATGTAATGCCAGTGTCCATGTGGCAATACAGGGTCCCTGGGAATGTACCTGTCGTTGAGCTGTGGTGCCTGGGGCACATCTGTCCTCACATGTCACTGTGGGTGGTGATTGTGACACGGCAGCAGGAGATGGGAACTGTGACACGGCCTCATGATATCCAATGGGCCAACCTGGGACTAATTGATGCCACCTGTTGGACCGTGTTGACAGATGTTGGCCATGTATGTACCATACATGTCCTTACGGAACTGCACACTTCATGTAGTTGTGCCTCATAATGATGTATGTTGGTATATTGAGTGTGTTCAATGCCGCATATGTGGGCTGACTGACAATCTTGCTTACTTCTCCTCTGCACTGCAGGGCTCCTGCTGTCCATCGACCATTCCCAGACCTGGCAACGATGGTGGAACGGGACAGCATCCGACGGTACCGCTTCACCAGGCAGCTGATTGAGGATTTGGCAGTGCAGTTGTCCCCACATTTGCAGCCTGGCCGGCCGTATCCTACAGCGCTGACCCCCAAGGTGAAGGTGATGGCAGCCCTACACTTCTTTGCCACCGGTACCTTCCAACATACTGTGGCGACTGCTGGTGGGATGTCACAGACCATGTTGAGCCGTGTGCTCCGCGATGTTTTGGCGGCAATGTTGCTATTCCTGAACCGGTACATCTATTTCCCTAGACTGCGACGACTCACTGACGTGAAGAGTGACTTTTATGCCCTGGGGAGGATGCCGCATGTCATTGGCTCCATTGATGGGACACATGTGGCTTTGGTACCACCACAGGCCCAGGAGCAGGCCTACAGGAACCGCAAGCACTACCACTCGGTCAATGCACTGGTGGTGTGTCTTGCAGACATGACCATCACACACGTGTGTGCCCGTTTCCCTGGTTCAGCACACGATGCCTTTGTGATGAGGAGTAGTCGCATCCCCAGGATGATGGCACAGATGCAGAACCAGCGTGCCTGGCTTGTCGGTGTGTACTGACTTTGTGCCATTGTGTGTGATCTGATCTGTAGTATTCCGCCCACTTTTCCAAGTCAGCTAATGTGCACTTGTCTGTCCGTAGGTGACTCGGGATACCCCAACATGCCGTGGTTGCTGACACCCCTCAGGAACCCTGTGACACCAGCCCAGATGCGCTACAATGAGGCACATGGTCGGACCAGGAGAGTGATTGAGCGGACATTTGGTCTCCTGAAGAGCCGCTTCCGCTGCCTGGACAAGACCGGAGGGTCCCTCCCATATGCCCCTGCGAAAGTGTGCAAGATTATCATCGTCTGCTGCATGCTCCACAACCTGGCAGTGCGGAAGGAGTTGCCTCTCATCCAGGATGACAATGACCAACATCCGCCACCTGTGGAGGATCCTGGCCTGGACCACGATGCCAGTGACGATGATGATGATGATGATGATGATGGTGATGTCCGCACACAGCTCATCACCAACTTCTTTAGCTGAATGTGAGTATCCTGAGGTGTCATGTCAATGATGTGAGTTGGCATGATGTGTAGGTGGTGCTCTGGTGCTGTTGGAGTGTGTCCATGGGCTACTTGACTGGATGTGTGTTGCGATGTGTGCTTACAGGTGGGCTGTACTCCCCAACAGTGTTGACATGCTAACTTGGTTCTGGGTGGGTATCTTGTAACATGTATTGTGCATGAGTTTTGCTGTTCTGTCCTGTACTCCATTGCTTTTGACTGTGTGTCATTTCTGTCCTTCACAGGGTACTTACAGATTCGTTTGGTCAACTGTGTCCACCGACGACGTGATTGCACTTCCAGGCTGGTAGCTGTTGTGTCCCTACAGGTGATGTGCGCCACACCCATGGACTTCCTTCCGTCTACAGTTGTTGACTGTGTGCCCGCTGCCAGGTGGGATTACCTTGCATCTGTAGTGGTTACGACATGTTGCAACTGTGTAATAAACCTGTGCTTCACTTTGTGATGTGCGTTGTCTGTGGTCACACATTTGACTGCCATTTGCTTACTGCACCTGTGGGCTACTTGACTACAACTGGGAATGGGTGTGGTGTCTGTGCATTGCACCGTCTTCCCTGGCAACATCAGTGTAGGCAATGAGTCAGATGGCCTAGGTGTGTATGTGTTGTGTAGCCCTGGTGGTGTGTCTCCCTCATATGTGTCACGTTGCCTTTACTCACATGCCTGTGTTGTCCTTGCTGTTGCAGTTCGCATACACAGTGTAATTTTGCAGTTCATCATCCCCATAACAGCACCCACGTTGGAATCACAACAGAGGCAAGTATGGTGTATTAGTGTGTTTATTGTGATACATTTGTGTGAATAGTGCATAGGATGGGTAGTGCTGTACATAAATCGTGCAATCCGAAGTTCCTAGGTGAATTGAAAGTCCTGGTAGACAGAATCCCCAGTATCGGGGCCACAGTTGTCTGACACATTGGTCCAACTTGTACTCCCCATGCAATGTGTGGGAGTAGTGTTGCCGTCAACAGGGTGAACAGTCTGTGCACAAAGGTGAACATCCAGAACAGGTTCAGGCTTCCTGGGAGTTGCGCTTGGCCATCAGCCTCTCACTTGTCCCTCCTCGGACGACCCCTCTTCTTGGGGGGGGCCCTCAAGTACAGGCTGCTGCGGTGCAGGGGACTCTCCGCCAGAGTCATCCTCCCTCCCTGTGGCAGTTGCAGTTTGTTCGGCACCAGATGTTGTTGGCACACAGGGAGGTGTGGACTGGTTGCTGGTCATCTGGCGGAGGCATTGTAAAATGTCCCTGTGCACCGCCGTCATCTCATGCAGTGCATCCCACTTGGACTCCACGCGGGACATGTGTGAGTCCACGCGGGACATGTGTGAGTCCACGCGGGACATGTGTGACTCCACGTGGGACATGTGGGAGTCCAAGCGGGCATGATGGGCAGCCTGCTGCTGTTTCATGTCTCTGAGGAGCCCCACTACCTGGCTGAGGTCTCCGGTGCTGGACTGGTACGCATCAGCTATGCGTACCAGTTGTGGGTCTTCATGCACACCAGCAACCTCTGCAAGCAGCGACCTCTGTCTCCCACCCCTCCCACCACCCCTGCTGACATGTGCAGTGTGTGCAGTGGCACGCACAGATGACCCTGGTCCACCTTGGGGGTTGGTGTGTGGTGGTGGTGTCCATGGCCCCAGGTTGGTCCAGGGTCCCTGTGCTGGTGTTGCTCCTTGTTCTGTCCATGTCGGCAGGGATGGTATTTGTGGTGGCAGTCGTTGGAGGGGTGGGTGCAGGGGGTGCAGCTGGTGGTCCTGCTGGTGCTGCAGCTGGTGGTCCTGCTGGTGCTGCATGTAGACTTGCACCGGATGTGCCAGGTTGGTCTTCATCGTCCGAGGAGGACAGAGGCTGTACGACGCCAGTGAGCTCCGCATCCTCTTGAGCCTGGGACTGGGACTCCTCAGCGTCTGCTGCTGTGTCCCCATCATCACCTGTTTTTGGGAGACACACACAATGTATGTTATGTTTCTGCAGGCATCAATGGTTGACACACATGACAGTTGTGACTGTGCCTCTGGGTGCGGGCCTGTACATTGCATTGTCCTAAGTCGTCACAGTCAGGGGTTGATATTGGTGTGGCACATTGTCCTGCATTATTTGGGCATTTCTATGTATTTTTTGGGGTGTGTACA